>CM075173.1:192189499-192789499 GCA_037576465.1 Parascaris univalens | reverse complement strand
CTTAGGCATCGGAAACACACGAAAAGCCCTTCAGCGATGATGATAAATGGGTGCATGAAATTAGCCTGTCACATAAATCGTATTAACTAAACTCCACGATCCTAGTTTTTATGCTCATAAAATTGATGGTGACTGACAGATAAGCAAACAAATAAGCAGTATATACATATAAGTCTCTGTAGAATCGCTAATTTCAAATCATCCTATTTACATTTAATTCAGAGCATTGCCATTTTCCCATTGTTCTATAACATGTTTGGGGCAGATTTAAATAAACATATAATTTCAAATGATCGCCACATTCAGAGGTTTTTATGGCTTCGCTTGCAGAACTTCGGAATATATCACTTTTTATGCTTAATCGTTGTTTACGATTCCCAACGGTGTTGTCACACTGCCGGAAATAGCACTTGCTCTCGCTTATCACCATTACAGCAACAGGTGATGGATGTCGCATATATCATTAATTGCTTGATGATTTTCTTACATTATTCGATTCATATGAATATTTGTATAATCGATAAAAATTCACAAATGATGTATAAATGTAGAAAATGATAACGGGGAAATCATCTACTATAATCACTAAGCTGCGACGACTTATGAAAGTTTATGTGTCGATAGCATCGAAATGATATCAAAAAATCCGCGTTAAAGAGTTACAGCTTTGCTGTTGCTACTGCTACATTTGCATCATGCTACATTCATAGCTACATAATGCTCAAAAATATCCTACAAACTTAATCATACTGCCTACAACGACAATATGCTAGATAGAAGCTAATTTTGATGGCAATCAACCCTTCAATCGGTCATTTTATACTATATTTATGTCTTATGTAATCTAAATGTTAAGTTCGCAATCGTCCACTTAAGTTGTGTTGAAAGGTACTCTGATTGTGCTGAAAAAAGTCTTATAAAGCGCCTGAGCTTAAATTTCTACATGAGAGTTTATTATTAAAGAGAACGTGCGTTGATTTTGAAGTTCGCTTAATAATCCAACAGTAATTATTTATAAACGTAGATGGTAGTTAATTTCTCATACGGGATGAAAATAGAACGAAATTAAGCTGAAAATCGCTTTAAATCTGTAGAGAAGAGAAAGAGGTAGAATAAAGCCATACTGTGGTCAAGCTTTGTATGCAATCGTTTTAGTTATTTGTAGTACGTCACGCATGGTACACACCGGTTGATTACTGCTATTCTTGCCAGGGCGGATTTTGAGACGCGAGAAAAGCTGTTGGGAAGAAACAAAATTGAAAAATTAGGGAAAAAAGTACTCGGATTAGACTGAAAAGGATGTCCTCATCAGAAAATGATATAGGAGGGGCTTTTTCATCGATTTTCCAATTTTTGGAAATTTGAATTTCCAATGGTCATTCTAAATGTCCTTTTAACAATGATCAATCATAAAAAAAAACTTCGACTGTGAGGATGACGTATCGGGTGGTGTTTCTGGTCCACTACTCCTTGCGGTCACCGTCGATACGGCGTCCACTTTTGTTGGCCTTCTCATTTCGTTGAGCACAGCAAGTCGCTTTGTTTTCTGAAATGCGGTACCATTAAAACTAGGAGTATCATATAATTCCATTCACTTCATATAACGATATACGCTTGCAACTATTTAAAAATCAGGCAAACATTGAAAGTATCTCATCGAGTTTGTATTATTCATCTTCAAAGAGTGACGAAGCTAATGTGGGTAGTGATGGATAACAAGGTCGGTGATGAAGCTCACAAAGGAAATTCGCACGTAAAGGTAACGTTAGGCGAAATATGCAAATGCATAGCACATGCCTTGCAGTATCTGTCAACAGAAACTTCTAGCCTTTCGTTTCGCACCGGAATCTGTGATGTCTCGAACTTCTTAGCTACCCGTTTTAGGTGACTTAGAATAATTTTTAAGCACTAGTTTTGTCCCAAAATTCAACCTTTTTGCTTCAAGAGAATTGAAGAACAGGTAGAGGAAGAGTACCATCGAATTAGCAAGGAAGTTCATTCGTCTATAATTATCACACATTGCAGATCAGTATTAAAACAGCTGGATTTCTCGCTAAGGAATGAAGAAAAGGTTTCAGCTTTGTTTACAAACGTCTATTTGTTGTGTACAAAATAGCTGTCTCTAAGAACCCATTCGTTCGCAGGGCTAAGAATGATGTGGAACGGAGGTAGAAGACGTATCCCAAGGGAATGATTCAATTCGATGATAAGAAAAGTGCTTCGATTCACTCTCTATCTAATCGCGTTCACCATATACACAACAAATACCTTCTACAAATAACTTTATTACTTTATAGTGAGCCTAGTAGTCACTAATTGTGGTCGCTTAGAAATCATTGATATTGTAGATGAGATTTTAACAGTGTTTACTAATAAGCACAGAAGTTGTTTTGCATAAGTAAGCGTATCTTCAGTATGTGTTGAAATCTTCCATCTTAATTGTAATTTCCTTGGATGAAAACTCTAAAAGCAGAAATAAAAAAAACAAACCTGTTCACTCTTAGAAGCCAATAATTTAGCAGCTCGGTAGATGCCCCAATAGAGGTAAAGCATAACGAATAGTGTTGACCAATAATAGGATATATACATACCCATATTAAGGATTGGATTTGTCATAAATTGTACATAGCATTCATGTTCTTTCAATATTCGTTTACCCGTAAATTTATCGTAGCCAAAAATCGATAACGAAAATAACACTGTTGGTATCTAAAAGAAATATTGATATATAACTAAATATGGTTAAGTATACAAAGAGTTTTTGCAGTAAAAGCATTCAAAAGCGGTTGCTTCATTAGGAATCATTGCGAGCGCGAAGCTGGAATGAAACCTATTGGTATCCATATAATTCTTCAACTTCTGTTTCTTTTTTTCGCATTCTCTTAATCTTTCATCCACTCATCTCCAACCTCCTCTCATTACCTTGCGTCGCTCTCATCCTCCTCAAACCATTCAAAAATGTGTGGACAAGATTGCTAGTGCTATGGCAAGAGTCCTTGCCAAAGTGAATCCTCCATTTGACGAAAAAATAGAAGGAAGAGGAAAGATGAGGTAAATTAAAGACTCGATTCGGCTTATGCAAGAATGCTTAGCATCCCAGTCGACGTGCCAAAAACTTCTGCGCTATACAACAATGGTATCAGCCCTGTGAATTTCTTTTAATGTGAAGGACAAACGAGAGGACAGTGAATTCTCTAAGAAAAGGGTTCGTTCACTTTTCAAAAGCCCACAGTAAATGAGCATAATTAAAGAGAAGATGAAGTGGCAAATTCATTCGTGTTGAAAATCATCGAAAGAAATTCAATATAATGACCTAAATAAACGACTGTAGTATTAAATAAGTAACTCATCAATGAAATGCTTTTGAAAGATTTACTCTTTTCTCGTTTATTCGGAGGCTAATTTCTACTCAGTGCCTCATTCTCATCTGCCTGCCCACCCTCGACCTAAGCGAACCCATAAAACGTCTTCATGACGACAACTTCCCGATTAATTTATTATTGTCACCAATATCTTTAAAACAGTTGAGAAATGTTAGAGAGAGGAGAGTGAACCACAAATTTGATAAAAAGTTGCTTTAATGAGAAAATTCCATTTATGATCATTTTGTTTAAGAGCTCATAGAAATGACGCTAAGAGCAGAAATAATTTCGATTCAGTTGAATTTATTTCTTTTTCCAACTGGCCTCAGTTTCCAACTCATAGATTAAAAGTACAATAGAAGAGGCCAATAGAGAGAAAAAGTCTAGAGCATTTTCGATGATTTCGATAAGAAAGCTAATGAGTAAATGCTAAATTTCATAAAACGAAAGCACCAATTAATTATTTTCTAAGCCAAAAAAGAAAGAGAAATTTCAACGCCTATTAAATTAACCGAAAATCCAAAGAAAACCCTTACAGAGATTAGTTAGGAAGTAATTCATTTTCTCATATAGTAATTCATAATTTCACCAGAAATCTCACCTTTAGATTTGAAGAAAAATCTCTCCATTGCTGCGAAATTCGGAACTAAATTATGAAATAAACTATTCAAAAAAAACAAGTACTAAATTTTCCGATTTATTCGTCAAACTTCAAAAATAATATATGAAAGAGTAGTTATATAAGAACAAACCAGCCAGACGATCGCTATAATAAGAACGACTTTCCTCGATGTCCTCCAATTCCTATAGGCAGCCGGGTATTTCACTGAGCAATACCTGGAAGTTCGGGAAAGTTTATTCATTTTATAGGTGGCTAAATTTGTTGAATGACCGCCAAATTCGGAGAAGGTGGACAGTCGGTTAATGGAAGCAGCTCTCGAACTTCTTAACGAATTGAATTGATGCAAAAAATATCGACATGGAGACCAGAAAATTTTTGGCACTCTATCATGACAGTTTGTTTAATATTTATTCTTAATTCAACGAAAGAAAATTATCTTCAACTAATTCTTCAAATAAACACAAACAGAAATGAGAATAAAATAGTGAGAATTATGTAAGAAGATCATTTTATTACTTGAAAAAAATATATATCCGCTTACCTATCAATAGTGATACCGAGCACTGTATAAATGGACGCTAGGCACACAACGTAATCGATCAATAGCCAAAGATCACATAGAAACCAGCCGAAATGCCAATTCTGATCCCGCAAAAAGAACTGCGTATAGACTGGAATCCCTTCTAAGCCAATTATCTAAACCAAGTTAAGATTGAACATTACAAAGTGGTGACATTCCTGTTAATTTCTTATTTCTCCATTTTAATTTCTCATTTTTCCCTTTTTCTAAAATCTTCACATAAACGGTTCACTTCATACTGCTGGCATTACTTATAACGGTAGCGGCCTTCAGGCAAAGCAGTTTTCTGCTAATATGATAGACTTCCTAAATAAAGAGGCGCATCAGAACATTTTCTTTCCATTGCGAGTTGTTAAAGGGCTTAAAATATTCCCTTTTTTCATGATGAAGAATTTAAAGGAAAATATTTGCTGACGCAACAGAACCATTAGAAATTTTTTACGATATCTCGAATATGATTTCAAAATCACTTCCCTTCCTCATTAACATGTTTTAGGATATTTTGATCTATGCAGTTTTTCTTTCGTCCAGGACACCCTACTTCGTCCACGACATCCGTACACTTACTAGTAAGCCATCCTAATTTGGCTCACTTTATCTCAGTTGATGATTATCAAATCCATAAAAGATTGGAAATGCAAGATCAAAATATGCAAGAATATGCCATGGTGGAGAGACGAGTCATACTGCCTACTCTAAAAAGTTGGAAAAAAAATAATTTCTACGCGTTTTTTTTTTCTAAAACCAACAGATTTACAAAAGTTGAAACGACAGGACATTTTATACTTTATTTTTACTTCCCTTTAATGAGTCTTCTTATCAATTAGTCATAGGTAATTGACATGCGAAATAATATATTCGTGTATTGATTCAGTTAATCGCTCCTACCGATGTCCCAGACGAGACTCGTCTTTTTTGTGACGCTATAAAAGTGAAAAATTGAGTTTCCCCAAATTCATGCAATTTTCTCAACCTTCCGACACATGTAATTCGCAACTTCAGCTCGATTGATTTTCCGCCTGAAACTACCTGCGAAGAAAGCAGACGTGCACAAGCTTATGTATGCATGTGGACGGGATATGGCGGTGCTAAAATGCACCTTTACAAACATATTCGTACAGGCAGATTGAGCGAAAAACTATATATATATATATATATATATATATATATATATATATATATATATATATATATGTATATAGAAGTGAACCACAGAAGTGAAATAGGAAGTTTCGTCTGTTTCCGGAAGTATAATTTATTTTGGTCACAAAAAAGGTTAGCATATACGTACTGAGTGCATTTACAATTCATTCAAGAGCCTTTAAAAAGCTTGTAATTGGTAAACTGTATCAAAAATTTGCCTATACTTTTAAATGTGCAGCATTGCATTTCAAATAACGTGTGCGGCTCCACTCGTATTCCATTAACCCCACCTATAAATCAAAAAAACCCCCACACAAAAACTTATGAGCTCATTTTCACGAAATACACCACTAACAGAACTTTGTTGAAAGGTTTCCTCAATGTTGTCCTCTCCTTCCGCGCCTTCTTCCTCCTCATAGTTTTTTTTACTATGCTCGAACAAAACAATGAATGTATAGAAGGAAATTAAGTCCATTTCCCTTCAAATGTAGAAAAAGTGAACATTTCGATCGAATACTTCCAAAATCGGCGACTTTTGCTGTTTTCTTCACAAAACCTTTCGTGCGCACTCGGCAATAACTTTAAGTAGTAGTAGTTCTTGCTGAGATGGCAGTTGCTAAAAAAAACATTTCATAATAAAAATTCCTTACTTTGATCACAACTCCGCAATGAGAAGTTTAATTCCTAAACTCCAAGCGATTATTGCTTTCATCTGTTGAATTTTACATAATTTATCATACACTGCAGACTCGCCATATTTTATTTATTAGATAGTGTAATGTTAAAATTTATTTTGGTAGTTGCTGACGAGAAGTGATCGCTCATTTTCTCCTATGGGAAATGAAAAATTACATATGAAGAAAGTAAAAAATTGCTGCTTCATTTTCCTATTTTCGCAATTTGCAAATCATTCTTTAAGCTTTAAGGAGTTTCCCTCTTTCTAGATATTCCCTCGTTCTAGTGGGTTGAATTCCTCGCTGTAAATTCTCGAAAAAAATCTGCATATTTATTAAAAATTCACTCTGATTTTCGAGTACTTTCATATGACATTTGCAGATATGACTTTTTTTCGACAATTTAGAATATCTCTCTATTGCTGTGTATCGGTGCGATTGTTACAATTTAATGCTTTCCAGGTAACTCGCCACTGATGCTATTCAAAGATTTTGTGTCTCGAAAGGACGTTAAATCAGATGACATCGGCCTATTCACTGACTGCTTAGCTGAACTGGATTCTGTACGGCTTGCGCGGCTCTTTATTCACCACGTGTGAAACTCTCGAACGTGTGCAATTCAATGACGTCGAGCTTCGCTAAAGCTGTTGCCAGACAGTTCCATGAGGGATTTCGATCTTTGCTGCAAGCGCACTGATGGGGTGAATCTGCGACGGAGAAAAGATTTATGAGCTAGCCACTGAAAGTTTTTGTGGTTCGTTACGAGCTGAGTATGGCAGCTGACACTTAGAGACCCCTTCGGGGCATGTGAATGCGGAGGAGCCTTCATACTTGCTGACTTGCTGAGTGGGTGTCCGCCTAATATGGTTTATGTCTGAAATCCGATTGATTGCAAGCATGTCCAGCCAAGAAAACCAAGGCACTTCAGCGGCCAAGGGGATAAATCGCGAGATTAAACGGAAGATTCGAGAAAAGAGGATCGAATGTATGCAATGAAGTGCACTGCATTGCTTAGCTATCCTCCGCCTTATCAAATTATCATATATTTCACTAGTGGCAACGTTTGGAAGAGAAGTAGAGTCGCTGACGTGAAAGCATTAATCACTTCACTGCTCACAAATAAACAAACAAAAGATTTTTGAAAAGAGGAGAGGAAAGAGGGGAGGGGATTGATGTTCCCTATAGTGGAGATGACTGAAGGCGGATGGTGAGAATGGATCCACTCACGCTGATATTTGCAATCATGACCTGAATTGAAGTTGATATGCAGTATTGATATATAGTGCGGAAAGAATTTCATTTACCATAATAAATCAAAATTTTGTTCCACTGATTCGCGTATACTACAGAAACTTACAAAACTAGTTCATCTCCAAAATCTATGGATTAATACGCTATCCTTAGCAGTTTATGTCCAGAAATGTCCAGAAATTATTTACTGCACTCCTTATCTGTGCCAATTTCCCCGTATAATATTTCCCTCCACTATCATAAACGTGAAAAAGAGTAATATATGAGGAAGAGATCAATAGAAGCTGGAAAAAATGTTTCATAAAACAAACGAGCGATATTGCAATAGCATATCGGATGTCTTAGAAATGCACCTGAAAAGAGACTCAATTTAGCTTTGCACTAACTTTGTTACTCTCCAATTGATTTACTTCACCTAACAACTTTTCTTTTTTCACCTCTCTTTTAATGGCTCTCTCTCTTCCTCTTTCTCTCTCTCTCTCAAAAAAAAAAAAAACATTCCGTGCAAAATGTTCAATCAAATACACTCTATAGGGAAACTCGGCCGCTCACTTTTTAAACTCTTTCCTGCGATTAAAGCAAAACGCATTGTGAAAGAGTGATTTTCCAGGGTTATAGTGGCAATATGGTGCATTTGAATAAAATGGAAAGCAGTTTTTATTGATAGTTTATACTTGATATGTTACGAAGAATTTATCGTAACCAATGTGAATCACCGTTCGCTGCAATAGTGCATAGTAAACTCAAAGTGCAAATAGAGCATGCACATCAGAATGGAAATTGTAGTAAAGATCGAATTGCTCGTCGTGGGAGGTGGGTGGTAAAAGTGAAGCTGAAGAAGCAAAAGAGTGACGTGTAAACCGACCGACCCTTCTTGTGGGCAGTTTTTCCTCTTTATCCTGTAGAAAAATACAAATGCTCATTTAGTTGAAAATTGGAACGCTACTCTTTTGCTAGCAACTTCATAGCACTATTGTCGCATACTCTATTTGGCATATTTATCAAGCATATTTTTGATATTAGGTATATTAGTCATATTAAGTATTAAGTATACAAATATATCAGATATATCAGGTTCAAAGTTTAGTGTATAAGGTATACTTTGCAGTCAGGTGAAATCATTTCTATTTTCCTGACCTTTGAATCTAATTGGATATCGCCAGTGCCTTTAAATTCATTGAAGCGCAAAAGCCTTATAGTAACGATGAAGCATTCTTGAATGAGGTAATGTGAAAGAAAAATAAAGTTTTTGAGTTGAAATTCATTATTCGCTCAATGATTTGATTTATCTGCATCTCTCCCTATAACCTTCACATCAGCGTCTCCACATTTCTCTCCTACTTCCTTCAGCCAGCATTCCTCTACGTTGATTTATAAGCGAATGAAGCGGTGCTTATTGTGCGAAGATATATGGCATGGATGTTAAGGCTACATGAATAAACAGCGACGGTAGCCATTCACGGTGCATCATTAGGTGACGCTCAAGATTGAAGAAGTGCTTTAGAGAGTGAATCTGGACAAGGATGGGGCTACGCGTGACTGCGTTTCTAATCCACTAGATTAGTCGCCGATCCGAATCATTCGTTGCTACTGGTGGCTCGAGAGCCGAAATTTCGTTTAAGCTCGTCAATTTGCATCTCATTTCATGATCTTTGATGCACTAGTGCATGAGATTCTTCTAAATTGAATACATTGTTGTCTAATGCAATTTGACTTAGTATTAAGCACTCTTCATACTTAGTCAAAAGAAGGGCATTATTTGAAGAACACAGTATTTTCTACTAACAGAGGAAATTCGTACTGACCTCAACTTAAACAGTAGTGCTGCAGAAAAGTTCCTATCGCAGAAATCTAACGATTTATTTTGGAATTGATGAGCTAACTCAGTGAGGTTAGTCGAGGTTTCATCCCGAAGATTTCATCTACCCCGTTCCATAAATTTTGGGATAAAACGAGGATCATATATGAAAAAACTTTCGATGCGGTAAGTTCGGAATATCATGGAAAATGCGATTGATATGACGGTTGCAGTGCAACCACCGTTCGGTGAATATGTGATTGGAAGAGGCACCCTATTTACATACATCTTTCATTAGAGATTTTACAGTATCTGCACCTTCCTAAACAAACGCACTTTTAAGATTACGCTCCATTCAACTTCAGCAGTTAACCTTTGCACAGTAAATCATTGCCTCATAGTTGATGAACTCAAAAAAGTTTACTTTTGAAGCTGAATATGGTATTTATTGTATGCGGCTTTGAAGCACGAACCACACCTTTTCAGTGGAAGTTTTCGCCCCTCAGTACGGTTTTCATAGTCTCTGACTTTTTTCTTTTCAGAAGTCTTCGAAGAATCTACGAGCTCGACGAGTTTTCACCTCGAACTTACAACAGTAGGAAAAATCATCCTATATTAATTTGAATAGACAACGAAGCAGAGCATCACGTTCAAGCATCGTGCCTCGAGGCGATTTCCTTGCAACAAATCACTTCACTGCGAAACAATTTGAGAGCGGAATCCGGTAAAACATCCATAAAATAGCGCCTTTGCACATAAATTGCCTTCTATGACCTTTTAATGAGCGCTACGCGGAATACGTGCAAGACATTATTTTCTATGAAATTCGATTGCAAAATGAGGCATCGTGTGTTGCAAAATTGCGACTAATTATAAATTTTACGGTTGAGGAAGGTACAGTGAAATGAGGTGATCATGAAGATTGGATAATGAATCGATAATACGTTAATTTTGAGAGCTCATTGTGAGCCTATGTAAAAAGAAGGAAAAGCGCAGATATCACTAATTAAGCATCGTCTTTTGCAAAGAAAAGCATTGGCTTAGCTAAGCAAAGGGGTTCCAAACCTCGACCTACAGATGTCAATGCAGGTGTGATCAAAAATAATGGCTCACTGAAGTAGGTGATATGGAGAGCGTGCTAATAAATTATCAAAAAAAGCATGGCTTCGGCTCTGCAATATTTCAAAAATCCATTTCGTTATGTTTGGGGCGCCCTAACGGCAACCAGAGGTCGGTGCAGAAAATTGCAATATTTATATTTGTATTATGATGCACATTTTATCCCTAAAAAAATAATGTTTGCATTAGTAGCATCCCATTCCCCTTTTCTGCCCACACTGCTTTGCTCAAATGCTTCAGTGCAGCTTAACACATCTCCACTTCAATGCAGATATAGTCTACTTTTCAAGTGCAATTTATAGAAACAAGGCAAGTCATGTCGTATAGTCTGTACTCTGGCAGATATGCTCCAATTTACATGTAATGCTACTACTTCCGACGATCAAGTTGCATGATGCATAGTTGGCAATGTCTTTTTTTCCATTCGATCAGTGCACAATCGTAACGTACGTGGAAATGGAGATTCTCAGGAAGTATTCGATAAAGACTCTTAATGAACAAAAATAAAATGAATTCTTACATTTGAATAGTGATGCAGATTTGAAAAATTTCGAATATTTAGGAAACTTTCAAAAGAACAACTCGAATGAAAAGCATTTCGTTATAAAGAACCTTTAAGATATGAATGGATCATAGCATCGATTATAATACTATGAAATCTTCTGTGACTTACATATGATCGTATGAAGTCTAAAGCACAATCAATCTATCCTCATTCGAGCATTGGTACGGAAAATCCTAAGCCTAAAATTACGAAAGTCGATGGAAGTAAATTTCCAAACAAAATCAAATATAACTAAATTTCTCATCCATTTCTACTACTCTCAAGAACGGTTAGTATTTCAGAGGAGAGATGAAACGTTATGCAAGCATTAAGTCACCTCGAAATAATTAAGAAAATGAGCTTTAATTCAGTGGCATAAAATTTGTTATTCTTGCATTGAAAAATCCAAACATGCCAAGAATATATGTGATTTCCTATCGTTTTCAAGCGTCCTTAGTAACCGTACTACCGGACGAGCATTCAAGTACGGGGAAGGGAGAAACTGGCTTTTTCCCGCAGTTGGCTGATATTGACTTCCTATGCACGACGAGGGATTTCGTCAATCGAAGCACGAGGCAACAATTTTCCATTTGCAGTGCATACTTTTCGAATAAAAAAAAAACACCTCAATGCTGGCTAGCCTAAATTTATTTCTTATAAAGCGTACACATAATGGAATAGAAATATTCGTACGTGGGATGTACTCTTTGATGATAAAGAGTTCTTACGCTAACTGATATGACTTTCATTCCTAAGGGAGCGGAAGATCATTCCATAAAATGAGCCAAAAATGTAACCAACACAAGCCAAGCACTGATAAAAATTCGCTAAGGCACGATATTTTAGTGTTGTTCATTGTAAAAAGATCCGAATCACAATGAGATCAGTTTTATGCACAATGAGTGGGCAATTCAATTTGACTTAATTTAACCCATAGAGCTTTACATATTTTATGTTTAAGTTGATTTTAGTGCGTTATGTAAATTAAAGCTATAACTGATATATTCAATGGAATTATTAATTGAATAATTGGAAACTTTTCTGATGGCGGAATTCGATATATACGAATTCGAGTTTCTCATAGCTATGTTGTGTGAGTCCAAAACTAATATTATTCATAGATATTCGGCGGATATAATAGTGATATTTAATTTACATTTTTATTTTATATGATTAAAGTGAGAGTTCTCTCTAGCGTCGTGCCAAGAAGAGCAAAATTAGGGATGCACAAAACATTTAAGTGATCGTCGTCTGTATGTGCTTCGAAACAAGAAATCGGAACATGTGAATGAATGAATGTGAATGAATGGTCATCATGTGAATGAATCGGCCATCCTGAGTGCACAAATACAGCTGAAGAGCAACTTTAGAGGAAACCTTAAATAGACCTTAGCGCATCATTTTCAATACAAAAGTAGCGTGTTTACAAAAATTTCTAACGAAAAAATAAAAGAGTGGAGGTGAATCGAAGCTTACGGAAGAATGGAGGGTTCAAAGAGTGAGGCAGACGTCCACTGAAAATAAGCCTGCAATGAGTGAACAAGTAATCATGGGAACTCGTTCAATAAAATTCGACTACCCAACAATTTTTAGTGGTGTTTTCTTTCTTTGCATCCGTCTGGCACCTTTGCGAAGATATTTTATTTGCAAATATTGTCAGAAAATACGTCGAATTGGAAAAAATGCACTCGCACTGTGTTACTTTCACATAAATCCGTTGCATGCGAGCGATATCAAGCTATTTGTTCCGTCTAATTGACGGCTACTGAAAAAATGACTTCTGAAATTCGGAAGCCCCTCTTTTCCTGGGTATATGCTCACTCTCGTCTTCCTCAATTATAACCACTCCTTGCCATGTTATTAACAGTGTACAATTCAGTATTCAATTACTTTACTATCATAGGGTAACTGCATTACTTTTCGATTAATTTTAGCGCAATTAGCTAAACTTTTTACTACTGTGCATTTTATCCTTTTTTTTGCAATAAACACATCGATATTATCGCCTCATTTCACTAGTCGTATAGCGCCATTGTTCAACTTTTTTCCCCTCATCGATATTAATTTTTCACTTCAGCAAATCACAGCAACAATATTTTTAAGCCCATGTAACATTACAACTAGTTTACTGCACTTTCACATTTATAGGCTAATTTAGAACAGTTTTAAGCCCACAACTAGGCTATAGTTAGTTCGTGAAGCAGATGCTGAAAGTTCACATCTGGTTTAGCGTCAATAAAAGAATGCATACATATCATTGTAATCTCATCCCATTTATCACTCGCAATTTACTGTTTTTTGAATGATGTCCCATTGTTTTACGACTACTTAAACATTTATTGTTTTTTAAAGTATTTATCGCGGTTATTTTTATATCGTCCGCTTTTAATTCGTACAAAATGTTAAAATATTAGCAATGAATGAGTATAAACTTCATATCATTTAGTTGAAAGCAGCTATCATTGATAATTAGAGGATCTGTGGTAAGTTATTCATCTTTCGAAGAGGTTAATCTTCCCAACTGATTAACGATTAAATGTGATAGATTAACGATAAATTGAGAGAAATTCGATAGTAATAGTTAGCTGATAAAGGAAAACAAATATTCCGCATAGTTTTCTTCCAATTTTTTGTGAGATCATCTCAGATATCATCAAAGTGTTCAATATAAACATTAAAAAATCCGATTACGATTCAGTGATTGAAATAAGTTCTCAGAGATTAAGCCAGATTTTATTGCTCGTCCATTGGAGAACCAACGGCTCATGTCGTATATCTCAAAAATCCAATAAATATTGGGAAAACTTTATCACGTTTAAATTTCGATAAGTTCAATTCATTTCTAAAAATATAGCAAGATACAATTTGCCAAAGCCTTTATGATGCTATAGTTGTTTGCTAATGATGAAACAGCTAAGCTCCACATACTTGATAGAAGGCGAACTTTGGCCGATACATTTAATGTGACCAATAAAGCGATTCTCGTTTTGCACTATGTTCGAGCATTATTTCAGGTCATCTATTACTTAAAAATTTGAAAAAAGTGCTTTGGACGAAATTGAACATTTGTGGAAACAGAGAAACTTCCAGGTTGTTCTAGCTTAGCAAATGAGACTTTTTAAACAATTAAACGAATTCCACGAATTTTTCGAGTTATTGAAAATCGTATTTCATTGGATTGAGCCACCTTTCATAGGTAAATTCTTTTCCCCGATAAGAAATTGTTTATATTCTCGAGGTGATTTTATAGCATTAAAATATCTGAAATGAGCAGAGAAAATGAAAGAAGAAAAAATCTCCAATTCCATTATTCAATCACTCGTAAAATCGGATATGCATGAACGGATATCCGATTCAGTGTGAGCAACTTGCAGTAGCCCAACGAAGAAGTGCTAACTTCGTAAACAGCTGAAGAATGCCTTAAATTTTTCATCACTTTCAAACTGATGAACATCTTCGCGAAACGCAGTAAAAGCAAAGTAAAATAATGTTGCCCGATGTGCAGTTCTCAACGTTTATTGTATATATCCTCTAGGTGTTTGCCGGCTTAACGAAACATGATAACCAATTTCATCACCAGGCGGTTCCCGTTGTAAGTGGTGGTGAAAGACATCAACGTGTTTAATGATGTACTTTCCCATACATTCACTCGTAATGGACTAGTAGCACATTTTGGTTCTTTTTTGAAACATCCCCATTTATATTTTTGGGAACAACTGTTTTTCCTTGGCTATTAGAGCTGTTCGCGCAACGATTTGACGAGTATGTGCTTTCAGCGGCAATAACGTTCGTTTGCTCAAAAATGAAAGACTATGTTGTTTCTCCTCAAGATTCAGGGCAGTTTGCATCACTAGATATTATTTATTACTTTTTTATATGAAGAAAACGCTTAATTTTTGAATTTTTATAAACTGAAATGCTCAATGACTTCTACAAGTGGCAGCCTAATTTGGAGGCTGTTAAGTCATAAAACAGTCGATCTCGGGTATTCATTGTTTCTTTGAAGAAGCGTGAGTTCCACGCACAAAAAAATTTCAGTGCTTCACTCTGATGCCAATGAGAAAAAAATGGGTGGGATAGACATGATAACAGAGCGAGAAAGACGGAGGAACAGTGGAGCCAAAAAGACGAGTGATGGGAGAGGGATGAGGTGACTGATTTTTGCCAAGTCAAGCTAAGGTTGTATGATCAATGCCATGAGATTTTCAGCTTTTAAATCAGCTGTAATTTATCTCTTTTGAGCGCTGAGACATCATCTTCATTCCTTCTCCATCAAGGAGGACGTTGTTTCCTCAAGCACTGTGATCACGTTTCCCCAACATAAACTATATTTCTCAACGCTGTTGTTGCAGCTAAAAGTGCTAAGGCATGAATGAGTGAGAATTAATCTGTCAGTTAGTAATTCTGTTATCAGCGACTAATAATTCGTGATTCGTGGCAACACAATTTACTGCCGTAAAATTATATGCAATGGATTATGCAAGAAAAAGCAGCTTTCAAAGGCGGTTTGACTTCGTTAGTGAGTGCTCACTAAAGGTTTCATCCGTTAGACAGAGCAAGCATAGCGCTGTTTAAAAGAAAGAGCGAAAAAGAGAGTGGCATAAGAAAGAAAGAAAAGCGAGGAAAACTTGAATTGAGTTCGGAGTTTTGCTTCACGTAGTAAACATTTCCGTTGATGATGGCATAACGTTATGGAGTACTGATATATACATATTTATCTGTGAATTATGCGAAGTTTTTACCCTAAAGTACCGGATCACCTCTTTTAATACCTTTTTTTGGGGCAAAAAGGAACCGGAATTCAGAGAAGCGGCGGAAGAGATAGGGAAGGAAAGAGCTGGGAGAAGTCTGAAGAGGGGAGAGATGGGAGTCTGTTGGGCCTATAGTAATACAAACACTTACGCAGATGAAAAACTAACGTAAAGTTATCAAGGAAAGGGCTAAGATCAAGCCAATATGTGAGCGCTTTCTTCTGGATAGTCCACTTTTTCGATAAGTAAAAGAGTAGCATCATAAGGCAGATTTTATATACCTACGACTGAAATCAAGAATGTTTGACCTGTGCCCTGCGCAGTGATTAAAGTATTTGCACTGCTACGCTGTGATGAAAAATTTGGAACCGTATATACCAGTTTGGCCACCTAAAGTACTCTAAGGTCCCTTATTCCTCCTGCACCAAGAAGACGGTACAATCTACGTCGCCATATAATGCTATCAGAAAATAGGAGAAGATCGCATCCTTCGACGAGTCGTCATTGTGCATTCTGAAGGACCCTTCGATTTCCAACAATCCCTAACGCAATTGCTTACAGTCATAAGCGATTGTATGTTCTCTTTTGTCTGCTTTCGGGCGTATCGGTCTGTCATCTTGGCTTGTAATTTCGTTAAATTATGTCCCAGATCTTACATGCGTACCGAGTGTATGTTCGTACTGGTCTATTTTTCCGAGGGGGAGGGGGGAGAGGAGGAGAAGGAGCAGTAACTTCCGTCATATCAACTTCGTTTGCTAATGAAAGTGATGGAGCTGTATTGATGATTTTCGATGAGCTCTCTGCGTCGTCATTTTTGTGCTCCAAAAGTGATTGATCCAATTTGCAGAGAGGTCCTGTTCTAATCTTCAACCGCCTAACAAAACTAATTGTATTCTCGTCCTCTCCGTACGCCTCTCGAACTTTTCGATGACGTTAACAGCTCCCATCAGTCACTTCTGCAAATTTCTTTACTTTTCCAGCACTGACTAGGCTCTGTAAACGACGAAGGTCAAAACCAACTAATTGAGCTTTATCATCACTAAAAGTAAAGCGGCAAAGAAAACTGTAAACAACCGCCTTGTTAACACAATGTGCAAAATATAAACTGTGCTCAGTGCCTGTATGATGTGATGTATTTTGACCATTTTCAATGATTCGAGGGAGTACTGCTGGCACCAATTGCAGCAGTTCACCAGCACCGTGCATTCTTTATTGGAAGTCATCATCGTAACTAAATCAATTACAATGCATCAACGCGGCAATAATTTAAACGTTTTCTAAATTTCTACACAATAACTTTCCAGAAATTATCCGGGATGCTCACACAACAATATCAATTCAGCATAAATCCAATAAGGAATCGAAAATTGTACTAAAATAGAGGAAAAGAAGTGTAAAATAGAACAGAAGAAAATCATAATTTCAAAAGACTGAGACGATTTGTAGCATTGTAATTCATTCGATTGCCATTTCCATGCAAAAGTTGAAGTGCGCAAATCTTATATTTGATCACTCAGCTATTATTATAGAATTAGAAATAGTTAAACGAACTTAATGTAAAGAAGCAAAAATTTAGTTGAAGCCGAAGTTTTCAAACGTTTACTTCATGAATAATTGCCTTCTTTATTGTGATAAGTAATTCTAGTGACCTATAAGCATTCGATGGATAAAAATATGATCATTCAATGGATAAATATAATATATATTGACGGACAATGCTCAAAATTGAAATGTTGGTTTTTTGGATGGTGTTGTTGATACTATTGATTCTCATACGAACAAAAATTTTGATATCGCAGACGTTTATTTCATATTTTCTTTAACGACGATATATGAATTGGAGGAGAAGGAAGATGGCAGAGATGAGGAAGGTGCTGTGAAAAAAAAATTTCGGCATCAGAGCCCATTCATTCTTAGGTGTCCTCCTCTTGTTTTGGTGGAGTAGGAAAAGAGCTTTAAGTATTACATTCAACGCCGAGCGTAAAAAAAAAAACAACGTAATTTCCAACGCACCGCAATAAATTACATCTTTCTCGAGCGTTCACCTCTTTTTCATTCGCGTAACTGGCGAAGATGTTGGGCAAACAAGAAACCCCCTCTCCACGTTTGAACGACTGCCGTTTCGCAATGCTTCAGTGTTATGTCTTTTTAACATTGCATATCGTTGAGGTATAAAGCTTACAACTTCTTAGCACGTCCTTTCGATCCATTCGGTAATCCTCTTTTTTGCTTGGAACCAAAGTCGGAAACTGCTTATGTTTAATTCTTTATTTGAAGGTAGTGAAGGATATTGATGATAAAAGCAAAGTTTATCAATTATACTACCTCGTAAAAGAATGCTCACGCTGGACACATCAGTTTTTATAATATTCAAACTGTTGCATGAAACATCTAAGAATAATACTCTCGAAGATTTCCGAATAATTTTACGTTTGAAAAATATGCGATTTTAAATGAATTTTGCTAATTTTAGCTACAATAAATGAGGATTTTTCTGATATTTTGGGAAATTTTTGATGTTCTTATGTCGACTTCCTCATCTCAACAATCTGTCGAGCTTATCGCACTGCAAGTGAGAAGGTGCACTACATTGGCCGCCGAATATACGTAATGTTGCATTTCAGACCATTAAGGGTAACCGATTGCGGAGTCTTAAAAAAAGAAACAAGCAGGTCGACTAGTTGCATAAACCCGAAGCAATGAATTCCTCTTCGTCGATCAACACTCAAACAGCTGCAGAACAAAAAATGAAAAGCAGTTTGGGAAACTTTAGGTGATGACAGTTTGTATGTGATAGGTTCAATCAGCATGCGGATATACAGCGATTCGATGATATAGAATGTAGAGGCGAATTAATTCGCCATAATCTTTGTCACTCATAAGCTGAGGCTGTTTAAACAAAGAGGCAGAAAACAGACACGTCGAGCTCATACGTAGACACGCCGAAATAATGCAACTAAATTAAACTTGCAAAGATAAGCTCGAAACTTGCAAAACTTAGTGATAAGCTCGAATAGCACTATCAGTTTTGTCAAGAACAGTCTAGAAAAAGTTGCGTTTTCACTGCACTGCGTAGAGATTTACCATTCACAACACACAATGCACGTCTTTGATAAAAAGATTTAATCTTGATTCCTATCGCCTTTTTGCATTTAATCAATGGTTCTTTCCATTCTTTGCATCTAAAATCATTGACGACGATTTTGTAAAGTCGATTCCTTATGATCGAAGTATAGATGGCCGTCAGTCAAGTTCACTGGCATTTTAGAAAGGACGGAAACGGCAAGAGGGTAGATGCGCGCTGGAAACTGAAGGAAAAGAGACTAGAAACTGAACGGTGAGGAAATAGGACAGAGGAAAGGGGGAGGGGTGGTAAGTGGGAAGTGAAGAATGCAGGAAAAAGAGAAGAGGGAAAATATTAGACAAGGAAGACGTTGCAAAAGCGTTTCATTCAATATATTGATTTTACATCATTTTTGAATAGCATCGCCACAGAGCGGTATAACATTCAGAACACCAACGAATTGTTTCTTCCTTTCAGGATGGTGTTCTTAGTACGCATTTCACATTACATTAACCATTATCACCAGTGGGTGCGAATGGGTGCATCATCGCACTGATAACAGTCCATAAACCGTTATAGAAGACAGGTATTTCGCTAATTAAAGAAAACTGGCGGTATTATATCTATCACACTGAGTGGTAAACAACTGAAAAAATTAACGAAATTTGACTGAAAGAAATTTAAGCAATGATTAGTTAACGTTCAACTACTAATTATTGTTCGCACTGAAGCGGCTTTTGGTCAAGCATCATGGAGAAAGATGACTATGTTGCATTTGCTAGAATAATATAGGTTAACACCCTCGAAACCGATGAATCGCAGCACTGCCATCATTCCCATGGAATAAATTTCTTTTTAAGGCGAAGAAATGCTTCTAAAGGGATCGTATCAAACAGGTAAATTTGGTGATTTTGGTCAAAAACTGGCTGATTGATGAGGTTATCAAAAAATTACGAATTGGCCTGAAATGAAGCACCTTTTGCAGCAAAAATCTTCCCAGTGAGAAAAACGTTTGATCTTTTATGGCGAGGTCGCTTCACTTCAAGATCAGGTGGCACTATGGTACGGTTGACGTAAGGCAAGCAATTCTTATGCGATGTCAGTGCAACGCATATACATGACTTTGCTTCGGTATAATGGATATGATGGCGCTGTGCTTAATTGTGGTACACTAAGTCAGATGGTGGCTTTTGCAGCTATCGTAGTGCTAGCAACTTACGTGTAAGGACTGTGTCGGAAGTTCGTCGATTTTTTCTGCTTCTTTACAAATTTGTTAAACTAATACACTTTACTGCAATGTCAGACTCGTGCGTCGAGTGCGTAATTGTCTGTCTGACATGCAACTTCCAGCACCGCATCCGACGTTGCTCGGTTAGCTTCAAAACACATAAATTTGCATCTGCTTTACCTCAATCGCACTGTAACATAACAGGTATTTCACTGAAGTCTATGTGAGTATCATTTAAAGTTAATCACTTCAAATATGCAGATATCGTTCTAAATAGTTTAATTTTTAGTGGCACTTCTTGACTGTAAGTAGCAGATCATATAAGTGGAATGCGAAGGCGTAGTCGACCAGCTTTTTTTTGCATTTCGCATAGGTTTTGTCTTCTGTTTGGTGAGCGAATGCTATTTTCTCAATCTGCAGTAACAGAGCTCTCTCGTTAAATGCATTTTCGGCCATTCTGACCAATTTTTATCGGAATGTTGAAATTTGCTAATTTACTTTTTCATTAATTATCGCTTTCACTTACTGGAGAATTTTTCATTGACCGGAGCGCATCGGTGATAATTAGTCAATCATGTGGAAGGGAAACATTTGAATATATATTTCGTCTATGAGAGGATACGAAAAGTGGCGTCGACATGTTGTACTAAGATAACGAATAAAAAAAACTTCATTTTCAAAAATTCACTTTGTGCGCAGTATAAAAAATAGCTCAGTTAAGTTTCGTGAATTTAAAAGCTTTTGGAAATGCAATAACAGAAGCGTGCAAATGCTAGCCTGAAAGACATTTCATCAACGTTTTCAGCGTCAATTTTCGAATACTTCGACTCTACACCCTTCAGCTTCACTGAAGTTGAACCATTTCGGGATTTAAACTCTCTAATTAGGGTACTTCACATAATAATTTGGACTGTGTCGAACCTCATCAAATATTTTGCTCACCCATCCACGAATAATCCCAGAAATTCGATAGGACATCAAAGTGGTGATGGAAAAAAATAGCACGGGAAAGATAGTATAGCTGAGAATAGTTGTTATAAACTTTAAAAATGGGAGAAATGACAAGTTTTCTTTGATGCTATAATGATGTTAATTCGATATCGAAACGAAGTCGAATATAAATCTACTATTCGATTGCCCACTCGAAGGCTGCTTAATCATCTGTCGCAATAAACTTTAACGGTTCTGTAAACGTGACCATTAAAAACTTACTATTATATTAGTCGTCGTATTAAACTTATATATGTATGCAAAGTTTTATATTATGAATGCAGATATTTGCTGATAGACAGTCGATGAGATGCAACTGCAATCGAGAGAGACATAGTGCATATTCGGCATTTCTCTATTTGACTGCTTTACCCACCCCAACAATAAAGTTGAGACAGCATAATGAAATACTACATCGACTTCTTCCGCTCATAACTTTTGTCTTCTTTTATGCAGTAGGACAAAGTTGATTATCGCACATACATGCCGGATAATTAGCTCAGCACTGGAATTCGTTAACAGCTTAAATGCACCAAGCTATCATATTGAACGCGCTAAAGAGCCCAATCAAGCGTGTGTACCTGATGCAATGTTGTATTGAGGGAGAGATATGACGTGAGTGGATAAATTCAAACTGCGTAAATTATGAGAAAAAGTCAAATGGAAACGCCTAAATGATGGCGAATTATTCGAGCGGAGAGAATCGGCTCATATTTATCTATGAAGTCGTAAATCACTCATGCCAAAATGGATTGAATTTTATTTCTCAGAGATGAATTTATTCAATCTGTTAGTCATTTTACAGCAAAAATGTTCAAAAAGCGGCACTTAAGAAATGAAACCGACTGGTGAGATCTATGGTGTTGCAGTATAACCACTCAAAATTCCACAGGAATTTGTCGTGGGCAAAGCTGGACGAATTGCCGGTGAGACAGCTGTTGTACAATTTTCGACAGTACTGTCCTTTCGTATGCCATTTTGTGCAGGCTATTTTTGGTCTGCTAATCACAGAAAGCAATAGTTAAAAAAAGGCCGCATTTCCGATCTGTTTGCCTATAACGGCACATTCCGCAAGTGAATTTCGCATAGCTTCGTAATGAAAGTTGAAAAAATCGGCTAAAAAAACTCGAAAAAAAGCTTTGAGATCTACGCAAAATATTCAATTGTTTGCTCGACAACTGAACGATTTTCTCGGTAGTTGAATGGTAATAGAATTTATGAGGAAACGATCGAAGATGCCTATTTTTTCGATCTCCGTTTGTTATTAGTTTTATAGATCGGTTATTTCGCCTTCGAACAAATCACTCAAACAAATTACCTAATATTGATGGAAAAAATTCGAAGCGTTAATTTACGCTTCGACGATTAATCATTTCCTCTCACAGCTGCTAACTGATCATTGAGCCATAATGAATGGAATCTTTACGAGCAATGAAAATTATTCCACCGATATGAGCATGAACCATTCATTTCTTTTACACTGTGAAAAATGCGTTAAAAAATGTGATTTCTTCTGTCTATATGATGGTGAGTAATTAGTGCGCTAATTTACAACAGAAAATATCCATCATACTCTATGCTGAAGTATTATGCATAATGCTGACTCGTATTTTTAGTATTTCGTTTATAGATTCAGTAGTATCTACAACGAATTCACTGATGTTACAAGTGCGCGCATATCTGATAGTTGCGACTAACCGCTGCAGGCACTCGCCACTACAGATCCTCTCCGCTCTCCACCGTTACATATTTTTTGCCTGCGATGATAGTGTTCACCTCTAATTTGATGCAATAAAGAACATCGGAAACGTACAGATGTGTGATCAGAATAGAAAAGAGTGGACTTGGTAAAGGTATAACGTGGCATAGCCGAAAAACACCAGTCACTGATATATATATATATATATATCGAATATTCCAAGCACTATAGATATTGACACTTTACCAATAAATATTTGCTTATTAAACAGTTCCTAAGAAACTATGGCCTGATTCATGAGCAATTTAGTCGCGCGATTCGATATATAAATAGGAAAGTATCAGATAAAGAAACTGATTGATCGTGCGCATCGAATTCCATGCATAAAAGTGAGAATATATCCAGATAAACAATTAACCTTTCAGCAATACATGTTTGAGTTATCTCACAGTATGAATGAGATCCGGAAATCGAGATGAAGTAAGCACATAAAATTTAATAGACTTTTATGAACGTTATATGAACATTATATGAACATTTAAAATATTTTTTAAACTTAAGATGTATGTTGCATTGAATAATTCCTATATTTTCCTATAATTGTTGCAATTTGACGCGCTGTTTTATGCGAGTTTAGAAAAAAAAAGCCACTGGTAGAGAATCAACAAGAAATTGGAATGCGCCACGAAGAGAATATTCAGCGATGAACTCAAAAAATCCTCAAACGGTAATAGATGTTTTAAACAAAAGTAGCTTGAAGTATATGAAATTATAAATCTCATCCACTTACCTTATATCGTCGATCATAGGAATGTAAAAGAATTTATTTCCGCTAGCACAGGTGTTTGCATATGCGACAAAAGCGCCTCCACTGGGGAAACGATGATGTTCACACACGTTTATTTGTATTACCGATTCAATATTTGACTTAATCTAGAATTCATTTATGTTTCAACTTGATCGTATGATCAAGAATATCCAGAAAAAGACTGGATAAAATCCGAACAAATTTGCATCAAGAAAACTTTAAATGACGTCATTAGAAATAATGGAATAATAGGATCGATAGGCACTCAGCAAACAACGGATTGGCTTCATCGCTCAGTTGGTATCTATTCGTCAAGCACTCCAAAAATCCTCTATGCGATGTTTCCGAAAAAGTCGAAATGAAATTCTGAGCTATAATTCAGCTAAAGTGCATTTCTATTCCCACTGCATCCACTAATTTCGATTTCATATATTCAATTCTTCGCTTTTTTTTCGGCAATTTTTGGCAAAACTGATATAAATTCCGAATTTTTAATTCATTTCTAAGATGGAAGCATGTGTGTGATAACAAAAAAAAACGTTATCGGAAATGTCACTCAAAACTTGCTCGCAATAAAGCAACTCGATCGTCATGAAGTGAACCACTAGTGCTCGCATTTGTGCCAAATATTACGACATTATGAAAATTCACAATTTATGAGAAGTATAATGAGGAAAGCAGAGCGACGTCGTTAAAAGCAATCATGCTAATTGTATGCGCAAATTTGCAAATTCTATATACGCAAATGGCGATCGGTCACTTTTACTAGTCAATTTAGTTCCAGCAAAGTCCAAAATTATCCACAGCTTTTTTTTCGCTGATTTTAGACGATTTATGTAATTCAAGCAATGATCATATTGCTCATTTTTAGCAGCGAAATTTGTCGAAAGCGCCGCGAGATGACTGATATGATATCAGCACAATCTGAGTACTGATTGTTCGATTTGTAGATAATATTAGAGAAATTTACACCAAGAAACGTTGAGTGATCACCGTGATCGTATGACTCCATTATTGTGATGTTTATATGGAATTTCTCATCGCTGCCAATTGCACTCAGTGATCGAAAAACTATAGGAGTGTTGCAAATGACGAGAAGAATTCAGCAAACGGCTTCCTCATTTAGTGCATTCCTCATCGGGACAAATGATGAGACATTAGCCAATTAAACGATTAAAAATTAATCACGATGCACTTTTAGTGCTCTAAGTGTAAATATCCTTAGAAAAAAGTTGGAAATGTTAGCAATATTAACTGGGAAACATCACATTATACCACATATGAATGTTATTCATCGCAGCTAGCAAATGCACACCGGAATGAGTGATAAGGTGTGTTATAACAACATGTTCCTATTGATTACTTCATTTCTTTGAATTTTATGCTCATTTTTAATCTACATTTTTGAAAGGTGTACTATTTTAGAGCCTCAGATAATAGTACTAAAACTGTTAATAAGCTATTCTCCAATAAAGCGATCAACTGAAATTTGATGTAAATCGAGTGCTGCGCAAACCTTAATGCCAAAATTTAGCGTATTTTATGATGTGCTACAACGCTCTTAGATTAGCTTCCGAATTCGAGTACAAAAACGTGAATTATCGAATTACTCGTAAACAGTGCATAATACAAGGGATATTTTATACATTAAAAAATGAAAGAAACGTGACTCATGAATGCTGAAGTTTTCTTTACCGTAAGACCTCAAGATAGAATGTTATACCTTTTGCAAAGGAAAAAGTGCGTGAATATGAAGAGCGAACACATTGGATTTTTGCCGCATCGAGTACGCGGAAACGCTCTTTCATCTGTTCTACATATGCCTGTCCTCGTAATAAGAAGCAGTGGAATTGTCTATAAGTTTTTCATCCACTGTTTTTCTTTGTTTTTATTGGACCATCCAGGTACTGAGGAAAATAACAGATGCTTGCTTTATTTAAGAAAAAAACGACGACAAGAAAATGCAGAATACCGCTATCAAGTTTTTATGTGAATTAAAATTTCTAGAATATGAGCACTGGACAAGCCTATTTGCTGTACATCGTCATCCAAACAAAGCTTGGACCTCGCTTACGGAATTTTAGACGAATTTTCAATGTTTCGAAGAACAAGAAGAATATCACTGATGAAATACGAAGAAAATAACAAATTGGGCTTCCAAGATTTTCTTTAATGCCTACTGAATAGTAAGATCTTTCTCATATACTTTGACATAACTGGTGAAAGAACTTCTTGCATCAAATATATTATCACCCGTGAATTTCTGTGAAGATCTAATTAATCTAACAAGCCGAATTCAAATGTTAAAAGAGAGTTGGCAATCTTTTTTTTGTTATTCGATTTAGGAGTCGACAAATTTGGAAATATACTTTCCGCAACTAAAATGAAAGTAGAAAAATGAATTTTCTTGAAGTTTTTGCGGCGATCATATCATATGATAAAAGCTGATGATGTGAATTTTGAGATCGACGATCAGAGACGATGAACATTTATGCATACAGTACTGCATAAACGCCTTTGCTAACAAAGCCATGTGGCAGCAGAGATCTTTACATTCTACTATCATTACATTAACAGCTGCTCGATATTGAGGCAAGACTGGGGATGGAGTGGGGGAGGGTGAGCGGCAATGCTTCCCTTTGCCTATGCTTCGATTTCAATGTGTCATCTTGCTGCACCACTAAGCTATAACAATTGCCGCAGTAGACGCTTAAGAACAAATTCAGGATGTGTTGTGCTGTGTTGTGCGATTAGTTTTTGCATATAGCGATTTATTTAAACGGGTTTTTCCACATAATCGACTAATTTCATTCATTTTTTTCATAGCGGATGAAATTTCTCTATCGTTCGAAAACAAACATTCAAAAACATTTTAATCGTTTAGCATCATATCTCCTCTCTTTTTTGTAAGACCTTCGAAACAGTGAACAAAATGCGTAAGAGAATGAAAAATGAAACGAAATGCGTAAATATTTCCGCTGTTGACAAAACCTATAATATTCTTATCATCTGTCGAAATCATTTGGAAATCGATCCGCATGCGCACTATGTCCAAACTCGTCTCTCGAATAAATGAAACGTATATCGAATTTTCTCATTGAGGCAATTTTCCAGCAACGTTTATGTAATCTCAACAAGTGCACATACGCTCGTTTATTGCACATATTTGTGCCGGACATATTTTGATATTAATGTTATTCCCCAGATAGTCATGATGTGCTTTCCTAATTTTCATAATTCTTTTCACATTTGGCATTTTCTCCCCAAATAAGTAAGCGTTTGTGGATTTTTTTCTTTCTTGTCGGAAGACTGCTTTGAATCATCGTGATAATTTAGGAAAGTTAAACTTTGCTAAAATAGAATAAGAAATTAAGGCGTTATGAAATGAAAATTGTCTTATCAGATTTTCTGCCAATGCAAACTGCTATGAGCATTGTCTTTTAGATAAAAAGTTACCAAATCTCCTGGTAATTTTGTGTTCAAGTCGTACAAACTTTCCAGTCATTTCCTACTAGCACTGCACTAAATTTGTTCTTTGATCGCGAACTACTTTGTTTTTGTGGCGAGACTTTCTTTACTAGTACAATTTCCTCATCCAAGGGTGTCATTAACTAAGGGAAGCACATTCTCATGGAACTCGAGTAAAGTCACCAAATGACGCATACGAGCGGGAGTTTTTTGCAACGAAGAAATACCTCGACTTAAAACTGAGTAATATATCAGTATATGAGGCGAGAATTAGTTTAATCCTCTCAACTATTACATTAGTTCTGCGCCATGATATATTGAGCGAAATATGCAGATTTCGATAGCTTTAAAAAATAGCTCCTCATTTCAATTTTAAAAAGGCTCCTCCTCTCAGCACTTTCCTCGCCACAAATTCCAAGGAAAAAATGTTGCTTCTGTTAGCATTAAATTAGGAGCAGAATACAGCAAGCGCTTCCTTCTGGCCTTTTTTCTTTTCCCTCAAATCCATATATTCGTTTCTAAATCCACCATTTATTTAATTATACGCTCGATAAAATTTTGCGACAAAAATGAGGAAACAGATAAACGTTTCGCGATTAAAGGAGTTAACCATTCGCTATGCTCTTAGAACAAAAAAAGCCCACTAAAAACAGCATAGGCAATCTCATTGTAATTCAAATTGCTTCGCCATTGAGCACGAAGTTGAGATATGAAACAGAAAATAGATGATTTTTAAGCGCCTCCAATAAGATTAAGTTCAGTTTCAGCGATTTTCGCCTAGGGAAACTAGCCTCGTTACTCCGACAGACATTCCAGTATACTAGAATTGATCCTATTCCGTGTTCCACTATTATTTGTGCTGCAAGTCATATTTCAGATAAACACAATTCTTAAAGCAGTTCTTGTGCATCAACATTTTATTTCATGAGCTGCGAAGTATATAATGAAACTCTTCATTCTTGCCGTTTGAAATATTTTTCAAAATACTCGCCTGCACACTTTTTATCTCTCCTGTTCTTCCTCTTACCTCTCTCCCGCACTTCTACGCTTTCCTTCAAGTCGAGGCACTTTCAACTGCTCCGGATTTGGAAAACATTATGGATTAATGGATTTTTGAGATGTCATAAAATGATCTCAAATGGAAGCATGTGAAGGTACAAACCAGACGAGGTGTTAGAACACGTATTTTCATTCTGATAACTCCTTTTCGGAAAACAGAGTTCTGCATAGCAGACCCACTTATGACGTCTATAGATACGTCAGACTTGAAGATGGAAACATTTTTAATGCATTTTTAGGTTCTCTTTATTTTACGTTCATTTTTAGCATCATATTTCATTTCATTGAGTGAAAAATTAGTCACTTTTGCATATCATAACGTATAATTACGACCCGCATTCGTTCGACTTTTCCAAATTTGGAATATGTTGCAACTTGATAGACAGAGCGGCACGATGATTTGCTAAAGAAATGTGGGAATTGCACCATAATGCATTCATTATTTCAAAGGAAACCGACAGCTCGTACAGAACTTCCTCAGGAGGAAGTTTTCTCATTGCGAATGATTGTAAAATGCGACACGAGACTGATATAAAATGATTCCTAGTGGCTACAAATTGCAAAGGAATTATTATGTCTGGATTCTTTTCGGCAGGGAAACGCAAATATTACCACCGATGCATATATGTACGACACTGATATAGTGATATATATATAAAGTGTTATAATCTTGGAAAATAAATGAACAGGTGGACTTTAGAAACGGTGAAAGTTCCTCTAATGAAGAAACAAGGGAATGTGTTGCTAGAGATATTTATGGCTGTTTTTGTTCAAAAAGAACGCGTTAAGCATTTTGCAAAGCATAAAGTGATTAACTGCCAATTTCGATAGCGTAATTTGCTCCATTTTTTTGCAAAATGACAATGTTCAATTCAAAGGAAGATCTATCTGTATGACTCGAACTAAGCAAATTGAAAAGCAGTCACTGGACATCACCCGGTTATAAATAACAAGGAAGTTGTCGAAGGATGGAGCTGAGACCGAAAAATAAAAAAGGTGCAAATGAAGAGGCTGGCAAAATCATCGTACCAGTAACGTTATCAAGGAGGAAGTAAGAGTTTAAAGCATTCCTATGTAGTATTTGAATACTATTCGTTTAAATAATTCCACTTGAGCGTTGTAACATACGAAAATGAGCGAATTACAAATGCCAATAAAAATGATGAATGAAAATGCCGAATTTGAAAGGCGATGGCTTTTCGATCTCTTCGCGTAAGCAAAAATGATCGACGAAGTGTTTTAGTTATTTCTGAAGCATTTTTTCTTTTCATTCCTACAGAAATGCAATTTGTTTCATTCGCAGATTTCGTTCGGCTGCCTGCAATTTATTACGCTTCATTTGATAATATTTCAGTGAACAAAAATATTTTTCAATGAAATGAGCAAAAACAATGCCTTCTTAATGTATTCTAACAAATTTCATATATTTAAAGCAACTGAGAACATATTGGTCCTTTTAAAGAGTGAAATTCACCAACAAAACCCTTATTTGTTGATCGTGGGAATTGTCCGACGTGAACCGAGACGAACCTCGGACCTTTCATTTATCTAGTTGTTGTTCTGCTACTGAGCCAACATCTCCCCATGCATTTGACCACTGGTTTTCGCCTAAGTCTAAACCATGCAAAAATAATTGGCCATAATATATGAAATTAACCGTTTAATTAAAAATGAACTCCCTTCAAGCTTATCTTCCTAAAACAAAACGTAAACGCAAAAAAATTTGCAATGAAATGATGGTTTTTAGGATGGGTGTAAGTAAATGCAGCTGGTACTACACTCAGGTTTATAAAAATTAAGAATTATTCGTTGCAATTTCTTTTTGCTAAACTTCAGAGTTACATAGGTATTTTTATTCAATACCTCGTAGATTTTCTTGACTTCCTAAGAATGCATCTACTGTCAGAATTAAGAAATTACTTTAGATCACTCTTAGCCATGTACAAAAGTAATGAGCAGATATATAAGTGATGAAAGCAAAGCAGTCGAATGGAGAAGCGATCCGGTAAAGAAGGAAGTGCATCCAGTGAAAGAGGAAATACATTCACTGAATAACGAAGTGCGTCTAATGGAAAAGAAGTGCACACAATGAAGGAGAAAGTGTACTTGGTGGAGGAGGATGCGCAACAAATGAAGAACGAAGAGGACCGAATAAAGAAGCAAAGAGAAAAAATTGTGATTAAATTGGTTCATTCGGATGCAAAAATCTATTACTTATTCAAATGAAGTGAATCGAATATTATTGTTCTTTTATAATGCGAAGCGGATCGGATGAGTGGTGGATCAAAGAAGCTCCTGTATAACGCCGTATTCACTCAAAAGTTCCTCCAGGAAATCTCCCCTTGTTGATTCAAACCCCCCAAGTGTATCCGTCGAGTGCAATAGCTCACCGTTTTGAAGCAAACTGTGCTATTCTCTCAAGGAAAAAAGAGCGAAGAAATTTTATTGGGAAAGATTAGAAGGTGAATTTTCCCTAAAATGTTTTCACCATTATTTTTTGACAAGATCGCAACTTTTATTTGCAATCTGCAATACAGATAACCGTATAGAAACAAACAAATATGAGGCAGCCACTACACCGAAAATCAGATTTTGCTTTCATTTATTAATCAAGAAAGGCCACTTTAATATAGTAATAGTGTAGAATTTTCTTGGTTCAATAGTCAATAAAATTTTCAGCTAACGATAGAACAGAGCACTTTTGCACTTGACTTATTGTCCAAAATTATAGGCCTAGGATTATCTAAGGCTTCGTAGTTGGGAATATTTACCGCTCAAGCCTGACCTAGCCTCCAAGATGCCAAACGTCATCTGACTTAGCCCGTCTAAGATGCCACGTTGCGTCTGACCTAGCTTCTCAGCACTTCTTTGCCTTCGTGTCTAGACTGTTGTACTGGCTAGCGCTGCTCCACTAGAGAGTGTGATGAAGTTGCAATTTCGGTGTTTAGGCAAGATCACAGTATATTCATGCCAAATCGGACTCGATGTTGACGAAATTACTTCCGCACGAAATTTATACCATTAATTGCTGAAGCAATTATACAGCAAAAAGTAACCAGTGGTTAGGAGTGGTCAACTTTAGTAGCGTCGAAATGTGCTGCTAACGACGTATTGTATACTTACTAAAGATGAAGTAGAGCTGGAATTATATGAAGTTCTATTTTCAATTAAAATTGTTCTTTTCCTTTCTCTAGATCGAAAATAAATCTTTCAGACCTGAAGCCATTTCATTTCAACGTTCCATCAGCAACTTATTGCGTCATCTGTTATACGTAAACAACGTTCAGCTCTAGAGCGCTTCACTATTTTCCACTTTAGCTAAGTTCTTCCTCGAATGCATCATGCAACTGTGTGTTTTCGCTGGCCGATGAAAGCCGCCAAAGCGACGGCATTGAACGTTAGTATCGACGTCGCAAACAACATTTGAATTATTACGTGCCCTGTTTGAGAAGACATATTAAACACAAATAAACACACACACACAAACACACATAGACCCACATATGCAATCACACCACTCACAAACAAATCTGTTTCGTTAAGTCGATTGATACTATATACAACTAGGCATTCTGCTCAATATATTCATAATAATAAGCAAAGCAATGATTCGCAAGAGACTAAAACGAAAACCGCGTTGTGCGCAAACACGATGAAAAATGGATTCCGCATAACCCCAAATTTAATCATCCGATGTAATTGCTGATACATAAAGGGAATGTATCAGCTTTCATGGATATTCATTTTGGAAAAACTCAAAGGTAAAAGCGCTTATTTGTGCTTAGCATAATTCGCCTTTAACTTTATATGTGATAAATCTTTGCTATGTACATCTACGTGAAAAAAAAAATGTGAATGTCGATTTGTGGTTGGCTGTTTGGGGTGTGGTGGTGGATACAATAGGATTTTATGCAGAATGCTAAGATTGTAATTAAACTATCGGTATAGATTTCCCGAAGATTCCTCTGATATGAAGAAAAAACTCAGTAGTAGGCCTCATCAGTGAGATACTCTTTATCTTCAATAATATACTGTTCATCAGATGCTGAAATTTTTGAATCATCGCCGATATAATCGGCTTCTTCTCCTGCTCTTAGCTCCCTTCTCCTCAGTAATATGATTTACTTTAAATTCGCCAACGCGAGAAAACTTGTGGATTTTTTTTGAATTCTAACGACATTCATGATGTAAAAAAATTCAGAAAATAATGTCTGTAAATACACCAAATATTTTTTCTTCGCAGAACTGTAAAATATTTCTAGGTAACAGTCGCTTCTCAGATAATAATAAATGTTACATATAAAAGCATTTGAGAGTAACTTTTTTTGGCACGCAAATATATCGATTAGAAGACGAGTTATGATCACCTTCAGGAAAACTGGTGATCGTTGCAGCTGCAGAGATCAATTAGAGCAAAAATAAGCCCGTCGAGAGAAGCTGATAAGTGTATATTATTGATGAAATTTCGATTTTTAATACTTGAGGTTCCAGTGCCTCTTTATATTTTTGTGCGTATGGGAAATATTCTCGGTGGAAATATCCGTATATATATGGCTCCTTGGCAATAAATAGTCGAAAAGAATTACTCCAATGCAATGGATTTATGACTCATATATATATATATATATATATATATATATATATATATATATATATATTTATTTATTTATTTATTTATTTATACGGATATTTTCACTATACCAAACGCTTAAGCAAATTCATGAACAAAGAAATAAACAAATAAAATTTAAAATTGCCCACACTGATTAGCAGTAAAAGCAAAAATGATGAGGAAAAAACAGTTCGAGAACAACGTCCGTTTAAAGAAACAAAAAACTGCCGCTCCTCGTGGCCCGAGATGCAGACATTTTTGTGGCTCCTTAGCAATAAATAGTCGAAAAGAATTACTCCAATACAGTGGATTTATGACTCATTGAGGTTTTATACAGCGTGGTGATTTGTTCACTTCTCACTGGTTCTGATTTTAATTTCGGTAGGTTTCTTGATAAAACAGCAAATTTAGCACGCATTTCATGCATTTGCACAAAAAAGTTGAGACACATCTGCTGCGGTTTATCTATGAACTAAAAAAAAATTCAAAAGAATAAGCCTCAAACAATCTTTATCTGCCCACTCTCCACCTTCCTCGCTAGATAACATTAAATGATAACTGCCCCTCTTTTCACTTCTAATAGATTAATTTAAGCAATATATCAATGCCTGATGACCATTTATTTCAGTAATAAAACTTACCAAATCAGAAACGGCTAATGAGAAGATGAAATAATTGCTGGGCTGTCGAATATTCTTATCAATATAGTAGGAGAAAAGAACAGCCAAATTTCCAACAACAGTCACCACTGAAAGAGCACCCATAATAATGGCGAGAATAATGGAACTCCAGGAGAGTTCACTATCGGCGAGGGGCATGGTCGTTGTCGCTGAATCGATGGCCTTCGTCATATCGGTTAGTGCTTCTGTGATTAGTTCGAGAATCACTCCGTCGTTGTGGCTATCACCGTAATTGTCAAACATTTCCAAACGATGAGGGGTAATGATTTAAAAATCCGGATTTGGGTGGGAGCACTTCTCTTCCATGCACATAGAGGATTCACTTTGCGTTCGAGGTTTGCACGGATACGATCGCTAGACGATTCCGTCTGTTGCCTTCTCCGACGGTTTAGCGCCAGATTCTTGGAAGCAACTCGGAGAACCAGCTAACTAGCTAGCAGAGGAGCGTTCAAATACAAAATTAGGATGAGCTGCTAAACACGTGCATTAATGTGAACACACGTAGATAACGCGTGCTCATGCAATCTAATGCTGCGTTGCACCACTTTGACAACACGTACAAATGAAATTGCATCAACGACTTTTATCCGTCAGCTTTAATAGCGGTTCACTAGGTAGTGAATTGTGTGTACATTCTCTTATCTCTATAGATTTCTTGTGAATTCACTTCAGTATCCAAGAGGTAAATAGTAGCAATAGGAAGCTAGAAGGCCTTTTTGGCTTAGATACGCATGTACAGCAAATTATTACAATTCATCGAGAGGTCGGATTTCATTTCAGGATGCGGAACTGTTGCGTCTTTGTATCAAGAAGTCCACAGCACAACTCTTGGGGCTCCTTTAGTCAACATCAATTCAGACTTGATCGAGGGGAAAATGGTGGTGCTTCTTTCGAAAATGGGCTTCTTTTTGAGATTCAGCAGTAAACTGAAGGAAGCTGCATAGTGAATGTGAGGACAAGTTTCAGCAGCAGCCGTCGATGATGCTCGCTGAACTGCTAACTAGAAGAGTGCGCCAATTGGTCGAGAGACTCTTGAAGCGTTGTGACGAAGTTATGCCTCCGACGGCAGCACTTTGCCGACGAAACGACGCGTGATGCCGTTGAGCTTGTCGGGCCGTATCAATTACGATACGAAAAAATATGTCCCGCTCTCGATACACGCAAACGCTGAAGGCATACCCCGAGGCAGTCGACAATGAAACGCTGAGGGAGTGGGAGGAGCGTCATAGAAGGAAGAGGAAGAAAACCAGGCTGTTTCGTCGAAAGCGCACAAGAAGCGGCAGCCTAGGCAGGGGCCTCATAACATCATCTCCTCTTGCCGCGCCCACAAACTCCTTATCCCTATTAATGCTTTCTCCGGCTTACATGCACTACATTTCAGTTGCGCACAGCACAGCACAATGCCACGCCTTCCCATCCTCACTCTTTACGCATCCATCCTAAAAATATACGCTGCGCTGTTTTCCAGCGCTTAAACGACGACCTCCATTCAAATCGTTAAGCATTGTTTGGTCGGCATGTATAACATCGCTATAGGTCAGTTGATGATCCCCATATCTGGACAGAACCGACCATTAGTGCCGTGGCAGACAGCGCTATAAGTACGATCATTGATACATTGTTGCCATGTCCTAGACTGACAGCTGGTTGCAGTGGCATTGTTGAAGAAAATGGAAATTAGGCAATGAAAATGACACCGGCGAGTTCAGAAGGTAAGAATGAAAATGATCGTGCTAACACGAAATCGCAGTTGTTGCGCGAAGTTTTTTTTGGTTTCAGATTGAAAAATGCTGGACATAGACTGGCGCTTTGAAAATATAGGAAAATAATCCGCCTCCAAGAAGACAGGCTACAAATTACTATTCGAATGCAGTAAAATTGAAGGATTATAAGTTTTGTGAAATTTTCAAGAGGCGGCAGGGGGTGAAGAATGTGTAGGTCAGGATAGGGGAAAAGAAAGTGATAAGAGATATCCAATGTTACACGGTGCTAATAATTCCATCCACTATCTACGCCTTGCACACCCATATCTACCAATCGATGAGCGTTCAGTTGCAACAGTGGTTAAAACTGCACAAAAAATTGCCTGGCTCTGTCTCATATAAGCAATTTAAATGCAACGAAACGAGAGACTCGGGTAGCACTGATCAACGTCATGGTTCAGAAGAGCTTCCACAAGCAGTGATTTAGCTGGTAAGAAGCTCAGGAAGACAGTTGAAAACAGAAGGGAAAAGAGAAATGCGTGCAATCAACGAATGAAACTGAGAAAATAGCAGCCTAAAAAAGCGCTACCATATCACTCCTCTGCTTCTGCCCATTCTCCCTTCTATCTGCAACTTATTCTGGTTGTGTCTTCATCTAAGTGAGTCATATTTTATGCGATTGCAGTGAGCGAAAATTGTGGCACCGGGCTAATTGATTTTTTCTTCTTTTTTTGAATAATGAGGCGATGAGAATTATCGTTGGCGTGCAACAGTGTCGTACAAAAGAAGGGAGCGAAAACGAGGAACTTTTCCCTTTCTCTGCCACAATTACCACTTTTATGATTATTGTTATTATTGACACATCACTTTGACACCCCTATTTCTTCAGCGTTAATGCATTTTCTTAAATATGTAATACGCAACTCACTTATGGCTATAATATGAAATTCATATCGAAATTTTTATTTACTGCTATTTATGATTTCTATTATTAGGCTATAATAATTATAGCAATATGCATTAAAATAAACTATTTTCATAACTATTTTAGTTGATTATTTGATAATTGAAAGATAATTTGTACACTTATTTTAACACATTACTGAAAGTGATGTGACGCTCGAATGCATGAAGTGAAGGTGACTCCGCTATTGCAGCCGGAAGTCGATTCCACACTTCGCATATTCACAACACTGAAAGTTGGTTAACTTTTGTGAAAAGTGCAAAAAAAACGAACACCCGATGAGCTTTCAATGGGCCGGTCTTTCGTTGTATAATTCACGGCGAAAAAAAGAGACAAAAGTCATTGATTTCGCGCCACTAAAATTATGAGCTGATGAAGTTATGCTTCATGTGACGTAGTTTTGATGGCTTAGGTTATCATATAGATCATCTTTCGTTGTATAAGGCGTCAAGTCAAGTAAATCGAAGCAACGTTATTCAATGAAAACGCTTACGCTAGCAATGAAATTGATGTCCTCGATAGTCTATGCATAACAGATTAATGATCAATAATTATGTGTTTGGTGCAAATTTGTTATGGCCATAACAAACGTCTATGCAACAGAATGTTCATTCATTTTATTATTTATATTTTGCAATGTTATACATATATCTTATTATAATGCATTTTGCTATGGTACAGCCGGTATTACTTATTAAAAAAAGTAAAATATTCCGCTGTCCATTTCTCGCAGAAGTTTTCTGTAGTTTTCTATTTGATTTTACGTGATGCATAAGTGCAGTCGATAATTAAAGTGGAAACATTCGAACACAAGTGACCTATCCATATATATGAAAGTTTCTCACGCGATCCTCCGATCATCAAAAATTGATTCCAATATGACAGGTATGCTTGTCGTCGTAAGATGCACTAGAGACGACCTTTCATCCCATTCGGGTGTTAAAATCTCTTAGAGTAAGCCGTGGCGATTATAAAGTTGCGCTATGCGAGTAATAGTTGTAAAAATGCAATCTGGAGGTGACGGTAGAAATACTACAACCACCAACTTTCATTGACGATAGGACGACTGAGGATGTTAAAGTTTCACAGGATGTTTTATGTCGTTATAAGCTTTCAACAGTCTCTCAGCCAAGGCATCCTTCCAACGAACGGTGAAAAGACTGGGAAGTAAGATGACCTGAACCCTTCATTTTGATTCCACCTGCAATAGCTTATCGTGCCCTGAATTTAAGAAAGACGGAATTGCAGGAATTCGACTGGGATAGCTTGAAAATGAAATATTTACAAAATTAATAATTTCATCCTTCACGCTTGGCATTCGTTTTGTTTGCTTTATCGATGAAACACGAGAGATTCTCCTCCACTTTCCCACACGGTTCGGCCCCCACTTGAAAATATTTCACTTTGCCGAGAAAAACTTAAAAGATACCGACCTCACTATTGCTTGCAATAAGAAACTTTCATAAAAATAATTTGTGTCTGATCGACAAACAGCATTTGTCACGAACTAACGCAGCTCTTCCTTCCCTCCTCTCTCTCCCGCACATTTTTTCTCAAAAAGCAGAAAAGTAAGGTTTTTATTTCAGGGATATTTATCTTAAAAACTGTAGAGGAAGAAAAAGAAAGCTGTGGTTTATCATCAGGATTACGAAGGGCTAATTATGTGGTCGACTGTGAAGTATCTTTCCGACAATCAAATTTCCTAAATTAAGCATATACTGCGCTCTGGAAAATTGATAAATCCCTGTGGAGTTTGCATATCCTTCTCGAAAATATATTTCCTTCACAGTAGTCTAATATGGAATAAGAGTTATGATTGTCGGAGGAGATAAGTAATCGAGGAAGATTATAAATCTATGAGGATGTATCTAATGCATAAAATGGCTAGATATAGTTGATACTGGTGTTATATTGGCAAGGAATTCTATCAAATGAGAAATATATGAACGCAGTGAGACTGGCGAGAGTATCGGTTTCAATTTTTGGTCTTGCTTCGTGCCGCTGTAAAAATTACTTCTGTCATTTTCAAATAACTCGACTATAATATCCTATTGTCAGTCCTGTCTCCTCTTCCTTCCCTTTTTCCAACTGCTCAGATTTAGTTGCTCCTAGAAAACAATGACGCCATCATTCCAGTTTTTCGTTGCTTTGCAAATGCAAAGTATCTTGGCAACCTTACGAATATATTTTATGCATGTATGTGGTTGTTTTTTGTAGGACATGCACGGCTCTCTGAATTCTGAAATCGGAAAGACTATAGAGGCAAGCAAAATCTAAGCATCAAGATTCTTAACCCAGTCAACTAAAGGAGTGACAGACATTTGAGAGTGGATAAACTGACATATGAAAAGCAAGGTTTAGGCAATAGAGCCAATGAAAAATATGCCTCAAAAAATGCCCATAGGAACGACTGTTCTGCCATTAAGTTAAAATTACTCTACTACTTTACCACCCGTTATTAGTATTCGCAAAGAAGCTTACACGGTCAGAAGAATTTAAAAAACTCGTATGATGCCACTTTTAGCGTCCTTCTTCGCTTCATTTCTTCATAATTACAAGGGCGTTTCTTGTTTCAATCAAGATGGAAAAGGTATCAGAAGAGTTGTTGCAACATATGCTTTTGCTATTCGGATGATTATAACAGACAGTTCTCAATGCTGCCAAAGAGATTTTTTTAGGATTAATCGTTTTTGATATGCCATTTCTTGGGATATAAAAGTGGCTATAAGTTGATGAATGAATTCGATTGGCTTTTCGAATGCCGATGAATCAGTTAAATCAGCCTGTTGCGTTGGTCACATTCAACAAATTTATTTGCTGCAGTTTTGGTTATTCGTGACTTGAAATTATTTTGCAAATAGACAAATACGCATACAGACAGAAACGCATATACAGGCGACGGAAATAGCGCAATCATAATGCGCTTTACAAGTACGAACTTGAAGAATAGCATAAGAAGAAAAATGTACGTGTATCATGTTCCCGAAATTCATTTATTTATTAAGACGGATAGTATGAATATGCGGAATTATTTTACGGCAAAATTTATGCATACTATTTGCAACAATCGACAACCCTCAACCTAGACTAAAAGTGATCGAGCAAAGGAAGTGAAAAGACCGCAGGAAAATTTGCGCATGCGGAATAGCAAAGTTTTATCACTATGCATCTGCCAGTGCAAATATGCCTGAAGTATGCAAAAAGTGCGACTGCTACAGTTAGTTGGGATGGCCTAGCCTACATTTATTTATAGATTCGTTTCAGCGTTCTGAAATGGCAACACATCTAAAAGTATGCGAGCATGAATAGCAAGAACGAGTAAAACTCATCTAAAGCTACGATTTCTGCCAAGGCAACGTCATGTGTGGATTACATTTAGTTTCAGGCGTTAACGACACAAATATTAGTGCTGCCAATGGATTGTTCGAATTCCTAAGTATGGTTCCATTTTTTGTCGATTATACTAGCAAGCAGAATACTTCTATTATATTGCGCCTCTTATTTGACGTCGTCAATGATGCTGATGATAAAATAAAATCTGTCATTGATTTATATTAAGTTAAACGAGTTATAATATATTATATGCGCCACTGTGAACTTATGATCGCCACGCAATATGTTCGGTATCGCATATTTTAAGAGGATTATGGTTTTTGATAATTCATCGTCTTCTATCAAGATGTGTTCGATGCTATTGAAATTCTAACGAATAGCCTTACTGTACGACCTTTATAGTATACTGCGATCGTTTGAAAGCGTATTCGCAACAACATTTGAGTGAGAGCAAATGTGCGTCGATTGACCATGAATACATCGGTGGTGTTGTATCGGCTAACTGAAAAGCCAAAATCAGTGGTTCTTGGATATTTCTCTCTCTTGTTTTTTTTTTTTTCAGCTAGAAAGCTCGAGGCAAAGAATTATCTGACAGATTTTAGCTGCGTAAGTTTCTCTTTAATACGAAATTTAAAAGTTTGTCGAAATCGACGTTTGGACAATTTTCTATTTCTCCTTTTTTTCGTTCGGCTTTCCTACTAATGCTAAAAGGTTTCTATTATTGATAATGTAATTTCATCTTTTCAGTATCCTAAAAGCAAAGAGTTTCATTGATTTACATATATTTTTTAGTACTTTTATTGTAGATTTTTAAACTTTAGTGGGCGATAAAAGTTTGTCACCTTCATTTTCCCCTTTTGCAAATGTTTTCCAAGAGTATTTTCTCCCCAAAATTTATGCTGTTTGAATTATAGGTGGTGAAAATTATCGGTATTTTCGGAAGTGAATAGCCCAATCTGAGACGATTTCTTAAATTGTACATTAATTTCGAGCAATAAATAATTATACATAGGGAACGGAAATCCTATCTTTAATAAATAAAAAAGTAATGATGATTACATTTTCTTCAGTGAGGAAAAGCACTATTGCTTAGCGCGCTACCTATTGGTGGCCTTCACGCTCATTTGTGAATGTTCTCATGATACTCATTTCGGTGATATCATTTCCATATGTAGTCATGTGAATGTTTGGTCCCCAGCGGTGACTAACGAATGGTGGTATGAGTTTCGGTGATTGCAATTACGCCATAGACCAGTACTACTATTAGTACATATATAGTGGAAATAAGCCGTAGTAGTAGGCAACAACGATAGTAAATGATAGCAGTACAATGCATTTGATAGAAGTAGCATTAGCAAACATGACAGACATCAAAAGCTCACAATATGCCACTTAAAATAGCTGGCAGAAGAAATAGCAACAAAGTGGAAAACAATAAAAACCGATCGGCAATAAAAAAAGGAGAGAGCAAAATGTTGAAATATTACGATATAAAAATTAAACAAATGAAGTAATGAATGAGTTATGCAATGGAATAAGAAGGTGAGCTGTGAATTAAATGAGAATTTCTGAATGAATAACAAATTGTGATTAAGCATTCCATTGATTTATGATCGAATCTATGAAGAATTGAATCATTTTATTTGTGCAAGCGTGATAGGAAATCTCCCAACGACACGTATGGGGACTAATACGGTTATTTATATATTCGATGAAACGTTCAAATTTGCATTCACCTCTGAAAGAAATATTGAGCTGAACTGTATATTCCGCGCAACGAGAGGTGCGCTCTACGGATTCATTTTGCGCATGTAAACGATTACGTAAGCGCATTTGAAGAAAAGTGGTCTGGAAAATACAACCATTTTTATGCACATATTTGGTGCATATAAATCAGGCGATGAAAATATTGAAGAATATTATCTCATAATTTGGGTGGATATATAGGGGAAGAGCGTTAGATAGTGCAGGTGGGTTATTTCACTCCGTACAAAGTGATTCGCTTTAGTGACCTGAACTCCTTTGACTGACCGATTTCCATATTAGTTATTTATTACTAAAGGCATTCTAAGATTTGCAAAATTAACCTGAACTCATCGTAGCACCGATCCAGCTAGGATGAAAATAATTTCACGATAAGGCACTTGATTGGTTCTTCGATTACTCAAAAAAAGCTATCAAACGGTTTGTTGATAATTTTGTATAGATTCGTACAAGTGAATGGTCTCAAAGTAATGAAATGCAAAAGCAATATTATGCCAGTTTTGCTGGCGCGCTATTCTACTTTTATTCAATTAGTCGCCAGGCAAATGAAATAAGACAGCACTAACAAAATATTGGCTATAATCAGTACACTAGTGGTCATTTATATTCACTTCTCCTTTGGATAAACATGATGGTACCTACTTGTTCAAATTTTCGGTGCGCTTCTGCAAGTTCATCATGAGATTGCTCTTGCTAATCGGACAGCTCATCCGTCATGGGAATGCAGAAGGTGCTTGGATGTCGGTTTGGGAGGCAATGAAAAGGAGGAACGGAGAAGAAGAGATCATGGCTCATTTGATGATATTATTTGTAAAGCTCATTCTTAGATTAAATTTTACATATGAATATGTATTTCTTACATGGTATAAGTTACATCGAGGAGGGCTTGTAAAAAAACTGCATGATAAAATCTCTGGCATCGCGATAACTGCCTTAGTGTACCACCTTTCGGGCATCTGGAAATTCGCAGAGATGCACTGTGATCTAGTTGTACCCCCCAATTTGTGCCTGCCTAAATGTGTGAGTCGAACAACTTCCAGTGATGTGCCAATAAAGCCATCATTAGGAAATTTAGTGGCTCTGATGTACATCATGGCATTGTTTACGTAAATGAAGTACAGAGAATGTACATCATGTGCGCCATGCTAAAGCTCACTTCAGCTCGTCAACTTTGAAAGGGATTTTGCAAACATTCGAAAGTATAAGCAAACTGGGTATGTTTCACACCATCCATTAATGAAACGAACAGACAGGTGGTGCCACTGATTTGCAGTTGTGCAGGTTGTTCTCATCTCCACTTGCTTCCTTTCTACCAACACTATAATTTACAAAAATCTTCTGCAGAAGGTGCGTCTTTTTTCTTACGATATGTCATAAGAAGCCAAAATTGGCCGTAAATGAAATTTATAGATCTTCTTATTTCACAGTATTTCAAACTTCTTTGGAAGTTCAATAATCAATGTGAATATGTTATAAGAGCCCCTGATAAAAATCAATCCTATACGGTTACCTAAGCTCTAGTTTCGGTGGTTCCCTAATAAGGTTCGTTTCTCCGATATGGTTTCTGAATTCCTCGTCTTTAGAATGCTCTCTTGCGCAGTGATGATGATGACAATCCAAAAACCGATCTTTAATAAACTTTTAACACATTCAGCAAATTGCATCACGAAAGCGATAAGAAATGATGTGTTGATGCAAAACAATATCAATTTATTCAACTGCGTGGCACACCGCAAAGTTAATTTCAAGACACTCCAATTTCCGCTCGGTTCACGGCATAAATCTTTGGAAGTGGAATGCAGCTTTGAAAATATTGAAAGTCTATCATTCAGAAGACTGATTTCACACATAAAGCTGGTCAGCAGTCCTTCACTCGATATGACCGTTCTGCTGCACTTCGTTTCAGGATTTCCTAAAGGAATATCTAACATTGCGTAAAAGATTTCGTTGTAGCTGATTTCAGCCAACACTCTTACGCGCTTATGCAACCATTGTACAACTTTTTTGAGTTATATTTTCGATGAAGCGTGATGAGGCTTTGAACATTTCGGCCAAGAAACTCGCTTTCCTCACACTCAAGATCCATTTGAGGGCATCTGCTCTCATTCTTGATGAAATTGGAAAATAATTAACACGTAGAATGCAAAACATTGAAAATGTTTTGTTTTTTTCGAAAGGGGGAAATGAATTTATAGAATGAGGGATTGCTCCCTTCAACTCGATGTCATACTCGACGTTCCGTTATGCTGTTAGTATCAGCGCTCAGAGTGATCTATTGTGCAACGTTTTTTTTTTGCACATATCGTCTTCACAAGCAGATTAAGGAACTTTACCCGTTTCCGTTCTGATGTTTTCAAATCCCCTGTTGATAAACGTTTTATGACCCAGCACGATCACTGGTATACAGCTTTTTTATTAGTAACTGAACGATTTTAACCGATGAGTGGGAAGTTCTTTCCATTTCTACATCAAAACAACTGAGCTTCCGCCCCTCACCTGGTGCTGTACCCGGCTGCACGATGATGACAAATAATTCAACTTCTGTATCTGTCAGTAAATTGGCTTTATTTGAGTTATTCCTGGATGTACATTGTTACATGTGATTACCAGCTAGAAGCTCTATAATTCAGCTGAGGAATTTATTGCTAAATGTTCTTGGAAATTTGGAAATTTATTATAATACTTGTGCATGAACTTGTATGTGCGTCCATATGCGTGTTCCTAACCTCGGTGACTTCAACAGACAGACAACCGCGCCTAGAGAAGCATTGCCTCGTGCATGCAGTACACCTCACAAAGTGCTCCCGCATAAACATACGCACACGTGATCGAACAACTTAGAAATTCCAGGTCCTTTAAACAATCACAAAATTCATATCGACTAGGTTATTAACCCTCACTTATAGCAGAAACGTATCTCTTTCAAGATTTGTTTGAGAAACTGGATGAAATAAACACAGGGAGGCACTAACATTAATTTCATATTATTCCCAGTAAGTCAAGAATCTCGCTGCTCACGACAGATGAATACAGAAACGTCGCTCTCCACATTTTTGGATGCATAAAAAACATTATATCAGCCTGTACCGTTGTTTCTCATCTACGACTGACATCCTCTTCAATTAATACCTTCTACAACTTCTGTAAAGTCAATATTTATGGATCTAGTGCAGGCTTACAACACCTCAAATTTGCTGAGCCACCAAATTACTTGAGTGCCACAGTTTTGATAAACAGCCTAGCCTTGGTACATAATAAGTTCACATTGCCTTAAACGGCTTCAGCACTATCGAAAACACGTCTTAAAGAAAGGTTTATCGAATAGATGATTTTCCAACACCGGACGAATAATACAAGGCTATATTCCACGCGAACTCTCAAGAAAAGCACTTCGCTAATGTGATGCATAGAGATAACAGCGGAAGGAAGGAAATAAGGGAGGGCGAGGAAAGGTGTCGGATAACCCATCGAACATTATCACGATAATGGATATTCAGATGAACAATCTCGATGACATAATAACTGAGAAAGAAGAAGTTTATCTCCAGCGGTAACTCTTGCATCATATTAGCCACTTCAGTAGCACGTTAAGCATAACGAATAACAAAACGACGAAAACAACAATGGCACGATTCCGAGATCAATGCGATAATCAACAACAAACAACAATATGTTCATTTAAGCTCATTTCAATTGTTTTGGCAGTTGTGCGTTTGATCATTCGACCTCAACGATAAAGCTAGTCTGTGTAGTTTGGTCCAGAACAACTGACTGATCAAAATTTGAAACTGAATCACTGAAAAAACGCGAAAAATCTCCATAGAATTTTGAGTTCTTGATCCAGGCAAACACTGATCAATTGTGAAGTTGCTATCTTTCTTTGCTACAATGTCGTATTTTATAAATTCACATCCGGCTATCTCATCCTCATCGCTTCCAAATGAGTTTAGAGTTCTGTGGAAAAACTTCATAAATTACTTCGCGAAGAAATTTCAAGAACTATTGATAAGTGGCTGAATGAAATCTACTTAGCAAATAAAAGTTCTACCTTTAATCAAACCTCATCGACTCAACGCTTAGCTGTTTACGCTAAATTTAGAAGTATAATTATTTCCGAAATGCATATATAAGGACTCCTTATTTCCTTTTTGCAACCCTTCTGCGTAAACACCGCCTTCTTCAAATGAACGCATACAGGTTGAAGAGCGAGGGGAGGAAGAGGTGCACATTGTATAAATGAGAGAGATAATAGACTGTATATTGCACATTTGGCAAAAGTTGAAATACAAAAGGGACGTTTTTGCGCACTTTGTAGATGAAGAAGGACCAAAGATCATTGATTATTCTCCTATGAAAATGAGAGAAAAACTTTTCAAAATGCAATTAAGTACGGTCTCGTTGTATATTTTCGTTTCGCAAAACAGCCAATCTCTCATGTATAACACTCGAAGCGCTGAATGATTATGTTGTTGCACGTTGTATAATTTTTGGACCTTGTAAGTATTTGGGATTAGTGGCTATACCAACACGACGAGATAATGATTTTGTTCGTTGATCCGATGGACTAGTTGGTAATGAACCAAAGCCCGAACTATCGGCCGATCCTGATGCACTTTTGAGAATTTGCCTGAAATTAGAAAGACATGGAATTGATTCATTGCAACTGCGCAAAGCAACAGCACCATTCTTGGAATGTGCGCTAAGGAGAGCAACATAACACCAAAGTTCTACAATGGGGAAAGTAACTATTATGAATGCTTCTAATTGATTTATAGAGGTCTATTAGCACAGTGCAGGAATACTTTAAACATTACTGAAATATTTTCGACGACTTGCGATTATCTAAAACAAAAGGCAATAAGCTTCAATTGCTGCTGTAACTTCAGGTACGAGTATCAAAAAATGGTAACGCTTAATACTATTTTATTCCACGGACTAAGTGAGGCAAATTGCAAACTTTTCTCTATAATGTCTCACAGTTTTCAAATGAAAGTACAAAAATATTCACTTTTTCGTTTGACATGAAACTATCCAAATTCCTAAGCCTTCTCCCTCCTCTCTCCAACCTTTCCAATCAACATATTAAACAGAGTCTCGCCGCAGGTAAGAAGAACGGTGTGCTGGTTCTCCTTACTAACCTGATATGTTCATGTCCCGCAAGTTGAGCAACATCAGCTGCATTACGACCAAGATTGTCGCAAAGAGAAGGCTCCGCACCGAACTTTAACAACAGCACGACTAAATCACGATGGCCAATTTGTGCGGCAATATTCAACGCTGTCGCTCCCTTTAAAGCAAAATTTTCAAACCACTCTTTTAAACAAATAAAATGGGATAATATTTGATTAAACAAGTAGTGCGATATTTCACAGAAGCTGGTATGATAAGACAACTCTCATATTGATATGAGGAGATAACAACTACGTACACGCAATTTGCACGCATCTGCTCTACCACAAACATTGCTACTGACTCACAGCTGATCGTTTAAACTGCTAAACTTACCCATACATTTGGACAGACCAAATCCCACCGGCCACAATTTCTTATGGTGCGCTATTTGAGCCGGACTGGCATACTCGGGAAGAACGATATACTCAAATCACAAACGCGATACTGATACAAGAAAGAGGTTGTCAACAGCAGCAAGCAAAATCAGCGATTATTGCAATTTAGCATCTATCACTGAAAACGGTCCATATATCCGTATTCACAATTGCTCACTCGTTATATTTCATATCCTTGAAACGTATCGCTACCTGGAAATCGACCGCATTCGGTGAAACAGCAATGCTCTCTAGCATATAGTGGGCGATTTCATAATTCGACGCCCACACAGCTGTCATGAGTGGAGTACGACCAGCTTCATCGCGAGATTCAAAGTTGCCACCATATTCCCTAATCAGCTCAGCAATTTTCAGATCGTTGATCTAAACAGTACCGATCTGATCTCATTGCATGGATGGCAATTGAGTAAACGAAGCAGTGAAAGAAGAAGTAAACACATGTGCTGAGGTAATAGATGCCTGGAACGACAAGTTTATGAAATAAGTGATCAGCAGGAAAATTGATTTGCCTGAACGTTATTACTTACATAATTCAATTTCGGAGTAATTTAGACGCCAGCAGCGAGGATGGACCACTCATAATAAATAACAACGAACTGCCTGCTTCGCTGAAAGTTTGCTAATTTATGGCATCATTTTCATTAGCTTACTTCTTCAAAAACATTTGTCCCATGAATTCGGGTTCATATTATGTTCTAAATACTTTCTTCAAAGCGTTTGGCTGGAAATGGAAATGAACTTCACAGTAGTGGATAGAGATATTTTATGATTGCGCTAATGATTTAGTCATTAGAAGTTCATTAGTTTCTAAATTAAACGATAAGGAACAATCACCAGCTTTTAAAGGCTACATTAGCAAGTGCTAGCAACAATTAAGACGGAATGCTGCTCACCTGTGCAGCAACATGAGCGCATGTTCTAGCGTGTGCATCACGCACAGCAGTTGATGTGCCAAGATCTAATAAAACAGCACTCATTGCAGCGTCATGAGCAATCATAACAGTATGAAGAAGAGGTGTGCCATCGAGATCATATTCCTCTAAATCGTTTTTATCACCAGTAGCAAGAATATGCGCCACTAAGCACCGTACAACAGCCTCGTTATGAGCTAATGCTGCAATACGAAGTGCTGATTGACCGTCATGCGATTGTATCTGAATAGGTGCACCAAAATTTAACAGCTCAGCAACCACCTGAAATATTGCAATTCTCGGAAGTGGCACATAAACTGCGAGAAGATAAAAAGAGAAGAAGCAGTTCATAGTTGAACGGAACGAGAAAAAAATTTACTTCAACAAGCAGAAATGCGAATATAAATCAATGACTTTCAAGGGATAAACATGCTTTTATTAAAAGAAACAGAGATTATTTGAACTGCAATTCTGTGATTAAATTCAAATCCTCTAAGTGATAACTTCCAAAGACCTCTGAAAATATTTTCATTACACATTTAAAAAGACGTTTTATGATAAACGGTAAAAATTACACAAAAGACGGTAAAAATATATGATAAAGAGCCATGACGAAGTTTTATTAATAAGCGTCACTAATGCACCTTGCAATCCTTATCACATTAACAGACACTAACAACGTAAATACTAGATAATTTGTGCAGTTGAAATCCTCAAAGTACTTCACAAATGTTGCCGAATCGAAAGTGAGGATGAAATTAAGTGTCGTCATTGATAGTGCTGATTTTATCAGTTTTGACGTCGTAAATTGATATCGACTGAATGCCGTTTCCTACTAAATTCCATTGACGAATATATGATGAATAAATGCCAAGTATCGAACTTCGATAGACTATATCAAAAAATTAAACGGATACTAAAAGGTGAATTCACAAAAATATATAGAATCAGTTAGCTTAATAGTTTTGAAGTCGCAAAAAAACAACTAAGATTCCGCGCATTCAAATAAGTTAATTAATTACATCAACGTTCGGATGTTGAGCGGCAACAAGTAATGGATGGTTTCCGTGGCAATCATTAGTGACCACCGTTGTTGGTGTACATAACAACCTAATCAATTCCTTATTTGCATGCATTGCCGCATAATGCAATGCCACTGCACCATCGTTATCCTGTAATAGCAATATTAATAGATGAGAAACTACTGAATTATTTTCATTTTCATGAAGCGTACCAATAAATTCATTTATTTTTTACACCGGCCATAAATTCGGGTTCTACTTTTTGCTGAAGAAACTTTCATCTAGCGTATGAAGCCAGTAAAACTATTAGAGAATTTGTGAAAAGTATGGTCATTTTATAACAATGTTAACAGCCCATAATTAGTTCAACAAATGACGACGATAAATAAGAAGCTTATTTCGAGCGCTCTCTCTATTGAACTTTAACTTCAACGAATCTGTTGCTTAGTCAATGATATTTCCATACTATTTAGACATTCTTTATTTTATTTCTATGATGCAGTGGAACTATTAATGGCACTGTGTTAGGTAGTCTACGGCAATCCATGCGCAGTTTATCACCCTATACCGTCCTGTACCTCCAGGGCACTTGCAAATTGTTGCTTAATTTAGCACTTTGGGCAAATCATTCAAAGGAATCGTCTTAGAGATGCTTAATTTAAATTGTTTTCCCTACAAACGAATTCTCAGATATCGTTTCATAATCGTTTATACCGAAAAGACGAAGGGAACCTCAGATCTGCTATTGCCGACGATACCATGAGGTTATAAACGTCGTAGTACTCCTCCGTTTTCTGAGAATGCAAATAAAGCAGTGGCCGAAAGAGAAGTTCAAGTATGGAAATGGATCCCTTATCGAAAACTAAACCAGCAGTGCTAGGTAAACATTGCGGTATAATAGAGAGAATGGTACGCACCTGTATCTTAATGTCTACATAGCACTGTATGCGCAGTATGGCAAAAACAAATGCAACTCGATCTGCTACGATTTTTGAAAGCGATGCTCAGAGGTTTCGTCGAAGGATGAACGATCGCGGTGTGCATAAGAAACGGGAAGAAGAGGGAAGAGGTAGCTTTTATTTAAAAATAGCTTTCAAAAAACAATTAAATGAGCACTTAAATCAAGTAGTCAACGCAAAAAAAGGGTACGTTTGTTCAGTATTTGAGCAATTACTCAAGAGTGGAATCAAAAAAGCATACTTCTGATTATGCGGCAATTCCTTTGGAGTGAAAAAAGGAGTCTAGAACTTTTTTTGCTCTCGTGTTCAGTAATTCCGACTAGCAATCGCTCACCACTGACTGTGAAATAAAAAATGAAATAATGATGCTGTTCTGATTTTTTCCAGCACAGGAGACTGCGCTAGGAACTGGGCTGGAGAGTGTATGAAATGATTTTGTGTAAAGACCAGATACATGAAGAGAAATTATGGATCAAAAAGCATATTCGTTCGACTGAATGAAAAGGAGAGCAAATATGATAGCAAGAAAGGTGCTAAGCTATAAGATAATGGAGAACTTATATGCAAGCATTAATTTGTTTCTCCGCACTCGTTTTTTTCCTTTCCACGTTGCATCTCATTTCAGTGATTTATATTTTTATGAATCAAAATGGCTTAAAATCACATGAAAAGGGGACGGAAAGGAATCTGCTATCACTGAAGCGGTCAATGAAGCAATTATATAAATACATAACTTTTTGACAATATATAAGCATCACCTTCACCACTTTTCTACCCTCAAGGTTTCCTGGTTTACCAACTACCCGAATCTCGTACGTTTCTCAGTTGCCCTCCGCTCCTACTAATTCAATTTGCTTTTTTCCACTAATTTCATTTTGCTTGAATACGATACTTGAGTCTAGAAGCTCAACGAACCTTGTGTCCTTCGTCAGCACCAAGACTTATGCACATCTGGCAAATATCCAAATTTGCATGTATCGCAGCTAGAATCAAAGCAGTTCGACCGTGATTATCGATGCAATCAATGTCAGCACCATGTTCAATTAGCTTCTGACACGCTAGCATTTTGTCTTGACAAGCGGCCAACATTAGTGCAGTTCGACCACCATGATCCTTCAATCGTTCTTTTTATTTATCCACGTCTTCAAATCACATAAACTTTTGGTTTGCTACGGTTACAGCATGAATTGAAAGTTACTGAGTATATTCGTGTAATAAAAGTAGTAAGTACTGACGAACAAAAGCCGCAAGCAGCTGACTCCGCTTCACATGGCAACATCAACAAAGGACCATAGTCAGACTATACGCTCTCAAAGCTTCCATAGGTGAAAGATATATCCATGAAACATCAAACGCTATCGTTCTCAAAATCATAAGCCGTAGATCAAAGAAAATAATAAGTCAGTTACCAATCCTTACCTGTGCGTCAATATTTCTACACCTTTCAATCACAGCCTCCAAGTTATCGTCACCATGATATGCCGCTAAATGAACACAGTTACGTCCATTTGCATCTTCGATGTCAGCATTTGAACCACCTGAAAAAATGGCAGTTTTATAAAAATCGTTTATATTTGTCATAAAATAAAGCCAAAAATAGTAATGGACATTTATATAAAACGCATCCTAAGCCAATGGAAGAATGATCGCTCCATTAAGGCAATTCGTTTAATAATTTCCAAACGATGATCTTGATGATTCAATGAGGATAAAACAAAATAAAAATGAAATACTGATGAAAAGAATGCGAAAATTTTTTTGCGTTTATCATGAAATATCCTCAATATTTCGCATGTATTTCTTCCATAAAAATATCCGGCAAATCTGGATGATAATATCCGGCAAACTTGCTGACTTAGTAACTAATATCAATCTGAAACCGGAAACTTTCAAGGAATGTTTCCACAAACCATTAAGCAGTTCAGCAACCGTTTTATTGTGTTCTTCTGAATGCGCGCAATTAGCCAATGCCAAATGTAAAGCAGTCGCTCCGGATGAATCGAGTAACTGAAAGAATTTCGGTTGGAAAATAATCTTGCCGAAGCTTCATTTATAAATATACTCATGGAGCAGGGAAACGAATTTGTCGCCGTGAAAATTTTTTGAAGTACATTGTACGACGGGAAAATTTTGAGATAATATTTTAAAGAAGCCTCAATGTGAGCATATCAAGCACAAAAAAATTCCTCACATTGGGATCGGCTCCATATCTGAGAAGCAAAGAGACTATATTGAAATGATCCATAAATGCAGCCGCCATAAGCGCAGTTCGCCCTTCTGAATCCTTTTTATCCACGTCGGCTTTTGATTGCAGAAGACGTTCAACGATGGCCTCATGTCCACTCCTGCCAATATTGTATGAGTAAAGTAAGACTACCACACTTCGTTCAGCAACAGTTATAAAAGTCTGGCAAATTTAGCAACCAGCTTCACGCTGTGATTTCATAGTAGTCTACTAAAGCATTAGGCGGATGAAACTCGAAACATATCGAGATGAATACCTTTCGTTAATGAAATGATAGTTGGCACCTTTAAACCTTCACAAGTAAGCTAGGAAGAACCAGCAGCTTCTATAGATAAACTAGGAGAGAGCAAAAAATGAAGCAATGACGATGCATACAAAAAGTATGCTATAGTTACTGGAGCTCTCATAAATCGATTTCGAGTTATGAATTTCAAAAAGCCACACTGGATTGTTTGATTCACTAAAAAATATCATCTTATATTTTAAAGGTCATGTTAAATTTTAAATTTAAGTGGAATTAGTCTCAGAGATAGCTGTAGTAATATGTTGTGCTTATATTTCAAAGCGTTAGGAAAGAAAACAACAAGGAAAATATGCACATATTCGTAATGCTTCTTTCTGCTAATGCACTTCCGCAAGCGAGCACATTTTGGCGTCATGCCTTTATGTCTTATAATGGAACGCTGTGATAATTGGCCACCTCGAGTGGAGACGCAAGGCCTGATGTCTCTCGAACGATAATGTATTTCCCTATGTGCTTCTACATCCGGGCAACATGTCGTCCTTCAGTGCTTGTGCACCCAACTCCCACTTGCATATCTTGTTTACATGTAAATTTTAGTGCGGCACATTCATCATCTATTCCATCAGAATAAAGAGCAACACTGACACAACGATGATTCAATAACGTTATCGCATCTATAAATTGAATAATTACTATATTTAGATTCAATCAATTACAGCCCGATAAGTATAGCATCAGCAGCAAATCACAATCATGAATCACGATCACACAATTTTAATTCAAGCTTCATCCTCAAGTGGCGAGAAAAAAACTAAACGCTTGAATCCGCGACCTGTAGAAGACTCTTAAGGTGGGTGACAGACAACTGTTCTACCTGTGAGATTACGATATGCAACACAGATGCCTTTCCAGATCGAAAATGTGGCAAAAGTAGCATGCGTCACAGCTAGCAAATACTTCATAAAATTAAGTAGATTCTGATATGCAGGTATCAAAAAATTATTCCACAACAGAAAATTTCTGCACTAAAAGCAGTTTTAAAATACATGCGAACTAGAGAAGCAATTTGGTGTTTTTTTCTAAAACATAACTTACCAGGCAGCCGCTCGAAGTGCTGTCCGTCCACCGTTGCCACATTCGTCCACGTCAATGCCTGAAAAAGACGGAAACAATACGATCAGCAACTATGGCAGAAACAATGGCCGCTTATAGGACTCGAGGAGGTAAATACCCCGGATCAGCCTCAAAAACCTCATAAATCGAGCATATGAGACAACGGACTAAATTAGTGGTATACATTAACCGTCTCCGACTATTTTAGGAGACCATTAAAAAGTTTCATCATAATACCTCCCATGCAACTCTCACAATGAAATACTTCGATGCAGCGAAAAAATCCATCAGTCGCAAAGGTTCAAAGATCAATGCCTATTTCATCAGATGTTTAGCTATTCAAAACTTTTGTTAAATCACTTCCAAGGTAAAAATCATCAAATCATTACAAGCATCAAACGTCCATCGTCACTTTCACAGTGCCATTTGCCCATTCTTTCAAAAATCGTGTTTAGAATGCTCTGATGGAAATGTCTTTTTTCGATTTAGACGCCTAGAATCGATAAACACTTTTGAATTAGGAAAATGCTGGTGGAAAAAAACAACTTTGGTAATTTCTCCACTGAATCGATCTCTCTTAGGTAACTATTAGGAAACTATCAAAACAGACATGCAGCTATCTAAGTGGCCATCTAATTGACGCATCGCAAAATATGCCAATTTATTTACTGGGGAGGTGAACCAGTTAGTGACCGCTGGACGGAATCTTACTAAGCAAGCAAATCGAGTTCGCAAAGCAATTAAGAACAACCGAAACGGGTGGATGCTATTTCAGTGTAAGAAGCAGCCGATACGCATGAATACGAAAAAAAGCTAATGAACAAACCAATGCAAATAAAGATATATATCCCCAATTATTGTACGGATGATAAGTGGCTCGTTGATGAAATAAGCAATTGCAATGCAATGCAATCTAACTGTAATCGACATAAGCAGTTGCAATTAACGAAATAATTACAGGGTTATGTGGATCATTACTGTTCGTTATTATGTCAACAATAAGTTACGATCATTTATTGCGTCCGCCAATTTTTCAGCAAATAATTTTGACACTTTGAATAAGCGTTCATGTGACCAAAGAGGCAAACTAAAATAAGACACAATCATGCTTCTTCAATCTGCCCTTTCACACAACTTCTAGGCCTTTTATACTAACGTTCGCATCCGATGTTATCAAATATGATCATTTCTGCCCCTAACGCATATCTCTTTTATATCAAGTTCACATAACCTTGTAGTCCAAAAGATAACCATCTACTCCTGAAGATATAATGCAAACTTTTATTTTCAACGATCAAGATGACACCGGTAATAATTTCAAAGCAATGTGGCTTTTGGTTGAGTAACATTGTGCCTTCCGCAATACCACCACCCTCTTTACCATATCCTCCTAGGGTTATTGCATGCTAGCATACGGTAGACATGCATCAATTAAACGCTCATATACCCATGATGTGTTCGTTTATTGCATCCACTCAAAGCAAACGATCGCTCAATTATGTTTCTCAATGAAAGCATCTGCATGCGTTACGGGTGTCGATTGGGAGAGGCGAATGGGATCGTCGCGCTGAAGGAAGTGGCAGATCGAAGAGAGGCTTAAGAAGGAGAGAGGATGGAAGGAGGAAAAGACCTTCAGTATTTTATGAAAAATAGTGATGATAAATGTTTAGAATTCATCTTCCGATGTAGTTCAGCCATATGTCATGCCATAACAAAGTTACTTCCTGTAACTAGAACACATAAGAATTAAGTAAAAGACTACAGTGCTTAAACTCACATCTATCTCCAAAACGTGCCATAAGAATAGGAAATTAGTTCTAAGCTTACGCAACAGGCGGATAAAATGGGAAACGCTACTGAATAAGTGATGCAAGCAAATGCACTAAACAAATATTCCCTTTATAAATAGTTTAAAGGACTCTGGAGACCCATACTAACACAAAAAAACTTGACTATGGACAACGGACAATGCGACGCATCTGAAGCAAATTGAAAGCACATAATAGCGTTCATAAGCCAAGCACAATAAAGTCAGCGTAACGGTTACAAACACATAGGTAAAGGTGAAGGAAATCAATAAAAACATTAGTTTACAATAATATTTCTATTCATTTCATGAAAATATTATTTTAAACAGAGAAATATTCTGCACACTAACCGTACTCGATGAGCATATCCAACACCGCTATGTGATTGTTGCAAGCTGCTGAACGTAGTGCGTTCCACTGCTGACAGTCAACATAATGCGCAGCTGAAGATTTCTTATCGAGAATCGTTCGACATACGTCAGTGTGACCACGACTCGCAGCCGCTATCAGACCGGAAGCTAATGCTGGTTCTTCCACACAGTCGAGCAGATCATCAACAGCATCCAAATCACCGGATGAACAGGCAAATACGAAATCAGGCTGAAAGTAATGCAACTGAATGCTCAACTGTTTCGCAACCACTGTGAATTCAATTGCGCTAGAGATCGGGTACTGCGCGAAAACTTTCGAGACGGATCGTTTGCTCAGCCTAGTTGCCTTGGCGAAAGGAAAATACAGCAGTATACTCCCCTTCCTAGATATGAATCGAAAAAAATAGTCGACAGACACTCTACTTTGCCTACCTATTAGAACTGTTACCATGAAAAGCTCTTATCTGCGATTCTGCTCACAATCACAAGTGCGAAATCTCTTTATCATCCAAACGATCTATATACTGGCATTGTCCGTCGTAGAGTTCGGTTCCCCACTGGCTGCAAAATGGTACATAATTTGCTACTGTCTGTGATGAAAGAAAAGAGTGCCACGATGATCATCAGCTTGGATGCTCTTCTGTAACGGAATTTTGCGCATTTACACCCCTAACTAGGCAAATGTGCCGCAAAATTATTTTTAGATGGTGAACGCAATGAGTGAATTATGAACACTGAGTGAGGAATAAACGAAAATACGCTATCCATGAGGCTAACGCAACTGTCAGCAATTTGTCATTAATGGATACATTAGCGATGCGGTTTGCTCTCGCCACGCCGGCTGCTTTTAATGCAAATTTAGGCAACTATGAGCCTGCTCATAAACATTATATGCACAGTGGACAAGCGTCCCGCTGCGTTCTGGTCACTTCATTAGATGCAAATCGTACAGATAAATACTGCGATATATTTGTACCATTCCCCTTACAGATATAACTCTTGCTGCCATATTTTGCTTACTTTGCTCATATCTCACTCTTTCTCCTCCCATCTTCCGGAATGAAAAAATTTATGTATGGAAAATATCTTACAACCGAAGCAAACTCTTTTCTGAAGCAACTTTTAGAGATAAAACATTAAACTTGCGTTCGATCATTTACCTATCCAATAAAAAAGATCGGCAGCAAGATAAGCAAAAGCAATCGAAAAAAAGTTGAATCCATTCAAGTAAACGATGAAGTAATAAACTTAGAACGTTCTGCGTCGTGCATGATCAAGCAGATCGACCACTTCGAATAAATAAGCTTCATATGACTAATCACAGCTCTATTCATGAACCTTAACCCATGACCGCCTTCTTTCATTTAAACTCTGATTCATGCATTATCAAATTTCGCTTTTTCCCTTCCCTCTCCTGCAACTTTCAGCGTTTACAGCCGACGCCAGTGTCCCGTGACAAATTTAATTGCAATTGGCGGTTTGAAGGGCATTTGCTCACACATGTTCTGTAATTTATTTTTCGTGAATGAGAACATCTCTAAGAAACGCATTACTTTCGGCTTTTCTGATGACAGTAATTTATGTGATGGTTCAACAGCAAAGTACAATGCAGTCATGATGACGTTGAGTATCGAAAACAAATGTAAAACGGAACATTCCCTTAGTTCGATGTTTCCGCTTAGATCTTAAATGAACGCTGAAGAATCACACAAAATTTCAGAAGTAACTTTTCTACTTTTAAGCTGTCTGATTTCTTTTTTCCATCACTTTTTGATCCTGCAAACAGAACTCCACATTTTCCTTAAAAGCACTCAGTACGAAAAGGAATTTCTATAATTGCCGAAATTATCTGTTCTTTTTCTGTATCAAATTATCTGTTCTTTTTCTGTATCAAAGCATAAAAAATTCACTTACAATCCAACGCTATGTCATTTTAAAGGTATTCGGTAACAGATTTTCAGAAAACACATATCTTATTTTGAAGCGCTGCTATTCACTTTGAAGTGTTCTTGCGCTAATGCTGCTAAAAGCGTCATCAATGACTCAATTTTGCCGTCAAACACTAATTAAAACTAATGCTAACATATGGCATCCAAGAAAGGATTCATCTCATCCTTACTCAAATACGAGTTATTATTCAAACAAGATTCTCGATGTTTGACTGTTTATTCCCTCGTTAGAGGGAATAAAACGTGCGTTCAAACAAAATTAAATTTCCAATCATTAACAAATACGATATCCTTAAGAAAGGAAAAAAAGGGGAAAAATCTTTCAACGAAATAAATTTCCATTCTCACTGATCGAATCTAATTATAGGTGATGAGAAAATTGAATTTTTGGGGAATCTGATAAAATGCCGTCAACGAATATTTGTAGAAGTCGTCATTCCACACCGATGGAACCTAAATTATTTACGTGATCGCTTTCAGGGAAAATTTTAATGGAATGAATTTGATTCACTTCCACTAATTTATTGCACTTTGAGGAGTTCGTTGCGCAATGAAAGTCGCGAAAAAACCCCAAAGAGAAATGTATTCTCTTTGCAGTGAAATAATGAATGAGTGAGTAAAATTTAAGTACATATGAACTGAAGTAAATTTTCTTTTTCAACGTAGAATATCATATCAAAAATAATTGAGGAAACTATTATTTCAGAAATATCATCGCAATTCTTAACTTCTTTTTCGATAATTGCAATCAGACTTTCTGCCCAATAGCTTTAAACTATCATCTTAACGCATAATGCTAATATGATTAAAGCTTCAAATGTTGAACGGTTAGTAAGCATTAAAGCTTCAATACCATTTCTCTCTTCCGCATGTGATTTGTTCATCCAGCTAAAATTAGCTAGTTATACGTTCATACAAATCTTTTCTCGCCAGAAATCTCTGTTGGAGGTTATTTTCAGCGCAGATTTTGCCCATTGAACAATTTGAATGCACAGTGGGGAGCATTGTGAATAAGCGGATTTCAAATAGCAAGGCTCATTTAGCATTAAAGTAAAGCTGATTGTGAAAATAGGTTAACGTTTTCGTTTGACGTTGAAAGTACTGACGAGATATTCAAAGGTCTTATTATTTGTTGGTTAGTAACTAGTGGCGTTAGTCGTCCTCATACAATTACTACGCTCTCGTTTGCGAATTACTAATGTCGTTTAGCTATGCTCCTCTATTTACTCCACAATTCTGCCCGCTGTTTTCACTTTATACCCCCTATGTCCATCCATCCCCTTCTTTTCTCTCACTGCACTAATGGTTTCTATAATCAATATCGGACATAACTGTAGAAATCGCCCACAAAAATCCATTCTTTTTCAAACAAATATATACTTACACTATTAATATTTGCATACTGAAATAGCAAAATGTTTCTTGGAATGATAAAAAGAAATTATGCAGTTTTAAAGTTCTTAAGACAGAAAGGATAAACAATAGACGTACCTGAGAATTTTGATCAAGAAGAGTAACACCGGCTTCAACTAGCAAATTACTTGTCTCATAATCGAAAACAGGACATCGAAGTTCAATAAGATCGGCCCCATAATTACGAAGAATTTCCGCTTTATTCGGAAATTGTTTATCTAGAATAATCAATGATATCTTTGATAGTGATATCCTCCTTTTTTCTTAAATGAAACTTTTCTATTGCTTTATTTCTCGATTAATGAGAATTAAGCGAGCTGCAACAGCGCTTTTTACAAATGCATGAAATAGGCGACGGAGATGCAAACCATTTGCACAAATTGATCGACTTTTTTACCGTTCGTAAATGAATGAAGATTAAGTGCACAATGCATCTATTTTTCGTTTTTTTTTCATTCAATGGTAGGTTAATTTTTGAGAATAATTGAGTAACAGAAATAAAAGCTTTGTAGAAATCGAAAGATCACAAAAAGTAGCTAAACTGAAAGATATGACTCTACTTAAGTGGCACCTAAAATTGTTGAAGAATGCCTGAATTTACGGAAAAAAAGAACTGCAAAAATACTATTCCCTTACTGCTGTCAAATTAGTTCGATAAACTGCAAACTCATATCTCATTATGATTTCAATGGAATGTGATGGAAGTGCATTTTCCTACCCTTATGGTAGCATATTTGCCCGAATGAAATCATTGCTGATCGGAATTTTCCTAGGAAAAATTCAAATATGAGGATAGTTTTAAAAAATATTTCATGCATAGAGTGGGAGCAATTATGCTACTTTGGTTTTTCAACAGAAGAATACCCATAAACTATTGAAGTGCAACCTGTTTTCCGATTTTGCAACGCTATGCAGAATCATTCACCAATTAGAAAAAAATCATCGAAAAACCATTTTTCTGATTTCATACTTTCCAACAGTAACTGACCAAAGTGAAGAAAAAAACGTTCTAAAGTATGCTCCTCATATTTAATTAAAGGAAATTGTGAAACTGGTATGAACCACGAAAGCAATTCGCAATGCATTTTGGTCTCCGTAAAAGCTTAACGCAGTTTCTAATTGTCTTTTCAATCGCCGACGTAATTATCTCAACTCGTCGCAAACGCGTTCGCCTCCCCCTCCCCTCCACCCTCTCGAATACATCACCACCTTCATACGCTCTAAGTTGCAATTCTTTCCGACAGAAATGATTCCATCTGAATTTCGGACACAAATATTCACTGAGGGAACCTCTCATTGCGTTACTGGTAGAGGAAATTTATTCGCACTTACTAAAATGATATGTAATAATGCCGAGCGCATCGAAACAAACGAACTTCACGAAGTGCTTACCTACCGCTAGTTCATCTAGGCCGTTTATAAATTCTGGTGGCACTTACTGCGACGAAATTTTTACTCCAAACATGAGCCCCACTTCCCTCAAGCGAAAAAAAAATTAGACGGTTGTATTATACATAAATATATGCAGTCCTCGATGGAGACTCATCCGGCTTAAGAGATGAAAGGAAATTATATTGCATTCTCAAGCATGGGCGATTTCCAACAGCTTTTTCCAGAGCATATCCAGGAAAAGGAAAAAAAAAGTGTGGCGCAATCATTTCACTTCTTAATATTTTAATGGTAACCACCTTAATGAGAAATTTCCGACCCCACGCTACAATAAATTCCGAAATTACTATAGAAAACTGCAAACACTATCCATCAAATTTTGTGAATACCATCGCTTTGTGAGACTACTATCTTTAAAATTGACTATTTATTCAATCCTGTCCACAGTAAAATGAAATTTCTAAAAACCACAAGTGGGTGGCCTATAGTATGGTGGAAGAAAGGAGGTCGATAAGTTTTTGGCTGGCTGGTTTATATTTAAGTAATGAAATCTAGTATATCGCTGATTACTTCAAAATAAACACAGAAAGACTATCATTGCTACTACTGATGTTAATAACATTGAGATTGCTGTCGTCTTACTAGTAGTTTTCTTGCTGCTACAAGAAAAGTATGCAAAAAACGAGATGACGAATAAATTACGACATACCATTGGAATGTGCAAGGTGATATGCTAATTCGATGACAGTCTGAGCAGTATCACATCCTGTTCTACGAATTATTTCTGCCCAAAGGGCATGCCCCTCTTCGCAATCGTTCTCGTACCTGTTTCGCCATGCTCCGCTCAAAATCAGCGGATCTGGAGAGTCGAAAATCGACTCACAATCCACTAAATCAGCCTCTAATGAACTCAACGTCCCTCCGACGGCCATCTTCGCAACGGCGAGGAATTCACGTCTCGCTGGTGGATGGCGACTAGATGCGATAATTCGCAGGTAGACATTCAAATGTGGCGGTAACTGAGGCTCAATTGTTGCGAGAAGTTCTTGCTCTCCAACGGGTATCGTATCGACATCTTGTACAGCCACAAGATCTTCTTGCGAATGTGAAGTGGATGGTATGGTAAGTAGATTTGCTTGAAGTGCACGAGAGTATTGGTCGACGAAGAACCAAGAACCCTAAAAGTCATTTCACAAACTAATTTCGTCGAATTTGATACTAAACTTTTCAAGGTGAAACAGTGTTCCATAATAATCGATGAGATAGAATAATAAGCAGGACAGCAAATTGCAGTGACCGAGTAAAACCCCCTCCCCCTGTTTTCAAGAATTATGTGTATCGCTTTCACTGATCTCCTCTCTCCTCCATTCTCTGACCCTTTCCTACACTTTATTCCTTTTAAACACATTTGAATAAGTGAGGAAATTACGCCTCACCAATGCCTTGAACGCTGTTAGAGAAGAGCAATGGCTGAGAAATGGGAGGGAGGAGGAATGGAAATGGGAAGGATTTGTTTACCGCTATAGTGAAAAAATAGATTTTATTGCTGTAATGTTTCGATTAAAAATGCTGATCAAAACTGCAGAACACGATTTTCAGGAAGCGAAATGGCAAATAGTCATTTTCACGGAGCAATCCAAGCAACCATGATTTTGCCTAGATTTCCCAAAAGCTAACATCAAAATCGCTTTAAAGATGGTCTCACTTGGCATGCTTCTAGAATGCGACTGACATCCATCTGCGGCAATCGATATTCAATGAATTCGATCAATTCTGTTGATTCGCTATCCAATTCGAAAATATAGAATCTGTCCAATTTTTTCCGTTCATCGATGTCTAATGGTCTTGAAGTGGCCACCACTTTCAACCACTTTGGCAATGACCTTGCCATCTGAAAATCAAATGCGAAAACCTTAGATTCATTATTTTTTTGAACGAATATCCTGAAATACATTCTCATTCAGAACACACGTAGTTAATTATACTCGCGGAAAACCACGTTAGGATCGCTTGCTTAAATTGCTCATCAACGACAGATTATTGAACACAACATGACAGGTTCTATGCCGTTTAAAAAAACAGCTTCGAAAAATGTCATTATGCCTTCTCCAAATGGATGTATGTAGAAGCAGTTTCATTTGCGGAGATCAATGAAGCTAGCGCTGCAAAATTCCAAAATTCGCTGACATAATTTGCAACATCTGATTATCTCCAACGTATCACCCCCCATTGAGATGCTATTGTAAGAAAGATTTCCATGAATTTGATGGGCAAAAAGAACGCCAATTTGTCACCAGCTGGTTTTTCATTTTTGCATTACTCATTCAAGTTCTTAAAGGAATTTTTAACGGAGTTCTGTTAACTGAGAAGTGAACATAGCGTCTCATACGTTCATTATCTACTGAGACCGACAACTGATCGAATGAGCGGAATTTCGTCTTTATTTCGTGTCAACTCCACGAGTAACCTCCTCTACTTGTTATTTCTGATCATCCGCAAATCAGAAAACATTTCAGGGCATTTTTTAAGGTGATCTAATAATTTGCCGTCATATTCGCATTAGCATTTCATAGGTTGAAATCTCAAAACACTCTTGCAGAAACTGAAGCGAGCAATTGGATCCACTAATACGACCCGAATAAGGATAAAACGTCCATAAGTAAGTGCTGAAAAAATAGCGAGAAGTTTGGGCGAAATATTATTCTCAATAAAGAGAATTAATGTAATTATCAATGAGCGAATGAAATTTTAGTTGGAACTTCCAATTTGGATAAATATGAGGGAAATTTTGTTGAAAAATTCCGAACACATGGCTAATTGAACGATTGAATGCTTCATTCAGTAGGCGGCTGCAATTGTGCGTAAAATTTGTTGCATCATATAGCGCGCTTTCTTGGTCATCAATAAGGCATCGTAGCATGTGGGCGATCGCGATAAGGGTCACAAAAACTGTCGTTGCTCGACTAGGCTGGAATATATTTTCGTCAGATTTCGTCTATTAGGAAATATCGTGCATAGTTAAGGTCCACTGCATTTGTAGTTTGCCTAAGAGGAAAATGAATTACTGCGATAGACTTCATATACTATCCGATACGCAGTCTTTATTTGAAATATTCAATAAACGGACCGCTTTTCCGATGGAACTAGCGTTAGAGAAGAACCCAAACAGCCGAATGCATGCTGATTTCTGAGCATTTTTACAAGATTTAAAACTGATGGACGAGTGTGATGACTTAACTATTGGTGTAGAATTGTTTACTCTAACTAAGTCTCATGAACAGGCGCTCATTAAAACTATCAAAGAGACAAACGTACAAATATGCATTTTTACAAACAGATCGCCACAGTTCGCACATGAAAATTTGGAAATATGCGTTAAAATGCGCAATTTAAACATCACAGAAATGAGCGTGTTGAAAAAGACAAACTGATTGCACTCAACGCCTTCGAAAACGTCTTTCGGTTGTATCACATCTCGATAATATAGGGAAAAATCCCATAGAAGGGGTCTTTTGCCCTATTGATTTGATTGGTGTGCCTCAACAAATACAACTAATTCGAATGTCTTTCCCTCAAGACCAACATTTCGATGAGAAGTCTTTGCACGCGACAGCTGTAAATTTTTTGCTCACGGATTCAACAAACACATCGTCCGACAGCTCTATCATAAAGGCGTTCGATTGTGGAAGAATACGTGTGAGAATTCGGCGACCTAAGAAATTATTCGTTCCGTCCTCTTTGGGTTGGTTGATTGCGGCCGATGGAATCATATTACAACATTCACTGATGAGCGGCCGATTCTTTGAGGCGGCCTACTGACCACCTACCACTGACTAACATACACAACAGCTCTATTAAGGCTAATTCCGTTCGAACATTTCGGAGGGTTTGAACAAGTTTGCACAGCTGTTTCATTCAGAGTGCGCTTTCGTAAAGTTGGTTGTTAGTGCTTGAATGTGTTCTTGCTCCTAGAACATAAAGCTTGCAAAGGAAACATATCGACCGCAACGAATTCAGATGAGCCTATCTGCCATCAGCAAATGTCATGAAATGAGCTCATTAATTCTGAAAGAGACAAATGTGCGGTACTGTTATGAGGCGGTTCACGAAGGTCAATTATAGTTGAGGCATTGAGTGAAAAACTATCAGGAACTTTACCTAAAAATCAATTCTTTGTTGTAAGACGAACAGACTTAAACATCATTATTCGGGAAATTTGTTATTATGAGGTGAATTTCTTTGGTCTAAGTCGAATCTACAGCACGTTTGCTCGCCTTATTAGACCAAAAAAGTAACCTACAATAAAATTTTTCTTTATGAGACAATACTCACCCCACTAATTTTTCATTAATGCTGCGCAGTTTTCAGGTGAGAGAGAGGCTTCCTCTTCTATTTGCTTCTCTCTTGCTTCCAGTCGACACCTTTATCAAAAAAAACGATCACATTAAATGCCCACATTATTCCATTTTAAATATTTGCAGGCCAAAAATTGACTTTAAAAAGTAAAAAATAGTGATGTCCAGTGATTCTTTTGCTTATTGTGGATCGTAATTATACAATACAATGTGCTATTCGCTGTTTTTGTTTATTTCCACTTCTCAATTTGATTTGCAACTTGTCGAGGTACTTAACCGCCGTTCGAATGCAGATAAATAACGAATGACCCCTGGTCACTCCTTCCCTTCTCGTCCCCCTAAATAATGTGCACTGTCATGAAAGGAGATCAGCACGAATGTGTCATCTATTGAATAATCGATTTTGTTGTTGTTTCGTGTACGCTCGCTACAAAGCGACCATCAATGGGTTGCAGTTGAATAGCATTCGAATAACCATTACAATGTCTTTGGCGGAGATGCAGCTATAGTGTTTAGCCAATAAAATGAAGACAACTTCGAGAGTATGTGCTATTTTCAAGTGATGTTTGTTTTTCGCAGAAATCGCCGAACAATAAATTTCCATTCGCCCAAAAAATAGCGACAATATCACTCACACGGTACTCCTTCAGGGTTTATCCTCGTTGTTTTATGCTCACAACGTTAGCCCAATGAGATTCCTACTTCACATTTATCAATATCTCCAAATCTGACAGTGCTCAATTCAACTGAAAGGTGTTAAGAAAAAGCACACTCGACCAGCGATTCCAGTATAGAATTAGTCTCATTTTACAACGAAACAAAGCCTCACAGCAAGACTTTAAAAAGTCAAAGGTTACTCAAAGTCAGAGGTTACTCAGCAAGATTCAAAAGGTTACTTAGGAAAGGACAGGATGAATTTCTCCTAAAAATTATTTTATTTGCTTACTTATGGTTGAATCAATTATTTTAAATGAAGACAACGGAAATAGCCATTAAAAGAGAATATTTTTGGGGCACTTCTGCTTGATGATATTCAAATAAGAGATAAGTTAATCGAAATAAAAAAAGAAATGCATACGAGATTGAAGTGCGCCGTTCTATAACGCCAGCACGATATGAATTAACTCTCCGAAATATAGAGTAATTTCAGTCTTCGCAGATTTGTTCCCATCTTACATAACTTCGATTCTTTTGAGCCATATTTTAATGATAAAATCTTATACGCATCAATATTTCTTTATTTTATTCTCTTGCCGTGCATCAACCCCAAAAACCGAAGCAAAACGAACAAGAAACAAAAGCAATATGAGATGACCGTTCAGATTAGTGGGATTAACCACCCGAACGATAATTGCAGGGGGCTTAGCCTACCATAAACTAAGGTCAAACTGCGGTCAACTCTTTTGTGCATTACAAAATATGCACCATCTCGCAATCATGCATGAATTTCTGAACAGAACGAACCCGTAATAGTCGCATTTCCTTATTTTAATAACCGTTAATTATTGGTGCCATTACTGGGCGTCACTGTAAGCGGGATCTATTGCTGCAGGAAAATTTCTTGCTGCTAGCAAAACGAGTTGGAATTACTTCAAAAAAGATGCAATAAACCCCGAATAAATGCTTGATGCTCTGTTCTCAGCCATTGTATGCTTCGATTAGCTATAAAATTCATTAACAAGTCTTTTCTCTTCACAACTTTAAACTAGTGATATCAGTCAATATCAATGATTAAATATCCCCTGGGAACATGACAAGATCACTGATTTCCGGCTTCTTTTTTAAACGGCGAATTCCGTATTAAACAACCTTTTAATCAAGTAACTTTTTTGCTTCTTTACTTTTTTCTTTGTGAATTCCATCGGTCAAGTATTTTTCAATCTAATGCGCGTTATTTTTTCAGTATTCATGCATAGCATTAGTGCTGATAAAAAATGAATGTTATATGAACCCTCAAGCGGTCGTTCAGTAAAAGATGTGATCGCAAAGTGAATATGCTTACGAGTGCGACGAGTGGAAGAATGTCGTTGTCACATCCGTCGATGAGAACGAAAAGTGGACTCTTAGGTCGTGGCAATGAGAGTAACGGCTTCACCATTAAGTGTTCCACCGCATCCACCTGAAGTGCTCATACACTCATCAACAAACACAACACAATCATCACAATACAGCTGTTCATTGATCGCCTATATAGTCGAACATATCTGCGCATCGCGGACAATTATTATTGTATACTTATAGTTATAAAATGAGACTATTTCTACAACGAAATTAAATAGCGAGGCGGAAATTCTTCTTCAATCAGCAACGTCAAAATAAACGCGTTAAATTATGCATAATTTCTCCTAAATATGGCTTATTTTCCCCACTGGGAAAAAAGATTATTGAAGCGATGCCAGGCTGCAAACACTCTGTGCAACCCCACTCTGTATGCACTCAACTCGATTTTCATGACCATGCAAATCAAGTAATGAATTTGATACTGGAATGCAATTTATACAAGAATTAAGTACTTCATACATGAATGAAACTGCAAGTTATGCTCACATATTGAGTTTTTTTAATCTTTTGGAAACGTAAAGCTGGCCAATTTACTCGCTATTTGTTAACTGAAGCGTTAGAATAAAACTGAATAAAACCGCACAAAAAGGAAGTGAGAAAATAAAGATGAGATTTCTCAAAGAAGCATTTTTTAGGTCCGTTCCATTTTGGGCAAAAAATCTGTCAAATAGTAAAATAGCTTACAGCTTTTACATATTAAAGGCAGTATAGTGACATGCCGGTCACTTGATCGATCGGATAGATGAAAAATGCTTGGAACAGAGATGATGAGAAACTTAAAACTGCGCTAAGTAGAAATATATTGAACACTTCGGTAAGTTTATGCTGAACCTGATGTGCGATAAGTGTAACCGATGTAAGACTGGGTACGACGAGGTTTGGGAAACGAAGCACCAACTGATTAGCTATATTACGCAATAGTGTAGCAATCTCGAGAGATTCCGGATAAAGTGGACTGCAGTAATGAGCGGCCGCCAATTGTGGTTCACTCTCCAACTGAAAGATGCACATAACGATTTGTAACGATATGTACACTTGTGTCAATCAGAATGACAACCTTGTGACCAGCTCACAATTCGAGAATCGTATATTTCAGAGATCAAACTGGTTAACGACGAAAATGACATAGTGTAAATGACCAGAAATAACCCCGTAGACTAGAATACGTGAACGACTAATTTCGATGTACTTTATGCTTACCCATGTGTCGCAATAAACCATATGAAATAGAATATATTAGGGGTTCCATAGTACCAGCGTATCGATATCTATCAGCAGCACAAAAAAGATAGAAAACATTAAATGTTCCCTAAAGCATTCATCGACGCTGAATTGCCTATTTTAGATTGAATTTTTCATCGTTTGATAACAGACTCACACAACTACATTTAATATTCAATTTCGAACATTTCAAAGACTAGCGGCATAAAAGAGATCTATATGTTTGTTTGAAGAAGATGGCACGAATTCAAAGTGAATAATTTAATCCACTTATTACATTAAATTTACGATGAGATTAATTTTTATCACTTATAGAGGAACTTTGTCATTCCCTCAATGCATATGAGATGCACTGACGGAATGAGAGGGAACTTTTACTGCATTGGCGTGCGGCTAAATCCATTCTATTCAGAACAGACAATGAAAAATCTTGATTTATAGGCGATATACCCGAAATGCAATCTTACCTCATATGTAACGAGGGCATATCCGAAGACTGCCATTAGGAGTGTTTTTTATCAATATGCTGAATTCCCACCTGTCGTCAGTACTCTATCATTTCTACACTCTCAACAAAAGCAATCAAACAATCAATTAAGCAATACTCGATGAGATATCGTAAATCTACGAAATATTCTTTCATTTCAAGTGGACAGGAAATTAGCCCATGACTGGTTTTCCTTCTTATTTCACATATTCCATGCATTTAAGAGAAAAAGTTTCATTCGAGCATGAAGGATTCTTCAATGTAAAGCTTATTCTTCAACTTTACATTCAACTTATTTTCTGTGAAATAAAGAATACGTTTAAGTAGAAAGAAAAAAAGATAGCAAATCGGTGATTTTCAGCAAAGAGAGTGTATTATACATTCAGCAATAGAAACATTACGCTGTAAATGCGAAAAACCAAAAGTCGTTTATAAAATGCGTAAAACGCGTATCGAATTAATGTCGCTACCAGATCGATAGCGGCATTCGAATGCGGCATCGCACTAAAAATTATCGTCGCTAAAATACGCGACGGATATTCCTCTGGGAAGGGAAAATTGTGATCGTCATTGCACCCGGCTTGCTTGAATCCATCCTTTTTTCTACTAAACAACACTTCCAGAAATTCATTCACAATTGAGAAATAACTGTAAAAGAAATTTGCTATTTTGATGAACTAAATGAGATAATTATGAAATAAATAACATCTTTGAAAAGGCAGATTCGTTTTAAACGGATAAACGAAATGCTTTAAATGGGAAACCTCATAGGGTGTGATAAATGAAAAAACCCGATTATCTCATTTTTTTCTTCAATTAAATTGCTTTTTTCTGCGAGAACCTCGAAAAAATAGTCGACCTAGATTCTATGGCTTAAAATAATCGACCTAAAATGCTAGATTCTTCATTTGTTCGAAGAAATATATTACACTACACCTTAAATAAGGAAAATGGGTGGAATATATAATGCTCCATCCTAATTAGCTCGTTACTTTTTGAGGTAATAACACTTCTTTTAGAATTAAATTATACTCACAAACACTACTCATTCCATCCTAATATTTTATTTTATATAGGGCAACAAAGTTCCGTTAATTCGACCACTTTTCCGACATCACAACTAGAATTTTGAAAAAAAAAAGAGACAACAACCACCAGTAAGCTAGCAAATTGTATTAATGATTTTGAGATATTTCGGCGTCAAAATCGCCAAAATTTGATTTGCTCACTTAAAAAGTAGCATGAAAATGCTGGCTAGAAAGGCATTATAATGCAGTGTCAGCTGCTCTTGTCAAGTACGCATGGCAATCACATTACGCAGAGACAACGCCAACACGTTGTGGAAAATATTTGCGTAAATAAACCTGTTGCAATCATTTAAACGATATTATTGCGGATCATCATTCTTTTCGCCTGCTTCAGGCTGGAAAGTTTTCGTTTCTTCGACATAGGATTTAGAACCATGCTACTGTGGTAAGAGCTGCCATTCGAGCTAAGATATCTCATGCGGCAACCACACATTTTTCTTCAATCACCTTTTCGTATGAACTATCTGCCTCAATGCAAGAGTTGCAACAATGCTACTTACTCATGGATCATATCCTAGAGTCATACAGGAGAGGGAACTTTCCGAGAAACCCCTAGAGCGAGAATTAATCCACTTTTCTAAAAGCTTCATCGACTTAGTTCACTTGTTAGGTAAAAAATTTCATCATTTAAAGCTCGCGCGAAACGATCACATCGACTTTTCGGTTTCATTTCAAGGAATTTTTCCCTCATTCCTCATTTTTTCAGTTCACAGAAAACAGTTCATAAAAAGATCTGAAGATCGTATGAAAACTATGAAGGACTACGTTTGATATTATATTTGTAAATACCGCATTCCCAACAGTCATTCCCAACATAAATGCTATTGACGGTCCAGTCGGAGAGTAACGTTTACTGGAACGTGTGAGGCGATCAGATAAAGTAAGTGAAGGTCATTTAAGGCAATTGGCATCTGCACAAAGATCATCCAGCGCATTCATTCACTGCAGTCTCACCTGATAAGGTTTCGAAAAAATGGGTCGCACACAATAAAACGTCATCCCCGCTATAAGATATTGTGAGTTTCGAAAACCTGAGATCTTACCTGAGGTAATACTTTATATATACAGTTACCCTAGACTGGTGGATTGCGTCTCATCCAAACATTTCAAAGCGTTTTCATGTCATCCCGCTAATGTTTTCAGACGCAGTTATGGTAGGATTATTGCAGGACACGAGTGTTTCTATGACGAAGTCAGATGGCAAACCATATATGCAAAGACCAGGGAATTTATTAACCAATAAATTCATAACATTTTATTGAATCATTACGAACGTTACTACTGATTAAATTCAACGATGTTGTTGATCTTTAAACGTCCTATAATTATAAATCAGATCGGATGCAGTCTAAAAACGAGAATGCGATCGACTATTAGGCTCTTCACAGCAGTTTTATGTAGAGGCAATAGGTTGGCCTCAGAGACTAATATGTAAAAGCATCATATATCGCTGAGAACAAGATGATTTAACCTTTTATTTGCTTAAAATCAAATGTGCTTATAAAAATTATTTTTATTGATGAAAGATGCATAATTTTTTTACCGATCATCATTTATACTGAATATCGAAGAATGCCAATTAATTATCTAAGGCAGTAAAGAAATACTTATTGAAACGAATTCAATTCTGAAAATAAATAAGGCGCTTCTTTGTCTTTGTTACGACCGGCCGGAAGTGCAAATAGTGTAAAACGCGAAACAAATATAATATCCCACTAGAGCTTCTTTTTTTCAAAGCGATAGTTGCTGCCTCGAGCATCAATCTGCTCGAATTCACCGATGATGAGACAACCGATGATGGCACCGTTTCAACGAAAGATCTCTCACTGCTTTAAGTTTCCAGTAAAAGAGAGAAATAAGTTCGTAAAGAAATTGAAGTTAAACCACCCTGTTGACACTTTTAATTTAGCACCAGAATTTGTCGCATTCAGCAATAATAATAATAATAATAATAATAATAATAATAATAATAATAATAATAATAATAATAAAACAAAAAATAAAAAATGAAATCAATATAAACGAAGTTATAGAGTAGCAAAATTGCTCTTCGATGGACAGACAGGTTGAGTAGAACTTGTCAAGTGGGTGCTGAGGAATCAAAGTATTATGTTTACTGTGCGCTAAAGATGCATATACTAGTCGCTCTTGTAGACCTCGACTGCAAACACAGCAATAAGAGTGGAATAGGCATACCTGTTTCGCGAAAATAGTTTTGCCGGTGTATGGTGCTCCTGTTATAAGTAGTGACTTGCTCGAGTTCGCGATCCACTTTCGGAATCGACGCTTTGAAGCAACTCGCTCCATTTTTAACGACCCGATTTGGTCTGCAGCACCTCAGGATGAAAATGAAAATTTGCAGGAGAACTGAAGCCTTCCTGCGACCACTGGCACTACAAAATAGCAAGGCAGTGATGAAATAAAACGGAGATGCTTATTGTTATATCATATCATAACCGACAATATCGAACTGTTATATCATAACCGAAATCTGGAGTAAATGTCGACAAATTGAAAATAATAAATCATGCAATAATACTTCCGTTGAGGACAGACGTATTGTGAAAGTACTTCAACGTCAATAACGCTGCAAAAAATAGACAGAGATTACGCTTATCGACCTCCCACTGAACGTATTAATAATGAGTGGATTATGCATAAATAATGAGCAAATTATGGATAAATAACGAGCCATCAAATTGCCATATCCGGTGATATAATGAAAGAAATCGGTGAATAAATTTCCTAAATTGAATAACTTCATTCGGCCATGAAATCAAGGCTAAAGCCATCAACACCTTAGCCAACAAGCATAGTAGCTATCTTCCCACAATCAGTGGATGTTGTACAAGTTAATTTTTGCTGCACTTAGAGTTATGAAGCACTTTATCGTTGACTAAATAGGACATCTATTCATATGCATCCTTTAGAAGCTGCTATCGAAGAAATGCAGGTTATCCAGGATCGAGCCGAACGCCTATCCCCATCTCCGGAAGTAGGAGATACCATTATGAATTTCTGAAATTCACTTTGCTGAAATACGAGGGATATATTTTTTCTCCATTTCTAAAACTGCTGGAAAAATTTAATACATCTTGTGCGATGTTACGATACTCTTTCTTAATTACTGTTGAAAACAACGCAATCTATTCGGAGATTTGAATGGAGAAACACAAAAGCCATTTAACGTATGCTGAAGAGTGAATACACGTTTATATGATACTGCCTGCTCTTACCGTTAGACTTTACTCTAATAAGTTCAGCACAAGCGGTGATCTATACAGATAAACAACCTCTACACGAATATACAACAGTTACAGAGGCACATTTATGTAGAACAACATTTCCATCAAGAACAGTGGCAAAAACATAAAAATAAGGCGCATTTTTATCAAAGAGGATTTTTTCTTTAGAATTTATGTTAGGTGTTTTCCATGACGGCAATCGAAGAATTTCGTAAACGACAGATAGTTGGGAAATTATTAAGAAAGCTGAGAAATTCTAACGCAGCTAGGTGTTCATCGATTAAAATTTCCAGAATGATTTTATTCCACACCACTTTCTTCCCCTTCCTACAATACCTTTTTCTTTATCCACAATTGAACACGTCAATGGTTCGTTCTCAATAATATCCTTCAATTGACGTAATAAAAGCGCCCAATTCCATAGAAGAACCAAATTGTGGAAACAATAAAAAACTTTGAAATATGTGGACAATCTGATATAACGACATTTAAAACAAATTATCGATAACTTCTCGTGATATGAGATAAATTTCACTGATAACTCAAAAACCGACCGTAATTTCCGCATCGGTATTTTGCTTCTCAAACTATTTTTGCTGGTATGACGTATTTATCGTACTATAGTGAACAGATGCTTCAGCTGTTTCATTCCAGATCGACAAAGAAATAGAGGAGCTCATTTCAACAGAGCGCACTCCGAGCAATAATGGATTTTGAATGAACAGCCATGTTCTCTAAACTTACTCTCAGATAATAACGGTCTCTTTGAAAAGGCAAAAAAGCAAACTTTCAACGCCTTCCATTTCATGAGAGAAGGTCCCATCACATATATCAGTTCTGACATTGGTGACACATTTACAATATATGACGTTTCTGAATTATGCAATTTTCTGACATGAATCTATGCACGTTATGAGTGATGCCTCAGAGACAAATAAAACATAAGCAGTCACAGTGTTTTCATCTTAGGGCGCACAGGGTCACATGATTGTAGCAACCTCTTCTGAAAAGGATCTGAAAGTCAATGATGTCACTCAAAGAAGTTAGAATCGCTTTACGATTGACTCACCAGTAACGTACCAAACCGGCAAACAAGGTAAGACGATTTGGGATCCAGAATGAAACAAAGCTTCAACTCAGAGATGAAACAGAAATGAATATAACACAAAAATGGACAGTGGTTGTCGCCCGATGCGATACGCAATGCTTTGTTGAAAAGCATCGCTTAGAGGTATGAAATGAATAGCAGACTCGTATAGCTGAGAGGCGCACACATACCACATCAAATACGCAACCGCTCTTGCAGATTACAAAACGTTAATCAAAGGAACTTTCTCAACTTGCAGAGGAGTTCGACCTCAAACCAGTGGGCTGTTTGGCGCCAGCAACATAAATAGCAATAAACAAATAAATTCAATATAGTGGTGGTCGAAATTAAAAATCTGCTCGATAAATCCTCAGGTTTCGTTGATTTGTCTCTCAATTCTCTTTGAAGAATGACATTCGCATTTCCATAGAGTCTCTACAGTACGAAAACACCAATAAACATGAGGACGACGACACAAATAGATCACAACAGCCGATAACAACCACTATTCGGATACCTATCAGTTTTGCGATCATCGGAAGTAGTGATCATTCGCAACAACCGATGACTAATTCGACATCTCGTGTTACAGGCAAACTTTCAACAAAAAAAGGGTATACAAGCGCCCAGAAGTTCGAAAACCACCCCCGGTTGACAAAGTGTCGTGTAGAAGTGGGTGGTATTGCGATTACGAAATGTTAGGAAGTGAGCGCAAAGCACCGAATCGGTCCACCTACTTGCCACCCACTTTAGTGTCGGTACTGTTCGCACAATGTGCATGCCTGCTGCCGTATGCAATCAGCAAACCTTCCAAGTGACGCGCTACATCAGTAAATTTTAGCTGATATCACTTACCTTTTGACGGTCCTCAACGTTGTGCCAAAACTTGATAAACTTAAAAAGGCCCTCGGTGACTTTGAAAAGTATACCGGCATATTTTAAAATTGTAATACGGAACGATAGCGGATTTTTGGAGCCGAAGAGCACTGCAATAACATCCCCAAAACAGAATGCCTTTCGGCCACAGGCTAAGAGGAGCGCGCAGAAGAACGGACAAGAGCACACTCATCAGCTTTCCTAACCTCCGGTTAGATATGAAGGCGTCAAGTATATAAGCCAAGAATTCGCTAAATTTGTGAATTATGGAAATAAAGCAGTGTAATGCAGAATTTTAAGAAATGCAGCGCACAAAATAGAGGGAGGAAACGAGCTCAACGACGCATTTCCCCTCAGAAAATCCGTTCATCTGAATAAACAAATGCGAAGTACACGAGGAATTACTGAAGGAATTGATTATTAAGCGCAATTTTTGAAGTTATATGGTATATGGCAACTTGAATTGCGCTTGTTAGAAATTTTGCTCCACCCGCATGCAGCCCCGACCTGATCTCTAACTTGAGCCTTCACTTCTGCCGCCTCCTCGCTACTACCCCTTTCCATCAGCCCCGCACCTGCTCAGCATAGCTACACGCTCGAAGGCCGTGGCTATTCATGGACTGAATTCTCAGCACGAATTATTGCAGTTACTGTTAATTATCGAAATTTAAACAGAGAAAGCATCCAGTAAAGTGCCTGCTAGCCCATCATCCGTCACCTTCCTTTTCATGCGTTTCCTTTGCAATGAACACCACTTTTATTTCTCCAGCAGGATTTAGTGGAACACAGTTGTTGGTGAAGGGCACAAAAGGTTGTAGGCTAAAATTAGGTGACGTTGTCGAAGGTGGGCAGCTAAGAAGCAGCTAAGAAACAACAAACGACAAGGTGGTAGAAAAACAGTCGGCATGTTTGTTTCCATGTCAAAGCAAATGAGTAATGCATGCGGAAAGAGCATCGAATTTCACCCAGCTATACGCTATTCTTGCTAGAGAAATACGAATGGAAGAACGCACCACGCGAGCTGGCACAATACGTGCTTTTCCACTCTCCACGTTGAGGCGAGCACTTAGAAGATAACAACGAAAACTAAAATATTCCTACTGTCTTTTTCACCAACAGACCGCTCGAATGAGTAAATCTCATGAAGGTTTTATATCTTAACGATTACAGCAGCATAAAATGAACATTTCGCTGATGCAACATGCATTTAGATTTATTGGCCTTCTGGAACGCCAACATACGTACATTGCGAATAGAAAGAAATATTCGAGACGTTTAAATTCTTAAAAAAATAAATAAATTTCGCGTACCAATCGTATCGCAAGGTTATCGAGATGAAAAGAAATTCGTCCACGGTAACCTCATTACCGTTACTAACAAGTTGCCAGAATGCTCAGTGAAAATGAACCTAAATATACCAGAAATACTTTGTAAGTTCCAAAAACTTTGAGGTAAAATGGGGCGACTACGTGTGGATCATTCGTGACAATCAGCGAAAACGTTATCCGTCGATGGGGGATGAATCTGCCAGTCAATGTAGAGTGGTTACTTCCATAATCGTATAAAAAAGAGAAAGGGATATTAAATCGATTTTATAAGTACACCTTTTTAGTCGGCTCGGTAATAGTAATTGCATCTTTGGCTGGACATAAAATCCTCTCTATAGCAGCATAAATGCAAATATTTTACCGAATAGTGTGTCTTACTTCAGATTGTGATATAGATGAATACCTTATCATATTAATAAATTAGCCGAGAGAATATTATTAACACCTGTTCAGGAATATGAAATATATTGCCGTGATAATGGTGAACGAAGGAAATCAATAAATCCCCAACGAATTAAGAAGAATCTCACACATCAATGATCAATTAAAGCAACATGAGGACATGCCGTGCAATGTCGTCCGATGCACAACGATGGCTGATGAGCGAATGAGGCGCCAGCAAGTGACTGCAGATCGAGGGCGGAGCTAAATGCAAGGCGCAGCATATTGCGAAGGCGACGACGATTAACAACTGGCCTAATGCCAGTGGAGTGTGGTGTGAAATTGTGGAAGTCATGGACGTCCAAGATGAATATGACTAAGATTTCCAAGTGACCCTGCAAACTAACTGTCGAATCCGTATGCGACTATGCGGCAAGTCTTATGTGAGTCATGCAGATCATGTTCTTCAAAAAACTTTGTCCAGTAATGTCCTTGTAGAAAAATTAGCGAAGTATGTGAAGCCATAAGAAGAAATATTTTTACCGAATGGATTAGAAATTTGGAAGCGTCAGTATACTCATCACATGGTTTACGTCTAGAACAGTACCTCATCATAGTTCACACAATAGCCACGTTAACTCCGCTGAGCACCACCACCATATCGGCGTTATAGGCGCACTGTCTGAAACTGATAACAGAATCAGCGATAAAATGTTTCTGCTTTATTACTCATAAAAGATAAAGTTTGCCTATAGCTTTAACAATAGAGTTGAAATTTTGGATTTGAAGACGGCGAAATTAATTAAGAGACTGAGAATTGGGATCTGATTTCATTATACTGCTTTTTATTTAGTAAATTTGAAGCTTGTTGTGATCGATGAGAGGTGCTCGATGTATAACTGCATCGGAACACAAAACAGTACTCAAATTTAACGGTAATATCCCGGTGCATCTTCCGATGCTTGAAGGTTTATTAATGGGATCACATGGTTGAACGCACTAGAACGTCCATAAGAAGCAAAAACAAGAACAAATAAGGAGTTGCAATAAAGTGAGTAACTGTTAAAGAGAATGAATTATTCGATGCCCGTTTCTTTCGAGAACCATCGACGTCGAACTGGATCTAATCGCTCATCATGAACAGCGATGGTACTATACTGGATAAGCACCATAAATGATGATGCAACAGGTTCCAGAAACTGGATCTTGTTACTGAAATTGATGAGTGAAGCAATAAGGGCGAATGACTGCATTAAAATAAATAGACGGTTATAAATAATCATTTCAGTATTCAATGCGCCATTACAAATTAAATTCTCAATAGTATAGCAAAATAATATAAATAGACGTTAGCAAATGTTACCTCTTTACGCACTAACCTAAAACCAACCAAGCGGTGGTTTTGCCGAAATGACGGAAAGAGAAAATGATGAATTAAGTTACGACCATGTAATTCGATGAAAAAAAAGTAAACGCTAACGATTTGAGGATTCGATTTCAGGATATAAGATGCGAAGCGGAGATGCAAAATTACTCATGAGAACCTACTAGTAACATTAAAGAAGGTAAGGTATAAACGGTAGTGAGGTAAAATTCTGAGGTTAGAAGAGAAAGGAAATACAGTGTAAATATTGCAACAGTGCAGCAATTACTATAAATATATGAACCCTACTGAGAAAGCAAGCGTTGACTATTGCAAAAAAAATCCGCTTCATTTTTGCAGAGCAAATGATGCTTTATTTGCTGCCACACAAGGTAATACACCGTTGCTCTCACGTGAAAATAGAAAATGGCTGACGAATGACGAATGCTGAGACGGCTAAAGAACGCCTAATAACCTATGCTGACACTGCTGCAAAACATGATTGTAATTTTCCCAGCTGTCACTATCATATGCATAGAAAGTTCTTTACTTTTAATTGAATTCAACTCATTATTCTGCAAGTCATGTCAGACCAACGGAAAAGTGCCATCTAAGCGGTGCATAAATGCTTCAACTATAAAGCTGCTCTGGCTTCAAGACGTGAAGTAAATTCTACGTTTCATGCAATTAAGCAAATGAATTTTTCAAGTAACACATAGAATTTTTGGTTATTGAAATTCAACGTTTTTGTTTTCATTTGATTTCCTTATTCCAAAAGTTACGGATATAACAGTAGAATGTGAAGTTAATTAATGTTAATTAATTTCCATAGGTGCTAAATACTGGATGCATTTCATGTTAGTACTGGATGCATTTGTTCACTCATATCGCTTTTGAGTGAACGGTTTCCGGTTGATTGATGTGGAAACAAGTGAAACGCAATTTGAAGAATAACAGTGATCGTATAAAGCATTAATAACTTTAGAGAACTGAAGCAAAATTAATGTTATAGCATTGTTTTTTGATTTCCTTCTTCATTCATGAAGCGGCTCCGCTTAAATTTCGGCCATTATACTCACGAATGGGATCATATTTTTTCCGTTATCTTATTGAAAAATGATGTTATGAAGGACTCTAAAAGTCTCTTGGATGAGTGAGAGTGGCGCTGCCCTCATTCCCACTCCACTGATATAAAATCCTTAACGAGAGTCGCATGAAGGCCGTTACCTCGTTACTAATATAACAAGCCATTGATCTCGTGACACCAATAAACCTATTACATATTTCAATTGTAGCTGATTTCCGAAAAAAGTAACTTGAGAAATAGTGGAAAAAAGATTGAATTCCTAAGTGATGAGCAATCTACTGAGCGCTACCGTCATTGCATTGAACAAAAACTCACGAATGAGCAAATATACACCGAAATCGTGAAGCATCATTGACTTCATTGTGGGATGATTGAGTAAAAATAATCATCAAGGAATTCCTTTTGTAAACAATTTTCACAGAAAACTTCCGGGACTGGAACATAACAAAGCAAAGTGTTGAACAAGTTGTCTTATAAGGCTAATGGAGAAATTCTCATAAGATGAAGTCTCTTGAGAGAATTTGAAAGTTTGGTGGGTTAGAATGCTCGATTTTTTTTTGTTTTCAGATAATGAAATAAAATGTTAGTTTTTTTCTAGCTGAGAATAAGGAAAGTGAAATGACTTACAAAATAAAAGCCTTGCCTTTTATTTTCACTGAGAGTGTGCATTTCCGGTCGGATCGTCGGCTGTTGGTAAAAATAATTTGTTAAGAGTGAAGAAATTAGTTGAAAAATTGAAATCCCACAGATATAATGGGAGGAAATTACCTCATGGATCTATTTCAGAAATTGTCATGTGTCTGATAAGTTCTTCACATCCAAATTGCATTCGCATGTGAATACTTTAGGCAATCTGAATTCGTTGTTATCATTACTTGATTTATGGGAATAATGTGACACTAAGGGACCCAAAAACTAAAGTGAGAATATCAAAAAAGTTCTATAGAGGATAAATGAGTGTGGTATGAGAACAATTCATCGAAGGAGTGCGCATTCCACATTCGTGAAGTGTTTTACTGTGAACTAATGAGATCAAAATTACAATTTTTTTAGCTCACGTAACATGTTCCCTCGATCACAGTTGAGGATCTTATTCATTTAACGCTTCGAGGTTTCTTTGGAGTGATCGAGGTGTCGCGAGGGAAGGGGAGGGAAGTGATTGACGTTCCACTCAGGACATGTTTTCACACGAGATGTGATATTTGTAAATAAGTTCAAGAATGCTGTTCATACTCATAAGAATCGAAATGATCACTAACAATTACTTACAGCAAAACGATGCGATAGAATGTGAAGTAAGAAAGTATTAAAAAATGAATGAACAGATATACGTATAAAATAAAGAATAGAACATGAGGCTGACGATTGGTCGGCTGGATCGAGGTCGGGTACAGCAGAAATGATTTTCGTCGTTTTAGTACCTTCGATCAAATTATATTGACGTGTTTAACATCTCATCCATTCAACCGGAAACTCTCTTTTATCACCAATCACTCCCTAAACTGAAGACTAATTATTTCAACTTATGAATTAATTTAGTATACAGTTTTCTAAAAGCAGTTTATGTTTTGATAAATTTCACTACGAGAAACACGATCAGAAGATATTTAATCATACAACCACATGGTGAATTAATATTGCAAAGGTAGAAAATCAGAAAATACAGCGGCGTACGTATACGATTGCGGGTGCATTGTAATATGTGATAAATGAGAGCTCGACGGAGTTACATATGAACAGTAGCGTGACTATGAGATCAAACTCCATAATCCTTGCGCACAGATAAGCAATATTTTCCCAACTGCTTTTCAATTAACTATTTTTTTCGAGCTATTATGAGGTGTAGCTTGCATAGAAAATATTAATGGATATGTGCGCATAACAAAATAAGGTGGCATCAAATTTTCCACGAATGAAACTTCTTCATTCGAAATAATGAGAACGATACTATACGTTAATTTGGTTGTTTAAAGTCTTCTGTATTTGATAGTTAAATTACTCAACGTGGCGAATAACTGCGTTAACTAGTAGGACATCTAGTACGAACAAATATGTTAGGCATCATGCATTTCTCAACTAATTTTCAAATTTAACTTATGACTAAGATGAATTCATTAAGCCGCATAATATCTAAGCATTTTTTTGTATACTTTAGAATACTCCTTATGAAATTTCATCAAATTTGCAGCCTTTTTACCCTCCATACTCTCACTGCTGAATTTAATACCCCACACTTGAATATGCGATACTCAGGGCAATATATATATATACAATAAACAGATGTATGATAGCGTCTGAATTTAAGAACGTGAAAGAATAACGGCAGCTTTATTATAAATGATTATTACAAAAGGAATATATCAGTACATGTCCAAATCCATAGTGCAAACAGTGCCCAATGCTGATAAGATTTGCTATAGATTAAATAACTAACTCTGGCTGTAAAAGATATTAAGACATAAGATGGCTCTCTGAAAGATCTTATCACAGTCGTATGAGAAATACTGACTCTGAAAAGACTGAATCTCGACTATGAAACCAAAAAAGAAAAATTGGAATGACGCATAAAGAGTGGTAATATCTATTGAAAAAATTCGAGAGATAAATGTGGACTGGAAAAGAACTTAAATCCAGCTAGGCAAAAAAAATCGTTGAAAAGAACACGAGCAAAGAAGGGTACGTTAAAGGATGGCAATCGTGTGTTAGCCGTAGAGATTAATTGCGTTTTGAGATCACTGTTGCTCAACATCACGCGGCCTCTTTTTTTGATTTGCACTGAACCATCGAGCAGTCGGCTGCACAATGACAATCATACAGCTTATCAGCGAATCCTGAAAATGCCTGATTTTTTGGATTACTTAGCCAAAAATAACATTTATATCGCTGCTTTCATTTCTCGAAATACGGCGAGCAGAACAATGGAGGAAATGTTGCAATGTGGGGATTAAATAAGTATTCGTGATCGTAAATTCAATAAGCATTCGGGCTGCAGCGTTGCGGTTCGATAGAGAAATAGACGCTTCGTTCATTTACCAGCAAGTTGCCTAACGCAAGCCATACCACTCAGCTGAAAACGGCTTTCCTATAGAAATAATATCTGCAGCGAATAAAACGACAGCAAGTAATCATTTCCTACTGCTTTTGCGAGGTAGTTTTTCTGGAGAATGGAGTGAAGGGGTTGAGGAAAAGCAGAACGATGGAGTATATTTTGAGTCATTAAGCTCACTTTCAGTAAAATAAATATTTTAAGGCGCATATTTTCTGCAGCTAGTGTCGGGATTAAAAGATTTTCTACTTTCTCAAAGTCAGTCGCGAAATATTTCAAGTTAAAATTGTCACACTAAACACTAAAATGAACCTCACGGTAAGGTCCAGCTACATCCTTCCAACCATGAGCATAGATGACGTGTAAACACTGAGAAGGATTGGTAGATTTGTGGTAGAGACATGACGATTAGCACTGAAACCACCTTTAGAGTGGCTTCACTCAAAAGCAGTGTTGCTTTTTACCGAAACTGACTCCGAGTACAAGTGTGCTATGATTTGGATTTGCTTATGAGAAAGCTATACCTCGATATTTTTACTTTTTCACCACCTCTTCACAATACGAGCACATTTTTTCCTCAAGTTCTACCGACCCTAATTTCTTCATTTCAAAACTATATGTTGAGCGATATTTTTCCTCCCTTTGATATCCAAACACTTGCTCCTAATACCGCCTATTTTCGATGAGAGATATCACTGAACGTTTTCAAATTTATTCGTTAAAATTCCACTTCTATTCGACATTATTCCAGTCACAAATTCATTTCTGTTAAGTTAAAATCCTCCATAAAGCAACCATCATCAAAGGTTACACGTTTCTGAATAGCCATTCGACCTTTTACATCAACTATTTTCATGCATAGAGATTTATGTCATAAAAGAAGGTAGGCAATATGAAGAACAATCAACTAAATCTTCTTGAATTTGCCAAGTGAATGTAGTCGTTGAGCTCATAGGAATATGAATTTAAAAGAAATAAAAGAGCACAAAAGAACTCGACGCGTAAAAGAAATGAATATAATAGCTCTCTAAAGTACAATTCACGATAGAAACAAGGTAGCGCTACATGTGTTCTATGCTCGTTATATGTCATTTTAGCGCATAGGGACGCAAATTAAATTCACTGCTAAATGAACGGCACAATTAAATGCTCCTTTCATCACGAGTATATTCGCTGCAAGAAATGCAAGAAAGCATGTGGGAAATATTTTCCAGAAAGGAACCGGAAAAATTCGAGAATCTATAATGTTTTTCATTGGAGGTTTGGGAAATGGAAGGAGGCTTTTCGAAATAAGACACGAAAGTTTCGATAGAAAGCCGCCTCATACCTTCACTAATACTACTTTCAAATAAACTTATCCGTAGAGTAAATTCATTTCATTATAGAAATCGTTTAAGTTCTCGATCCCAATGAACAAAATATTGCCACTGAGCATTTATTAGGTATATACGGTTTCAGATTCTAATGATATATTTAAGCAGACAGCTGCAAACAGTTGATGGGCGAAAATAATTCTGAGCAAATTTAGAAAACTTTCAGATGTCAATGCAAAAATAACTATTATTTCAGTATACTAAGTGAATGATTCAACCATCAAAGTTCTTCATATTAAACGCTAACATAAAACTCAACGAAAGAAATTCTATAGAGCTTCATTTAAGGCAATCACTACTAGTAGTCAATGATATTAATGTAATGCCTCTAAAAAAGCAAGCAAAACCCTATCGTCATCAATCAACATTCACGTTTTCTTAGACAGCACAACGAATGACGCATCAGTACAAAGTTGTTCCCTTCGTTCTTCCTCTTTCTTTATTACCAACTCGATATAAGCCTCGATTAGAGTCGATTGATTCAGTGATGTTTTAACGGCGAACATTACTGCTTATGCAAAGGTGAATACTACTGCTGGCACTACTGTGAGCAGAAGACTTTATAGGTGAATCTTCATTAAGCAGTTTACAAAAGAGCAAAAAACCAAATTTGAGTAATATACATTCTGAAACTTTTTACGTCTTCTGAGGAAGTAGTAGACGCTTTATTTTATTAGATATATCATTTCAGAAAGCCAAAAAACTTAGAAAACCTTTCGTTAAATGGGAATTTAGGAGCTAATTCTTATTATATGAAATAGGGAGGTAAATTGTATTCCGTAGTTTTAAAAAACGCTCTATAAAACAGAAGGTAAATGAGCATAGAAAATTTGCGCAATCATTTCACCGCAACACATTCGTTCTTATCAGTGAATATCTGATGGGACAGCAAATCATCTATCATTCTATGAGCATATGAGCATTCTATCATAATTCTATCATATGAGCATCATCGGCATTGAAGGATCGTTTGCTATCAGCACTTTTCTAGCTATTGATATCAAGCAGAGAGAAAAATCCCGTCATCAAATAGTTGAAAAATATCTCTCATAGAGAACTATAAGCAGAAATATCGTTAGTTCCCAGGGAAATGAAAAAGAAAAGGTCGATGTTACGGGAAAACAAAAAACGGAATGGAGAACGTCAATTGCATTCAATTTGGCTTACATGATGTGGTATTACGTATTGAATCTATCATTGACCTTAATGGTATTCATATCTTAAAAGGCGATACGACGTATAGATAAATCAGAATCGTTTTTAAGCTCACAGAAATGATGCAAAATAGAATCCTTCGTTTTTCTTTAATCGCTCTTCATGTGTTCAAAATCATATTAGCAGCTTATTGCCTTTCATTTATTCATCCCACACTATGTAAATTTTCATTTGTAGAAACCATTCTGTCATGTTTGCATGACTAAAAGGCAAAAAAGAATCTGGAAAAACGGAATTTTGAAATGTTTATGTATTTGATGCGTTTATAGAGAACTAGAAATATGAAATTAGCTTCTCCATTCTCCTTTAGTTATTTCTCACTTTTTAATGATATCTTTCTTCGCCAATGTAAGAGAGATGAATTCTTTTAAGAAAGAGGTCCATAGACGAAACTATCCACTATATGCTCACAACTTCGTAATGTTATATATCATCTACAGCTAAACATTCACTGTAATTAAAGAAGAGGGCAATGCAGTAACATTTAGTGTAATCTTTACTGTTAGGTAAAATTCTTTAGGTGAAAATATATCATGTAATGAGGCAGTAAATGAGACGATGAAAATGTAAGACGGCGAAGTCAGTTAGATGAGGGAAATTTGCATTATAGCGCATAAAAAACTTTAAATGAGCAATATATCTTCCTTTACCGTAAGGCACATCATACTACGTTTATTATAAATTAGGTTTTATTGCTAAAGATATCTTAAATGAATAAAATAAGTAAACGTTTACATAAATAACATCAAAACGGTTCTCGAATGAGAAAAACAAAGGAACAGAATCAAATGAAATACTTATAACGCGTTTCGTGCAACCAGCAATCCGTAGTGAAGTGCCGTACAATCAACCAGATCAATACAAACCAGCCAGCTTGTTAAATTGTCCAACTTTACGACGCAAAAAATCCGATGACATTTCCAATACAAACGATGCCGAACGGAACTGAGAAAAACGAGTGAGTGTGAGCATAATGGCGAGCACTCATCTTCTGCGTACGTCAAGCGAGGCGTGAATCAGTGAAAATACATTTCTAAACTGCATATATATAGAAGAGTTAACGACATTATAGATAGTGAATTTGAACAGTACTTATGAGGCCACTACTATGAGTTGAGAGATTACTAACAAGAGCGCTGCCGCTCCCATAATTTCAGGTGAGTAAACTTCCACGAACTGAGCCTTTCTTCAGAAGGGAATATCCTGAAAAACCCCTCTCTCTTTCTCTATCTCAATTACGTATCCTCTACTTTCGATATTTTTCGTATTCTCAGTCGCACTGCATTATGTGTGTACCTCACCGGATGATCACTCCATTCGGTTACTCCACCCGGGCAGCTTGACGAGCGATATATCTTTGCATTCAGGCCACACAACAGCCACAATACCTTGCAGATTATTCACTTGCGTTTAGCGGTTGCAATCAGTGCACTGCTTTATCATCTAAACCCGTTTCAGGCGATTCAACTATGCACATTATCAAAGCACTTGTTCATATCATGCAGTTGGACCCATTCTCGTCTTTGATAACGCTACTTCATGATCGAAAAATTACTTGTTCCGAGGTTATATAGAAGAGGAGGGCAGAGAGATACGACATGAAAAGCACAAAATATACAGAAGAATAAAGGTGTCGAGACAATTTGAGCAGCGCTTCGCCATGAGTCGAAAATGCTCGAAATTATCGCTTGAAAATTGGAAAATATTAGAAACTGATAAAGAATAAAAACGCTCTTCTTCTTTCTAAAGTGCTCCTTAATTTTCACATGTGTTGTGGATAGTGTTCATAACAACTGTGAGCTGAGAATTTGAGCAGCAAAGAGAAAATTGAGAGAATATTCGCATTCCCTCAAAGTTTTCAAGGGAAACTTATAAAAAGATCCTTCGATAAGATGTTTGATTTGTAAAGGTCTACTTTTGTACCAAAAATTTGTTTCTGCATGTTGGCGCTAAATTTTCCACCATTGAGAAATTTGTCGCTGAAATATGCATTAAACTTTCATTAAGTTAGGAATAATTGGCAAATGCAAATTGCTCCAGAATATTTGGGATTAACCTGAGGGTATTTTACATTCTCAGGAAGCAATTATCAACAAAAATATTCCTTTAGCAGTTATATTTTTATTGCACTATTGTATTTGAATAATACTCAGAAATTCTTCGTTTTGTAAGTTCAGTTCAATACTTTCATTAAGCTGAATACAAGAAGAGCATCAAACTCTCTCTGAGAAGGCGAGTGAGAAACGAAACTAATGAAGCCAATGATGCAAAGTGACAAATATATGTTGAATTGGAATTAGCTAGTTGTATGCGGTGGAATCATTTCTTCTGACGAGTCCAAAGTTCCTCCATAACTAAGCACTTTCCGAAGCTCATGTACTTCAGTATTATGTGTTGCGATATACCTAATAACTTATAGGAGTGGTGATGGCGAGAGAGGACAGGGTTAGCGAGGAAAGGAGCCAAAATTCTACGATGAAGCAAGCTTTTTTTGCATAGACTTAGATAGCTGCTGCGGGTTGAAGAGGTTTAGCAGTAGAAGACAGAAACTCACGGGTTCGGATCATTCTTAAAAACAATGTTGTGTGCGACTGATGTAACGCTAGCTTTGATTTAGACGCGTACTGTACATGCACCAGTTGTTTCAAGTAACGATTTTTCTACTCCTTGTTGACATTTAGCACTCCGCATACCTATCATGTAAACGATGTAAGTACACGACCTAAACGATGTGCAACGATGCATGGGTATGGGTCGAAATATGTCACTTGTTAGAGCGCATGTAGGAAAGAGGATGGCCTATTGCTTCGATCACGCATGAATGCAATTTTTATATTAAAGTAAGATAGAAATAGACTAGATATGGGCGACGAAGTAGAGTTGAGATGCCTTTTCAAACAACATCTTTTCAAAATTCAGTCCTATATCGAATTTAAGTCGTATCACTCAAGACACCATTTCTCCTACGCCCTTCTCCGAATTGGCTTTCCTCTCAGAATTGACTTGAACGCATGTTTTGACAAACTGTAATATTGTCACTCCCGGCAAATAACTTCCAGATGTCACGATATAAATGTTCTAACTGAGTTTCAATGAACTAGAAATCTGCAAATTTTCGAATACAGCTGATTTCAACGCAAAACACATTATTTAGCAATCGTTTAAAAAACCTTTAAAACTTGATATTCATTTCTCTTCAGCCCTAATGATAGCATATTGAGCGCGGTTGCGATGGAGCTGTTGACGGTGGTCACCAGCAGGCTTAGATCATCATACATAAGGACACAATGCCTTTAAGAGAGGAATGGTTGCCCGAGTTCGCACAATAACAATCGTTTCTTGTACTTATTTCCCTCTGAAGTTTTCATGCGAAAATGGATCATGCTTGCATCCGCAATACAAACATCGAGGAATTTCTTTTGGGATGAGGAGATGCTAGAGATGAGAGGGCAATACGAAACTGAAAGTGTAAATATATGACTGCATTGATCAATGTTAACTCCAAGCTTATAGTAAGATGCACATATTAAAGTTCCATCACCTGCATAATTGTCTCACTAAATCATTTTTGTCTGCATCTCATTTCGATATAATTCACATCTGGAGGTCTTAGCTGTTTAATCAGTTAGTCAATTCAATAAAGAAAGCTAAATTTCAACGAATAAGCAATTTTTTGTAATATTGAGATAGAAACTTTGAAGAAATTCCTTAAGAAAACAATAATTTTCCAATTAGGTAAAGTGCACACCTGCAGCTTCACGATTGAATAACTAATTATTTCAAAAAGTTGCAATATCATTAATTCGGCATAAGAGTCAAGTTAAAAATACAATGCAAGGTGCCAGAATGTCCCTAAGAGTTACAAATTTCATGCACGATTATTCTTCATAATCTTTTATCTAATTTTAGGATTGCCGTAAGAGGAGGATTATCCTTTGAACGATTATTCTTCATAATTTAACGATGAACGACGAACGTTTGATGAGAAACAGCGGAGGTAGGCAATTTCTTAGAAGTTCAATGCACCATGACAACATAGCACTCATCAAGGAAGTATAGATTAATATAGACGTTTTGCTACTGACAGTTGAAGTGACAACGTAATTTCGAATAAGTTACAGTTATTGGCTAATTTAGGAAACGTTAATTTACACTCTACGATGAACCAAACGAAAGAAACGTTACTTCAGAAAATTTTGCTTAATATTTTTGCTGATATGCTACTTATACGGTTCGAATTCGTCTATAAATAGTTGGAGAAATAATCGTCAATTTATCCGATTGGTTACTCGTTAGTAGAAGAAATAATGGAAGACATTCTTCCTCAACCAATTAGATTTCGGATATTTTAAGCGCATTTCTTAGCAACTATACTATAAAAAAGTAAAATTAAAGAAGAACAACTATATAAAATAGAAAATTGATAAGGACACATATTAGAAGCACTATTAAAATACACTACAAAAGAAGATTTAATATTTAAGTTGTGCAATACATAGAAAATAAGATTACTAAAAATACAGACGAAGAAATCGGTGGAAATGACCGAAAGTAAATTAAAAATGAGAAAATATCATTATAAGAATACATACGGAAATAGTAGTGAGTAATTGTTATGAGGATATCGAAATATTTCTGGCCAAAGAGTAAGGGGAAAAAATGAGAAACTCCAGCTAGCAAATGAAATAGAATACATCGAATATTTTTTGCGCCTGAATTTCGACGTTTTTGATACCGATCCTTCGCAAGTATTTCCTCATTGTGTTTATAATCGGAACGAATCAATAATATGTATACGACAAGAGGACGTTGAACGTTCTAAAAGGTAGTTAGTTCACTGATAATCTGATATACTGATAACCAAACTTCACTGGTAACCAAACTAACATAAGACGAAAGAAGAAACTTGAAATTCATAATTTCATAGTAATGGTTAAAGATGTGAGCAACATGTTGTGTAACGTCTGAAATCCGATTGAAAATGATGAATTCACTAATTTCAATTAAAATAATGAGTGCAAGGCGAACGGAAGAAGGGGAGACATGAGGAGACGGTTGAGGAATTTTTGAACAGTGATTTCAGAGCTAAAATTTTATAAAATTTCAAGCATGTCACTAAAAAATACACACCCTTGCCGCAAAATTTTCAGGTAATCATTCACTAACAATAAACCGGCGATAAGTTTTTCGCTAGTCGTCTCTCCCATCGAGTGCTGATGAATCATCAACCAAATATAAAAGACCTAGCATTCATCACTACACATTTTCATTGAATGAATATGGTTTTCTTTTGTTGGGGAGGAGGAAGCACGAATGTTGAAATGTTTCCTCGTCGATAGAAATATACCAAAGGAGACTTTTGAAGAGGAAGTTTATTTGTATTAGCACATGCGGGGTAGGCTTGTGAAATATCATCGTTAGAAAGGTAAGGAACGTTCACATTGTTGTGCTTTACGATTTCGTAGGAAATTTTAGCGGACCGCGTAGCCAAGCGTTAGGTTGATGACGAAAAGGCGTAAGCTTTTGAAGAAACTTGTTCGCATGGCATATAATTCATAGCTTTTATAATTTACTATTTTTTCTACTTTTAAGAGCGATTTATCATTGTACTCTCAAACTGAGAGAGATCGAGTCCAGAAGAAACTCCACCATTAAGCCGAATTATTCATAATTGCAATTAATTTGTTCGAACTGTAGCAAGCTGTGAGGCTTTTTGTTTTCATCCAAACTTAACTTAAGAATTGTTCGAATAGAAGTGGAAGAAGAGATTTGCAGGGGGTACTACCGCGTATTCAGGATTGAAAATATTTATCTCTTTTTTTGTAGATGGACGTTCAATGGATGTTTTATAAATGCGCTCATACAGCTTTTCCTTAAATAAGAAATTAGCTATTTGATAAATTTTTCTTTGCCTCTGGGATGTCGCGATATATAATGGAAGCTGCTGATGTCTCCAGCAGAACTGTAAGAATCTCGAGACGCGAAACCATTAAATACACTTAGCGATTTGTTTTTTGTTTTCTTTAGATGGAATGCGATAAGAAATGCGTGCATTATTCCGATTTTGCGACTTATTTGGAACCTGATATGAGCGAATTTGTTATACCATACAAGTATCGTATGGGCAAAATGCTAAGCTATACACGTCGAAGAACTGTGAGGTAGGACGTAGGATTATTGCACGGACTAAAACGCTTCAATTGAGAATTACTATATTTAAGCAGTGTTTCAATCAATGAATGACGTATCTTCTAACCCTTAATTATTTGACACGGTTTAGCCTCAAGTGTATTCCGGAGAGGTGCAATGGAGTCGCCGAAAAAAATTGCTCTGTCTTGTTCTTGTGTTTTCTGCCTTTTTTGTAAGGTATTCTTTTCCGATCATTCTTCGTGTTGGCCGGATATCCGGTAGTAACTTCCAACTTCTGATGAAGAGGGGATAGGATGATCTGCGATTGTTAGGTGGAATCTAAAAAAGAAAGCATCTTTGATGGCTTGTAAGGTCTAATGCGTGATTCTTTCACGTTGCTAAAATTTGTCGGCTTGTATGCAAGAAATTAGCTAAATAAAGTATAACCTGCTACATCTTCACAAGCTTCACTCTACTAAATCTGCAGATCCGTGAACAAATCCACAACACATCCAATTATAGAGAGGGTATAAAACGGAGTGACAAATCCACGGTGACAATTATAAAGTTGAGTGGAGTAACGTTTGGCGTTGAAAGCGCGCGACATGTTTATAAGGAACTTATTCTCCTCAAAAAACTTCATCATCCTAATGTTCGTTTCAGTATTTCATCATAGTCCTTATTTGCTTTCATAACAATGAGGATTAACACTTAGCTTCACGTTTATTCGCTAAGTGATCGAAGCATTTTGAGTAAATATGCGAAGATCTCCGCAGAATGATTTTGAGAACAACAGAAATTTATATTTATCTGAAAATGAAAGGGTCCTGTTAGAATTGAATAAATCATTTATGTAAACTAGTAATGACTTATGTGAAGCGATGGTATAGAAATATAGAATTAAATTATCACTAAAAAACTTTGTTTGGATAACAGAAACAATAGATTTCGTTCTTATGGATTATTCGGTAACAGGAAAAAGGAAAGGATAAGAGAGAGTCATGCGTGAATTGCTCATAACACTCATTTCTTCTAGCATTAAAACACAGCTCCAAACAATCTGCTTGAGGTGGTTTAAGGAAGTTTTTGTGAGGAAGCGACAGGAGACCTCCCTCCCTTTCCAGCCTCTTCCCCTTCCCAACAATTTCACTCTTTTGTGCCCGAAAGTGCAAGGAAAATCCTCACGCCTATTACTAATTCTTTTCATTTCTGAGCATTAGAAAGTCGGAACAGCAAGCTTTGCCATCCTCGCATTTTTTGAAGTCACAGTGCGGGAACATGAATTACTTGTTTACAGGAAAAATGCAGAAAGAGTTCGTGGCAAGAAATAGCTATTACAATGTTTACAATGTGATAACGTTTAGGTGGCTAATCTCATCGAAATGTATTCACCACAGAAAAGTGCCGAATTTCTCAACGAAATTTACATTGTGCTCGATCGCAATGGCTATACGCTGAGCTACCTAATTTATATTAATTTCAAGCTTTCATTACCAAATCTATCCTTCATATTCTATCAGTTGCTTGCCGCTGTGAATTATTTACACTCACAACGGATTATTTCAATGGTGAGACGTTTTAAATGCTAATGATTGCATTGTTTCATGTATATCTCATAGCGTATTCTGAGGTTATTTTTTTCAATTTCGAAAATATTCGCCTTTGAAATCGTAATGGTGACTTTCGGTCGAATGAAAGCGCATAGAAATTGCCACCAAGCACTTTCACCTACTGAATAAATTTTGTTTGTATTTATCGAAACATAAGACAAAAATAATAAAGTCGCTTATAGAATATATCAACAGAAACGGTGCATCTTGAGACGAACGATCACTTGAAACTCTGTGATTATGAATCACTAATGGGCGCTAAATGCACATTTGATGATTATCCACCAATACTTCAACTTGAAGCATACAAAACTGGTAAGATTTAAACTGCTTCGTTGAGAATACTTGAAGTGTCCACAAAATGTTTTGATTATTTCCAATATTTGTAATCAAAAACATCTCATTTCCTGATTTTCGATTTCAGATTGTTAGAGAACGAAATGGCCTATCTACATTGTTTTCCGTGAAATTTAGCGTCATCCACATAAAAACACCAATTTACACCATGATGCTAAAAAGGTTTAACGCAATGGAATGTCGCAAGTTTAACGTGATTCTTTTATCCAGAATTTAGCTCGACTTTTCTAGCATTCCGATTTCAGAAAGATTCTAGTCCGTCCCTTCCCTTAACCGAAGTACGCAACAGTGTCAGGTTTATCAAAGGATGCTGCAGTACAAACAATGTGGTGCGTAGTTTCCAATTTCGCGTTGCACGAATCTGGAGTCTGTTTCACGTTGACGTCGCTAAAGCACGCTCTGCAACTTTTAATTTGCCGCCGAGTTGTTTCGACTACACAGTGTTCAGTATCTACGCTAGCATTTTTTTACATATTTTCCTCAGATCATGTCATCGAAATGTGTAAATAAATAAGCGGATAAATAGAAAACCTAAATATATAATATGCAATATTTAATGCACTTCTTGTCTTAAACTCTATTCTATCGTTCTCGATTTTCTTTTTCTTTCTTCGAAGGGAGATGAGAGGATTTGCCTTCGAAAGCACTGCTCTTTTTTTTGATGGCACCGGAGACGATGAGATGTATATTTTGCATTTATTAACTGTAAAAACTGAGAATCCTCCTCGTAACCATGTTTAAAAAAAAGAAGAACAGATTTTGGAATAAATTCCAAAATGTTCAAAAAAAGAACAGATTTGAAATAAATTTGGAATAGCGATCTTTCTTATCGTGATTTTTTCCTAGCTGATATGCAATCAATCGGTTTCGTTATCAGCGAAGTGGTTCTCGGTAGGAGAATCGATGATCTCAATGCATCAACGGCACGCGAATATTTCTGTGACGATAATTTCGGCGCAGTTGACGATCGTTTCCCGGAGCTGACTCGTATGTTGCATTTTGCAATGAGATTATTCTAGATCGCCGTTGCAATATTCGAACGGCAACGTGCACTTTTTCGACCATTCAATTTCTTTCCTCACCTCCTCATTGAACTTTTCACAGTGGCAAAGAAAAATTAAAAATTTTGATTTTTTTAACTCAATTTTCATCAGTCAGCATCCATATTTAATATCTATAGATAGGTAGAAAATTCGATAAGCTTACGCATTTTAATTGAAACCTAAAGTTAGCATCAGTAACTCCAACGGTCGAATTACTGAAAAGTTATTCGTTGATAAGGGAAAATGAAGATTAGGCTGCAAATAGTGAAGCAAATTCACTCCCTTCTGAAGGAAAAATTGTCCAAATAAAATGAATATGCAGAATTTTCATGTATTCTGGATTTGCGAAGTGATTGAAATGTTAGTTAGTTTCCGTTTTTAATGATATTAAAGAACGATGAAATAAAGTGCATACGTAAGCGTAATTTTCGCCATAAATAGTATTTACTTTCACATATAATCTGCAGAAACCTTTACAGCATCAAATGCATATGACCTAATTTGCATATCGTTACGCGACTATCAATCTGAATCGGCAGTATCCTTTTCCGATGCAGTTCACCATTCGTTTGTTGCGCGATGGTATCGTGAAGATGAGTGGAATGCTACACATAACAACTGCGAATATAATTGGCATTATGATATCCACGAGCAGTCAACATGGAAGAGTAAAATTTCGCTTAACTATTAAACTCTTTTGAAGAAATATAACGATAACATTGGGCTGAAACTCGTACGCTGAATAATTTCGTTGTAAATGAACGATTGTGAGAGAGGATTTTCGGTGCCTCCAATTTGTTTTATAAAATTAGACAAAGTGTTCAGCGATGTTTTGCACTTCAGAAGACCGTGTTGCCTTATCGAAATATCCGAATAGCGAATACGATGACCACTTGTTTAATGAATCCACCTAATTATTTTTACACCATTTATTAAGCAATATAAGCTATTGACGCATACTGTTGCCAATTTTTCTGGATATGCTAACACTGTGAATGGGTGGAAAGTCTGTGAAACCTTTCTTCGACGGATTTATGACGGCAGCAGAAGGCTAGAGGATGGTAAGGAAAGGAACAAGGAAGGTTGGAGTGGAGGATAGATGGTACAGACTTTGTCTGTAGGCAACTTAGTTTCTATAGATGTTGTCCTCCATTCACTGATGGAAAACTTTCAAGCATTTTGCTGCGTTCCGTAGTTTCCTTGCTGATGATGATCAAACGTTGCCTATTATTGCAGTACAGAAATCACGTTTTCTCCGAAAATAATCGATATAGTTGAAGGTCTCATGGGTGTATGCGGGTTTTGCTTAAAGCAACCCATATAAGACAATGCCAAATCAAAATTCGTTATGTTTAGTTCAGTTAATCTCTAACTCTTTAAGCGATTGTTTTCGATGAATTACGTAGTGCTTCTGGAGATAATGAAGAGTCCTCGAATGATAACAGCTGAATAACATGGATTGTGCCTCGGATTCAAATGATGAGTCTTTCGAGGCAAACTCTCGAATATCTTTCGAAGTCGCGAAATTAGCAACGACGTTCTCCTGATGACAGCGATTGAGAGTTGTGAGAAGTATAATTTACCGTTTCATTACGGTTATGTGCCTACTCAGATTCCCAGTTTTTTTTTTTAAATAAATAGCAAAGTATGACCGTTTTGCGTGTTAAATATAAAATTTGAGCAAAAAAAAAACCCAATTTGAGTTTCATTTCTGAAAAAATTATCGCTAAAAGTTGAGGAAATCGTCCCATCCGCTTGCATCGGATTTGATTTTGGCAACAATTCATAGGGGAAAAATATTTCAGTCATTAATCAGCTGAACATATTTCTAGTTTGGAATCCCTCATCTGATGCTGAAATGTTTGTCTCTGATAATAACGTCCCGCATATTGGTTGATCCTTGAAAATAACCATGTAAACATCTCACAATTGGAAGTTAACACTCCTCAAGCAGAATGGAGTAACGCGTATATATACTACCAGAAGTTTTCAGGGAGATCTTTATTTAAAACGATTAATGATAATGTTCCGGAAAATCACTAATTCAGAGAGGTGAATAAAAAGAAATAAACTTTTTAATGGATGTCATTTTTTTGGTGAAAGTTTCTTCAGATCGGAGTGTCTCTGATAGCTAACACAGTCATGGTCGTTAAAAACGCGGCATTCAAAGCATCCGTAGGCAATTATTGTCTTCGGAAGCTTTTCCTGAAATGGGCGTGACGTAATTAGATTGCCCACGTTAAATTCCCTCGTGTGCACAATTTCATTAAACTCCACCGGTACTTTGAAAAGTCTATGATTTTTCTTTCGTTTACGAGATTTACATCGTCTACGGGCGTGGCAGGATTTTCGCAACAGTTTATGAGAAAACAAACCGTCGTGAATAACTGAGCGCTTAACTTAATGCTCCTCATTTTAAAGGACCCAACTTACATATCTTTTAGCGGCTTTGATGCGAATAACACTCAATTCATAAATGCGCATCCCGTACGGTTAAATAGTCTGGATGGTTCATTTCTGAGAAAAACTTATTTGCATTTAGTTCATTTATTTTCTCATTCATTAGAAAAAATTATATAAACAAATTTGCACACCGCTGAACGGAAGATTTTAAGTGAACAGGTTGAACTGGAAATGAGCGTGATACGGTTTAGTTGAGGTATTTTCTTAGTAGGTGATTTTTGGTTTTTTTTAGTAGGCATTTCGTCGCCAACGTGCAAAAGTTTCTTATCATCGAGCACTGCTTACTGATTCCTCACAAACTTATTTATCTCACTATTTGATCTGATATATTTAAGTTAATTCAATTCATTCTGAAACTCTGTTATTCAGGTTATGTATTCTGCATATTATCAGTGATTGTTTTCTCCTTTGTAATTCGTTGTTTAACAAGTCGTTTCTATGTGATCTTTTTTGGTGCTGGAGAAAAATTATTTTCCTTTCATGAATCATATCCTGGCCCATAAACTATAATGGAATAATATCTGAAGTTGCTGTTGCGGCAACATTAACAACGAATTCGATTGATAATAATTAATTTTTGTGGATATGGTGCTGGCACGACATAGCTCGGTGATACTGATACGGAGGTTTATATCAGAAAGGTGAATAACGATAGATTAAGAAGTAATCTAAATAGTAGTGCACCAGTTGCACAACATACATTACAGTATAGGATGTATGCAGGTTTAGGGTGTTAAAATAGCTATTTTTTGTTAATTATGAGAGTAAAAGATAGAAGAGAGTCACACACACAACATACACATACACAACACACACAACACAAACACACACACAACACACACAAAAGAGACACACACACACAACACACACACAACACAGACACACACACAACACACACACACACACAACACACACAAGACGCACACATACACAACACACACACAAACACACACACACACACACACACAAATACACACAAACACACACAAACACACACAAACACACATAAACATACACAAACACACGCAAACACACACAAATACACACACAAACACACGCAAACACACACAAGCACATACAAACACACACAAACACACACACAACACACAAAAACACACACAAACACACAAAAACACACACAAACGCACATAAACGCATACAAACACACACAAACACACACAAACACATAAAAACACGCACAAACACACACAAACACAACAACGCACACACACACAACACACACAACACACACACAACACACACACACACACACACACACACACACACAACACACACAACACACACATACACACACACACACACACACACACACACAGACACACACACACACAAAACACACACACAATTATTGCTGTGTAGTTGTTCGAAAACAAAAAATACGTTTGGTATGAAGAACGCACACACACAACATACACAACACACACACATAGACAACACACACACAACACGAACATCACACACACGCAACACACACAACACACACAGCACACACATACAACACACACTCACTCACATACACAACACACACACACAACGCACACACAACACACAAACACAAGATTTGATCAGTTCTCAATTATTGTTGTGTAGTTGTTCGAAAATTCGAAAATACGTTTGGTATGAAGAAGTTCATCGTACCTGATGAAATAAAAACGGCGCAATGTGTCATGAGCCTTAGAGGTGTATCGTCGAATCGAGTTGATGCAAGTGGCGATTTTGTGAAAGGTGAATTTGCGTTTCCATGCTGTCTTGAAATATCATGGAGGAGGGAAGCGTGTTGAGTCATTCTTTGCGTCTCATTTTAATTATTTTTTGTCTCAGATATAGGAATATACTGTGGAATAATCTCGGTAATAACACTGACGACAATGTCTCATTTTTTAGTTTGAAGTTCGAGGAATCTTTTACGTGAATACCTAGTTTTCTACTTATCACCTCTCGCAATTAGAAACGTGATTCCTGAAGTACCCAAAACTTTTAATGTCCAGAATTTCCTTGCATTTTATAGAAAAAATTTCGTGGAAAAATTCCCTTAAATCAGAAAATTTATCGAATGCGGATCAGGTTTTTCTCAAATCTCATCAATCATTCATAGTGCATATTATTTTACATACCATCAAAATGAATTCTATGAGATATCCACTCTCAAATTCTTGTCTCGTTATTGCTCCAAACGCATTTGCCGCAATAGGTGCTTCATCTACTTACTAAGCGGTCATGTTTTGGAAATATAACGAAGCAAAAGTGTTCCAAAATATTGTGGAATAAATAATTCCTTGCTTTTCAACATAATATTGTTTTGAATATATTTCTTGGACGACCAAGATTTAATTTACGATATGTTTTTTATGGATTTTGTTTTAATTCACTTGATATAAGAGATATCCGTCAAATTTTACTGTGTAAAATAATCAGTCTATTATCACTGCCGCAAATCAGATACGATGATGACCTCTTTTTGACTGTGGATGCAAAGCAGTAATGTAATCAGTAGGTTCATATCTTTCACACAGTTCTTTACCTCATAATATACGTGCATCCTGTCTAAAAGGGTACAAAAATGTTCTCTTTTTGGCATGAGGTCATACTGAGCTGGCTCAACATATCCTGATGTCGTTCGCGTGCCATCCGATCCCATATCAACGCCCAGCTCATTCCTCACATCTTTTGGGCCTCGCTGACATAGGTAGCAGCAAATAATCAATCTTTATTTGCATATAATACAATATTAACGAATAGACACGCCGATATGATTCTAAAAACTAACTTTTTTTCCATCTTCTAAGCACTTGATGGAGTGTTTTTCAGTAACAATGCTCAGATTAATTATACCCATAAAATAATGTCCTCCAACGTATTTCTTCGGAATCGGATACTCAAAAGAGGCGTTGCATTCCTGAAGAAATCATTTAGTGAGAAAAAGCAATCACGAAAGTACTAAATAACTTTACACCCTATCATCTAAACTGATAATTTAATATTGACAACATAAATCTGCTTCAAGATTGAAAAAGCTGTAGAAAAAAATTTTAAGCTTCGTTACGAGATGTCAATCAGCGCTATTTTCTCAATATTCCTTTTTCTTCTCAAGTAAGAAAAAGCTGATAAACTTCTAAGTATATCTTCCACTATTGTGATGCATCAATTTGTCTTATTTCACCTCTAAGGTGAGGAATTTCATAAAATGTGAACTTTTCACTTTCTGTGCAGATTTACGAGAGACATTACTGCGATGCATGTTGAGCACTTCAACAGCTTCATATTGGAGATAACCATTCATGGATCGACCATGCGACAGTCACTTATTTCGTCCTGGTGAAAAACACTTGTGCATAATAGGTCATCTTTTGAAATTCAGACCTTCTGTACTCTAAAATTTGTGCGTCTGCTCCAGAAGCGTCTACATGGGCTGATGCTTGAATAATATCAATGAACGTGGGGTATTATGAAACTGATATTGAGCTGGGTATGGCGACCTTACAAATGCAGTCAGTGTTGGCGATGGTGCCGCTGATAACACTGATGATTGTAGAAGCGGAAACGATCGATATGCACAGCTAGAGAGCTAGAGGGTCCGTGGACGAAGTCAAGCAAAGGTGCTCAAGGTTGTGCAGAAGTGAATCGATACATAAAGGTTTTTCAAAAGCTGCTGCTGCCGAATTTGCCTCTTGGAATTTTTCTTATCCAAGAATTCTTATCCAAGACCTGAGCTGAATCAACTTCTCTCGAATTCTTGAAGAGATCTTCGCTTTCCTCGTGAAGATGTGCTTACAAAACGAAGACAAAAATTGTGCCAGACACGACAGACGTGAAATCTTGGAGCGGTGTTGACTATTGCTGCCATTCAGGGATGGAAGGTTGAAGGTTTATCAGTTACTCATTTAACTGCATAACGATCCGTGACATTGAAAATCGATCTCTCTAACGTTCGTTCTTGAGAACGTTAGAGAAAAGCGCATAAAAAGCACAGTATTATTGTCTTCGTTTTCCCTAACTGATTTTCTTTTTCGCAGTACACCATCGAGCTACTTTTATGTTTTAATTTTTTCTCCAGCCGGTAACAGAGTGGATAAAGAATTAAAAATGTCTTATGTACATTCTCGATAAGCTTTCAAGCTAGGCATTTTCTTGACAACCATATATTTTAGCGGAGGGAACCGCGGCGTATGATCCGAATACAAAGTATAAGTTAGTGGGAATTTACGTGTAAAATGTTGCTGCGTTTAAGAAAAATTCGATAGCGTTTAGCACATACCTTTCTATTGTAACCATTCACACAGTGATGCTTAATGCGGAGATATGGTTCTATACCCATCATCTCTTTATGACGACCCGTTAGTTTGAATTTGCCTCTACGTCCGGTCTTCGTACGAGCTAGGACGTCATCACTGTCAGCTGAAACGGAATATGAAAAGGTAGTGATCAAGAATCGATCTCCCACTTTTTTTACAAAAGCAATAACTGTACGATACAACATATACCGCTTAGTTGTTGAAAATTTCGAGAAAAAAACAGAAGATGAGCAGTTTAATGAGTAAATTTGGGTTCAGTGTTTTCCATTGACTACACACTTTTTTCATCCTCTGATTTTCACGAGTATCCCTCCTGCGCATCACAGCGATTCATTTTGAATCGATTCAAGTCAGAAAGAGAGTCTTCTGCCGTCATAAGATTTATATGCGCTTTATTAGAATTACAGACAATGGTGATGCTAAGCATAAGAAGTTTCATTCAGTCTGTGGCCGATAGATTATATGTGGGTGCAACGAAATTCGTTTGGAAACGAATACATTAAAAACGTCCGATCGATTGGACACCATTCAGGTTGGAGTCAGACTTTAAGTACAATCAAACAATGAAAACGAAGGTTTAAGTCGTTGGAAATCAATCGAAATTCCAGCTTGCAAGCAGTTTATTAAAGAAGCGTTCGCAGGCAACATAGCTGAGGTTCATTCACACCATATAAAACCTGTGATTAAGCGACAATTCAAAAATATACATAAAAAGTGAATGGTAGATTGAAAATCCACGAATCGTTCGCTCAGCACTTGCATAATTTGAAAGTTATCAAGTACTCGGCCTCGTGGTCGTGAAATCCCCATAATTCACACCAATATGTTCATTAGCTATTTTTCATTAAGAAAAAAATCTTGTTTCCTGATAGGTAGAACGACATTGGATCTACAATAGCTTAAGTGAATACATGTCTCATAACGACTTCGAAAATTGCATCCGTGAGTGGGATTCGATTTAGCAAGTTCCACATCAATTATATGTTGCCAGCATTTCAACTACTTTCGTTCGATTTTACAAATTGTGTTCATAAACATTATTTTTTCTTTTTATGTAACTTTCTTTCAAAAACCTCTCAAACTTATGATAGCAAAAGTGAATTATTCTCAGCGTTGGAAAATAAGACAATAAATAAAATAGATATCGCTTACGGAAACGGTCATATTCTCGTAACTCAATGACCGCATTGTTTTGTGCTCTATTACCACATCCAACCATTCCGCTTACTATAATATTCTGCGTATTTCCAAGAAACGAATCAGTCATATCGATCATAAGCAAAGTAGTCAATAATATTTCGAATAACATCCCCAACAAAAAAATGCACGCTCTCTATAAATTATGCTGAAACGGTAAGCATAATAGACGTAATGCAATACGACGATAAAGTGATTAGTGCGAGGATAATTTTTCGCATAACGAAAAGCAGTGGTTTCTTGTTTCTTGTGCAGTCAAAAATGGCAGAAATTTTATTAACGATGCAAAACGCATGTCATACCTTTTAATGAAACTCCAAAAATTACTCATAAATTTATTCAGTCATTGCATCGGATACTGAGGTCATATGGCAGTGATCATAAACAGTAATATTGGGGATAGAAAAAGCTCATACCAGTTGTGCTTCCCATATGCAATCCATTTCTTGAGCATTACTATTCTTCAATAAAACTATGAATTAGTTCCATGAAAGCGTTACACTTGCATAAATGCCAGTAGCTTATCCACTAAATTACTGTTCAACACTGCATACAAAGAATAGTTCGTTGGTCATCACTTCAACATATTTATACTGACTGTTAAAAGAACAATAGAAAGTAGCAAAAACTTGTAAAATGATGCGACACTTCAGAGCAATAAACTTTGGCAGCATCTCGACGCGATTTCAAATTTAACAAATAAAAATGTGTGCCAAAGGAGCTTGCAAGATATACGCTTTCCTAGTTCGAGTTACGTCACCCGATCAACCAGTTTCATAAATTACTTGCAGTAATATGGTACGTTGTTACGCATTCATGCTTAAATAAGCCCGATCGAAAGCACCAATCTACTGTTAAAAAATTACCTCGCTAGCCGACCGGTTGGGAAGATAAATAAGTTCTAGGAAATATTTCAGAGCACGAGTTGACATCTGAAAATGGGAGTTCAGATCGAGGAGTGCAATTTCCTTCTGAATCATTTTCATTAAGATTCTTGATAAGGTTTCATTATTTAGTGAGGTGAAACACTCACGAGTGCTTTATGAATGTGAGGTGGTAAAAGACGAGTTCATGAGTGTCAGAAATGGCTGGAGATGTGATATGATTGCGGTTTGCACTTGCTTAAACATATGTCTGAACTATTTTAAGTGAAATGAGATAACGGGAAATCCTGCCTTGCGATAACGCTATCTGCTCATAGAATGAAATAGAAAAGGATAAGGGATGACGGTACAAGGCTGTAAATGCTTCCTTCTTCTAAGCGATCTTTTCTGCTAAGAAGACCAATTATTTCTGAAGTCTGCAGGTAGCAGTGCGGCTTAAAGATTACGAATGGAACAACTTAAACCGAAGAAAACATAACACCGTAAAGAGAAAAGCTTAAATATCACTGAACAACATATCACTAAGCACGAATGAAATGCCACCAGTCAGGAGACCTTCATCAATCGAGATTTTCATATAATGAAACGTTACACTTATTGCTTATTGAAACTCTAAATGTGATCTCTTACAGTTCAATGCTTTGACTTTTTTGCGTAGCCAAAGCAATTTTTGTGGTGAATGAATAGGGGCTGCATGTTTTGACTGTTGGTTTTTCACATATGCCATCTCTTGTAAACTGACGATCAAAAATTAGGAATTCCTTTTTTTAGCAAAAGTGTCTCCGATTTTTTGTATAATTGCATAATCATCGCGTTTATGAGAATAAGGAGAAGTGAAATCATGCAAAAGCAGCTTGCAAGATATGCGTTTTTTACATTCTGCCAGCCTTATGGAACGGTTCCATCAACCCACAGCAATTATACGGATGAACGTTCTCCGATATTCATTTACGGGGCACCCACATAAACGTTTAGCTAAGAATTTGTTATTTTCAGCAATCCAATCAATGAAATGCAAACATCTATTTGGTGTGAAATGCATTGTGCTTTCTTTGAGATTTAAAAGCACATATATATGTGCATGCACGTGCGACCACTGTGTATTGCTCTCTTTTGAAGCAACTTTTCAACACACAAATAAGAAAGCATTTTCTCGAATTTGTCGAATTACTTAAAAACCGCATTACTATTCATGCTCTACGCTTTCTTTCCAAATTATGAGCCCAGTTGGGATGCCGTAAATAGCATCAACAGTCTAACATTTATTCCCCTAGCCAGTTATAATCATAACATCTCTGTTGGAAGTGGCTGACATCGTTCGGCGGTTGGCCGACAATTTTCAAACATTGACGAACACGTACGACAAATGTCCCAAGCGGTGACTATTCCAGCAGATGAACGAATATGACATTGCAATGCCACAGGTGTAGCTAGAATTACCTCCACCACCGGAGACCACTCGAATGGACCAGTTTCCCCACATTTTTTTGGTCTGCCCACACTTAGTTTTAAGCCGGAGCTTCTCTATCGAAAAAAACTGTAAGGGCACATAGCTGCCGATAATTCAGAGCTGGCAGTGCGAACAGAGATTCGTTTCGTCAAACAAAACAGATATATCATTTGCTACCTAAATAAATAGCTTTCTATGAATCTAAACATACTTAAGCCACATCTCAACCCACCTAGAAAAAAAAGCGACGTCATTTTGCTCGTTTTTACGAGCACATCAAATTCTGTTACAGATCACCGTTGATGGCGACTGTACCTGTAATAGGCGTCGGATGATTCATGAATTCATGATGCTACAACTTGTTCAATTCCGTTGCATCATGTAGAGCGTCATTAAGGTTCTTCGATGATGTATTTTCCTGTGCGACATAGGTGTTGCACTTTAATTTCTGTAGAAAGAATTAGTTCCCAAACAAAATTAATGACGAACTACCTTCTCTGTAAGTTCTAAAAAATTAAAGTTGCACGGAGCTTTTTCGCTGCCGTGAAAATGAGCCAATAGACAATGTTGCTCAATAATATATAATGCGAAAGTGCATAATGTTCATATGTGCGAAAGAATGTGCGTGTATTGCACTCAACAATATTGCACCGTAGAACTTGTTTAACCCTGGTGAAACAACCGACTATTTCATCAATGGTAAGATTTAATTCTTTCTGTCAACCACCCTCATTTTTTCTATCCGTCCGTCGATTTCAATCTTTTGCACTTGAGAAACACGATCGATGCACAACCATTTCAATCTTTGCACAAGCTTTATGGGCAGCAAATTAAATAATTTGTAGCTGAAATTCCGCTTTGGAATTATGGATGTTACAAAACAATATTCCCCTAGTTTATTCCATTCATAAATGGCTTCGGAAACGTTGTGTTGTTTCGCCCTTTATTGCAAACATATGAAAATTTACTGAAACTTTAGAATCCTGCGAAGAAATATATCCTCTAGACACATTTCTTCTTACGGCTTCCCTTTGCGATATTCAAACTGACTATGCCCATATCGTACGTACCACCAACATGCTCCTTCGGCACGCTGTATCGGTCCACGATGGTGCACTTCTGAAAGCAACATATGAAGAATGACGCTGAAATGTGCGAGAAAGATGAAATTCATAACGCCTTAATCTTTACGATTTGTCTTAGAGGATTTTACGATTTGTTGCTCATGTGAGCGTAATCATTTAGCATCGTCCTTCTCTCGAGTTGCATTTTCTTTTGAGGGGTGCTGACATCCGATGAGAAATATTTGATTAAATATGATATCATTATGAATTTCAATATAAGATGTCGCATATGACTGAGATTGGCTATATAACTGTATCTCAGTACAACCATAACATCCCATTATAACAAAAATGTCTTAAGACAAAATAGTATACCGGATTGATTTTGCCATCTTCACAACTATGCGAAATGAGAAGATAAGGTTCGATATTGCCAACTTCATTCTCCTCTCCATACAGCTTGAATTTACCATCTGTTATTGTTGTTGTTGAATTGAGCAAATCATCTGGATCAGCTGCAACTGATATATTATCATATATGAATGCAGATTCAATTGCATCTTAGGTCATCTTGATACTTTAGAAGCTTTTTGTGTTTGATTTGAAAAATTAATCAGAAACAACGAAATTGGTCTCATGGAAGATAGAATTAAGAAGCAACTAAGCATGAGGAATGTTTTATTTTTGCAAGGATTTATGGAAATAATATTCGAATATTTAAATGGAACCACTTTGGAAAAGGTAAATGACAGATGAATTGTTTCAAATGCGCGTTCTGTTAATTGTCTTATCCGTTTGATCTATCGACAGCAGTGACAATTCTGGAATATCTCATCATGGTGAGCCATGAAATATGCTTAAATTTCCCGATTTTATCAACTGCATCGAATTTTCAAGAAACTTAAGCAGCTAATTTTAGAGACTGTAGAATTCTGGATTCATTTGCAAGAGCTTACTTTGGGATCTAATAGAAACTACAAAAGTTTGAAACCTGTATCATGCTCCCAAAGTTCAATCTTAGTGTCTTTGACTGCTTTTCTTCCACAAGCCACTTGCCCAGTTACTGTGACATGTTTTAGGCTGCCAAGACCATTCACCACTACGGCAGCCAATAGAATCAACGGTACCGAGCGAATCATCCCGTCTGCAAATATTTTTCTTCAATAAAAAACAGTGAATGGAGCATAAAATGAGGCACCACGGCGCACTGTGAACTAAACAACTCCAGTAAGTTTAAAAAAACGATTATCCTCCAAACGCATAATGGACGTAATAATAGCAGATGGCGTGCATTTGAGAAGACCAAATCCATGGCCGTCAACAGAACACATGACTTTTTGAAAAATTAAAAAAATGCGCGCATTGCGAGATCGGCATTCGAAGGTTACAGACAACGATTTTCTTCGTACAATAGGCTGCATGCGGTTAACCGAGTTTATTTTAATGAAAGGAATGCGTAAGATGGAACCAGTTACCTGGAGATGACCTGTTGACCTACAAATACCTTCAAATGCAGACAGATTCAATGCACAAATATTTGCTGCAAAAAACTGTTCGCAGCTCCAAAAAATATCTGCTTGCAACTGCAAAATTTTTGTTGCATTCTATCATGCCGGCGTTGTCAGTAGGAATGGAAGTACACCTCAAATTCAATTCTCTAGCAAAAGGAGATATTGCAGAATTCAAGTCGTGAACGTCAGCGCAATGCTCAAATATTTTTTCAGATGAGCTTCTTCTGCGGTGCTAAAATCAAGGAAACGCTCGAAAATCTCGCTCGGGAATTGTATATATATATATATATATATATATATATATATATATATAAATCATCAGGCTTTATATATAAATATGTAAGTATGAATCATGCTTTATATATATATAAAGCAGTTTTCTGTTGACAAATATCACACAGCAATTGGTTGTTTCTAAGGAACAGGATAATTTGTAAATATGTGATCAAAAATCAGCTGATGATATACATATAGCTAGTCTTTGAAAGCCGCTAAATGGAGCAGTACACCCTAGAAGCTTCCATATACCATTTCTATCAGCCTCATGTCGCTCGTTTCCTAGCAATGTGACTTCTAAGTGCACAGGCGCATTGCCTATAAGAAAAAGCATCGCGTTTGTAAATAAAGTCATCCTGCAGTTTAGTGTAAAAGAGGATGAATCGAATGATGACACTATCAAACGATTTAGAAATATATTTCTACTGACTTTAATTTGCATTTCTGAACTTTTTCGTTCACACAAATCGATGATTCACTCAGAGATTCCTTACAATTGAAGGCACCTATCGACGTTGCATACACGGGAAAGCGACAAAGAAAACTTTGCTGAAGTGTGTTTTTCCACATATCGCTAAGCAATTTACATGTGAATTTCGATGATTTGAACAGAAGGAATTTTTTAATGTCTTTTATGCTAGAAGGGAATATTCTCATATTTTGAGACATAGAGATTTCATAATTGAAACTGAACTTGCAGATTGAAACACTGAAAGTACACTTATTTTTATTTTCCTGAAACAATAAGTGCTGAAGCAGTTTAAAGAGCATGGTGAATGAGACAGGATATCTCGTGAAGTGAAGATTTGAAGATGCATTTAAACCAAAACATTTTCGTGCAAAGTGCTTGATTATGGAGTGTTTTCCCCCGCTAGGAAAGCTGAAAACCAAAGAGAATTATAATCACTTAATTTTCCAAAATTTTTTCGTATATTCATTCTAATTTCGATAGAGTTCGTTCTGATTGTTGCAGCGATGCAGCAGAGTTTGTTCTATTTGAAAGGAAGCCGTTTTGAGCAGAGGAAAAATGCTGTAGCAGCAACTTTCGGAGCATTGACTGCCGTCTCTTGCACAGTCTCTCATGAAAGTATAAAACCGCGGAACTGTAAACTTTTATGCTTTTTGCAGAGTCTGTATTGGGCAAATCGAAAAGAGCCTTCATTGCGACGGTGCAATAATGCTTGCAAGAAACGTCTCATGTCACCTAGACCAACTGAAGAAGATCGTTCTTGGGAAATGTAGGTGCAGCTTTTTGGTGAAAACATACAATGTGCAGTATTACAACTGAAGTAGTCGGCGAATGACAATGAATGAAAGAGGAATATTTGAATGCTTTCGCTCAGAAAACCAGCAATAATGCAAGGAGAAAATCAAGAATTCACTTAATTTTGAATAGTTTTTATGTAAAGAAACAGCCATGGTGAGAATTTTGCCTACAAAAAATGAAAAATCCATTACATTGACGGTAGAGGTGTGTAATTTCTCGTTTAATTTCATATCATTATATTGTAAGTAAAGATGGGAAAATTTTCGACGATTACCGTCTGGAGACGAAAAGATTTCCCGCACAAAGTTTATACCTTTAAAAATATAATATTTCCGAGAAGAGAGCAAAAATTTAGCAGAATTACAGTCGACTAGTGGGAAAATGAAACCACAGCTTACCGGTTTGCGCATTTATGTAACGGTGAGATGGTGATGCGATTGCACTCACATCAAGTATGTACGTTACAACGCAACCAAGAAGGGTTCATAATATGACGTATTCGATGATGTTTAAAGTTTCTTCGATTCATCGATTTCATCAGCTATTGCAAATATTTGTTTGTTTTTTCTTGCATGAATAATTCCCACTGTTAGTTGTAAGTTGCATTAACTGTAAACGTCGATCGATGACTAACGGTCTTTTTGATTCAATGAGTAATCGATCGATAATTCCATCATCGTGGATCGGTGGTAGGTGAATTCGTATGTCCGAATAAAAAGTGACTGCAGTCGAGTAGGTTTATAAGATTAAAATAAATGCAGTAATAAGTACAACACGTAAATCGCAGAGATTCTAGATTCTCAGTAACCGCTAACATTCGTAGATCTGAAGAAAACTCGGCAGTTGCTGTTTGACTTTTTGAGGATCGTTTCTTGATGTATGTCAAAAGTGTAGAGATTTCTTCCTGCATAAAGACATGTAGATTCACGAAGTTTATAAACATGAAGCTATGTATAAACTTAAAAAAGGTCATGAAACTTATACGTCTGTTGAAATGCTGTGATCGATATAATGTGTGCCATGCTTTTCATCTCGAAACATCAGAAAATATCAACCATAACCATAATATTTAACATTTTTGATTGTATTTCAGTACTGTACTTTATTATTATAGTCCGTTATTTACAATCATATATTGTAGTAGTTTGCAAACTGTACTGGGCAGTATTTTACTTTGAACGTCAATTATTCCGCACAAAAACATGGTTTGGGAAAGTTTTTAAATAGTTGGTTATATAGCGATATGGCAGGTGCATACTCGAAAGTGGAATTTAGAGCTGAATTGAAACGCAATCGTTTGCACAATGCTTACATACTATATTAAACGAATGCGAACATCCTCTGTACATTCAGTACAATTAGTGGTGCTATCAATAATATCTCCATGGTAAAGAAAATTGCAAACTGCAACGGCGCTTCGATAAAACTATGCGAATTTTGAGTGAATATAATTGTAGTGATTGATTTTCTTTTAGCCCCAATGTTTGGCTGTCTCATTTTCAGTGAATGCAATCGAGGTACATTCTGTAATTTTATGCATGTGAAAAAAAAGTGAGTTCGGGTTTCAAGCTTAAACTATTGCGGAGAAGTGAACGACAAAGGCGAAGGAAATTTATGAAATGGAGAAAAATTGGACAAAAAATTGGAATAAACGACGATGAAATTCTACCAAAAAATTTCAAGCCACAAGGTGATTGTTTTCATAGTTATACGCAGATTTCGATTTTTCCTTACTGAACTTCATGTTCTTCATATCGTTGTTGTTGCGAAGTGTTTGCTTGCCATCATCACAACAATCCACGTTTTTTTCAACATTAATTCGTCACATTTCATGTTGACCAGAAATTCGTTCACGCTTTATGAAAAGACGCTCATAGGCGCTACGAGAATGCCTCGAATATCTCAAGTACATCGATTTTCTATGCGAATTTTCACATTTAACGCTTCAATTATGTTGAAACGTTTTTAGGTTTCGACGAATATTTTCTGCAGTGAGTTTTTGCGCATACCCGTGTTTTGGAAAGATGAATAGGGGGAATCACAAGAATTGAGTTGATATGCCTAATTAACTCACTGACATCATGAAGAATATACCGTACGCCTTTCCGAACGCAATCACTTTCACGTCTTGCCATCTATTTAGCTGCTATCCGCTTCTCTTCAAGAAACCACACAATGTGGATATAAATTATGCCGGTATTTTGTGAGCATTACCATGTAGCATACACCTTGCACTAAGCGCCAAAATCACGAATTTTTCTTAATTTTCCAAACTTTATTCTTTACAAACAATGCTCAAATTTGTTTGCAAATTAAAGCGAATGTAAAAAAAAAGATAGTCGATACAAGCGTGAAACTGATTCGATGAAGAAATACTTCCGGTTGATTAATTTTCACAATGCTTTCTGTGCTTCTTCTTGGCGATATTCAAGCTTACGATACCCATATCATATACTCTACCGACATATTCTTTCGGAATAGTATATTGATCAGTGATTGTGCATCTCTGCAAATCGTTAAAATTGATCAAATTACTAATATGTCGAGTCAGAATTTTTCTCGCTCGATCATTTTTCTCGCTCGATCAAGAAATGTGGCTTTAAATTGCGGTGGTTTGCTGAGTTTTCAATCAAAGCTAATCCAAATAAGTTTTGACTAAATAACTGGAAATTTTAATAGATTTTTCACCTGAAAGATCTTTAAAAAATGAATATTTTCAGCAAGTGAATTTTTAGCATCATTTTGCATCGATTTTGAGAAACTCTCAAATAATTACTGTCGATTCATTTTAGTAATTTCAAGTATAGAACCTCTTAATGTTTTCATATTTTGAAGAATCTTTTAATTAAACTATAGTACCGAATTGACGTTAGATAGTACCAATATAAAATAAGCAACTAAATATATGCAACGATTTTACGGAATTTCAATTAGCACCTTCTTTCTCAAACACGCACTAGATTGATGACTACTGAAAGGTCTAGTAAAGAAAGTACACACGTACCGGATCAATAACACCGTTATCGCAGCTGTGTGTGATTTTAAGATAGGGCTCAATATTGCCGACTTCATTCTCCTCACCATATATGCGAAAATACCCTTTTTGATCGGATGTTGTCGTATTCAACAAATCGTCGGGATCAGATGAAATATAATTGAAGTTTAGTTTCAATTTTAATTTCGATCTCATTTTGAACTTTACTTTTATCTCATTTCTAAGTCCAATATCCTTCTCAGCTTTAGTCTATTGCAGCCTCATTTGTTCAGCCACCTCAGATCATGAAGCCAATGAAATATACATAAGATGAGGAACAAACTGTTCAGATTATTCAAACTACTATAGATGAATTATACTCATCGTCCACCTTTCACAATTCTCACTTATACTTTCATTCCTCCATAAATTTCACTTTTAAATATCATCCACAATCTCAGAATTTTCTACTGAGATTCGGTTCCTTGCAACGGCAAACGTTTTGCATGGAATCTTTCTAAACTTTCGAGAGTAACTGACATAGTCAGCGCCTGCATAAAACATTATCCAATTCATTTCCTTTGTTTTCAGTAGCATAATTACGGTAATGAGAAAACTTCTTTGAAAGTACTTCGATGCTCAACACCAAATGATTCCAGCTTACCGAATCTACCTTATTCATGGCTTATAGAGTAGAAATCTTCGGAAATTCTTGAGAATGGCATTCTATTTTGATGTAAGTTATAATGAAACGAAATGACTCATCATTTATGCATCACATCAGTTGTTGTTTCATTAGGCCTTATCCATATATTTCAACTATTAGAGAGGAAATATTTGATTTGTCCAGACGGTCATTGAGCATAAGCAAACCTGCCTCTATCATGCTCCCATAGCTCAACTTTGACGTCATGAACGGATCGATCGCCGCATCCCAACTGTCCAGTAACTGTGATATTTTTATAGCTGCCAAGGCTATTAACACCAACTCCTATAGATACCAAAAACACCAATAAACATTTATTATTCATATCAGAACCTGAAATTTTTTCAATCTGTTCAGCAAGAGAAGAGGCAAGCAGTTTGCATGAGATTTTAAAAAAACGTAAGCCCGTAAATAAACTAAATGATGATTGAGAGCGGTGCCCGACAAATGCATAGCAACAAACGTCTTCGAAAGAAGCACAGCATTTGCATCGCTTACAAAACATTTAAAAAATGTTGTTGATGGACGAAAGATGCGCCGATGCGTTCGCGCGTAAATCGAAAGGCCGATGAAAATAAAGAATGTGACTAAAGCCCCATAGTTGCTTTCAGTCGATAAGCACGATTTCCCACAAGCAATCCAGCCCCGCTCCTAAACCATCAGCATTTTGACGGACCCTTCTAGCTTCTCACTTAAAACATGAAATTTTTCTCCCCAAAAGGAGCAAGTAAATAATGCAACTTCGCATTATCACAGCCGTTGCACCGCTATAGGATTCTTCTACAAAGTCGTTGAATTCTTTGAACAGATCGGTGTTAAATGACGATCCGATTGCTGCAAAAATCTAAACTTATTTTTTGACGCGCCCAAGTGATTCCCGGTTTTTTTCGAAAAGGATGATCCCAAATTTAATACTGACACAAATGCCTCTATTATTTGGTTCTTTTTGTTCAGTAAATTTATGGCCATAACTTTGATCGATCTTCAGTTAAAACTGATGAATAAAAAGACACAAAGGTGTGTATACAAATATATCGACATTAGCTCGTTAAAGCAGTTCGCGAATAATACACATAAGTAGGAAGCGGAATGAATTTTTTTTTTCTGGCAGATCTGCTGTATGATTCATTTAATTGAGAAATGAAATAAACATATGATTAAACAGCCTCAATGTAGTGTGTGAGGATTAACAAACAGTTTCACAGACTATCTAATATAAATGTTGCGTGAAATGTTTTATGGCGTAACCGACGAGGAGAAACAAGAGAATAAATTGAAGCATTGAAAAATGTTTTAAGGTGATGAGCCAGCCACTGATGGGAACGACATAAAATAGCTCCAAAAATGCATCGCAGTACTCTCTGAGGCTCGCTAGAGACAATTAATGATAGCTGGAATGAGGATAGGGATAACTGGAGTGAGGTGAATGATAGCTCGATTGGGGACGATGATATGTGAAGTGAAGTGACTGATGGTAGGAATGAAGCGGTCGAATACAGCTGTGGTTACTTGTTCTTTCGGTGAATCTCTGCCAACAGCAAGCGAACATCAATAATCTAATAAACAGTTGCATCGCCCAGTGCAAACATTGTCCTCTTCACTAGAGAGTGAAAAATTCAACGCACATTTATACAAATTCTTCAATACTGTTCAACTACAAAAATTGCACAAGTCGAGACCATGTGCTGAAGCAATCTGTACGATATGTGTGAATGCAAGTTTGCTTTGCAAAACGCGACTATATCGCACCATCTGCCCACTGCTATCAACGAGAGAACAATTCGATGCATCAAAATTTGAATGCGAAGAATTTGCACACTTTCCGGATAATGAAATTTCTGAAGTATTAGTTCACTAAATAAGAATTTCAGCTTATCATCAAATTTCCGCTATGAAGATTTTCGCAATTCTCGACATCATTGCGTTGATCGATTTCTCTACAAAGAAATTCCAAAAAATTTGAAGTTCAGATATTTAAATCGTCGATTTTGTTCGAGAAAAGCCTTTGAGATTTCATAGGCTTCGTTCTACGCGAAATTTAAACGTTCACAATGCCATTTCTGAGCTAATGCGTGATCGTTTATCGAATATTTTATAGTATGACGGAAATTTAAATGGAAAAAAATTTTAGCCCACTAAGGTAATAACGGTGAAAATTCAAGGTAATCGACCGGTTTCAGCCGAGTTGCTGTAAAAATAGAGCGATGCAATAGCTCAATGAGCGCAAATCGATTAAACATTCCGAGAAAAAAGATCCAGAGAATGATAGATTTTTGCGAAGATTCACCAGTAGAATAGCCAACGATTTTCGACCAAGCATTCATTCTGCATCTATCAAAAAGTTTCTTTTGTTGCCAACATACTGCTCTTTATATATCGAAAAGGTCGGATTATATACAATGAAGTTTTTTAAATATTGAGTTGATGGATGCTTGGTTTACATATGCATTTATTTTCATGTTCATTTGTATGAATTATTTGTTCACTTATTTATTTACTCATTTATGTTTATATTTGTATTTATATTTATATTTATCTTTGTGCTTAGATTAATATTTATATATTTATAACATATGAGAGATAGATCGTCTTCAATATGGCTATGAATTGAACGCTTACAAGGCACAATATGCAGTTGAGTCCAGTTGGAAAGCACGCAAGAGGAGTTGGTGCAGTATGCGTTTTTGCCTCCGTAAATGAGCGGAGCCAGCTCCACCATCTACTGGTAAATTATAAGATTCTAATTAAACCGCTTTCATATGTGAACTGAGTCGTTCATTCGCGCAAATCTGTCAATGATTAGCATTTTGAAACAAACTTTCAGTCTCTTTTCTTAGAAATCTCCTTTCCGACGTTGATGGATCAACCAAAAAACGGCTGCATAAAGCATATTTTGGTGCTTTCGCGCTTTTCGGAGGATATACAGATATTTCTTTAAATCTGTGGCGGAGAAAACAAAAACAGAGAAAATTCTACAACAGGAAGCAGAAGAGCCTATCCCATCGACGATTTTTTATTTACACGCAAATGGGTCTTCTAAGCTCACACTTCAGTTTGCGTTATTACTCGACCTCTAAATGACCACTGACAACTTCGTCATATTATGTTAAATTTGAAAAAAAAAGTATTTGCAGAGAAAATAGCGGTCTATTTAGAATATGCTCGGCGATCTTATAGTTGTCTCAGTTTTATAGATCGATTTCCACACTCTGTGGCAAATTGAATATACGCTTATAGGCACCATTTTTCGAATCCAAAGGTTATCTAACCGACTTTCAACGGTATCGACAAAACGTTCGACTTTTCAGCAGTAAATATTCGAAAGCAGAAAAGCAGTGAGTCGCCTTTGGTCCTTCTGTGCATTTTTATGAGATCATTTGATGCTTTTATAGAAGTGAACATCGTTGTCCAATGTATCACATATCATCTACGTGTATAATTCCATTTTTTTCATCAACTTTAAGCTTTCAGTTTAATGTTATTACAGTAGTTCACAGAAATCGACATGCACTACGGTTTTCTTTTCAGTGAATCTCGTTTCCCACTTCATATGACCGTTGATCGTCAGTTTCATCGCAATAATATTCGGGCACCCCGTGTATCTTTTAGTTTCCACTGTGTAAAACGATGGACATTTGTGCGCTCCGTTCCTATCAAACACCACAGTACATGTTGCTTTGTTGAAATGAGCATAGCGCAAGCAAATTGCCGCTACTTTCAAGCGATCGCATTTATTCGAAGAAGCAACTGAGACTCAAATTTCCATTGAGTTGTTCTCCATACTCAGATGGTCTAGTGAATCGATGCTTGTATAATAACTGTCTATTGAATAAAACATCGATATGCACTTAACAATAACCGCAAAAATGAGAAATGGCTGTTTTTTATTAAAGAACAGAAGGAGTATTCCTACAAAATGAAATGAATAATGAGATTTCAATGTAGGTCCTAAGATTTCAAACATAACGCACAATTGACCAAATGCTTTTGCAATCTGGTGACAATATCTTGCCATCTATTTGCTCTATTTCTTCTTGTGATTTCCACGTGCATCAATACGATAATGAAAAATGCTCAGGTAAGAGTAGCCGTTATTTATCGAATTTTCTCAATGCCAAAAGATTACCTAAAGTTGAATGACTTCATAGACTTACTAAATCACAAAAAATTCATCCGAAGGTAATTTTTGCATTGCAATAAGATTTTCAGTATGAGTGCATAGCTCGAAACCTTCTAAGCATTAATTATAAATTGTGGCGAAACATGATAAACAGTCATTTAATTTAATTTATTTAAGGACGGTGAAATTATTGCTGAATATTGCTTCCATGATTCTTGAATTTGCGCTGTTGACAATATGAGAAGTAGCTTAATTTCCATCTTCATTTTCACTTTTTTCCATAAGACTTGAAGACTTATTTTAGAGTCAATTAATGGAGAACATGGTGGATCTATCTACAAAGTGCTTTTTTAAAATCATTGGTAGTAAGGCGATCCGTTTCTTCAGAGAATACTGATAACTAGATTTTATCGTTGACGGTGGTCGAACACGAAACGACGAGGGAGAACTGTTTATTCCTAACATTTCGGCACTTTACATCATCAGCGAAACTATCGTGGAGAACGTTCATACGGCAATGCTGTGGCGTATCAATGCCCGTTGGCTATTCAGAATACAGCATATTGTGGCAGAACATTTAAAAGAAGTATAGAAGAGAAATACTTCGCGAAGTTTAATGAAAATTGAAGCGGAGAAGAAAAAAATTGAGAAAAAGGAGGTTCTAAATTCATCGTCGAGGCTGCCGAAGTTTGACAATCTTAATGTGTATAAATATCGAAATCTCAATGGCGATCGAGAGTGTAGATGCGGTAAACGAGATCTATGATCCATGATCAAGAGCGCAGAGATTCAGCTTGAATGATATCAGAAACATTTTGCATCTAAAGCAACGCCTATCTCAATGAATTTCGGTCATGAAACGAATTGCACACAAAAAAATATAAGCGTTTTTTCCACTGTGCAAGACCTGACGTTTTCTCGAACAATTCTGCGACGAATTAAACGACCTTTTTCGGTGCTTTATGAAGGCGTGCATTTATGACCGGCGAGCAACATCATGCACGCATGCAGGTATATGTGCATGGCTCGTCTGACTTTCAGCTCCTGAGTCAGTCATCGTATCGGGTCACCAACAGATCTAACTTTCTTCTTTCCAAAAAATTCCTCGGACTCAGCATAAGTAAACCTCAAAGACACAAACTCCAGGATGATCTGACCCAGGGATCGTGAAGACCACAGAGTACCCATCCAAACCCTGCATCGCATATGTGCACCAATTCCGGCCTAAAATGCTCGCAAAAATTGCCCACATAACACTGGTGCTTCCGTTAAGACTGTCAGCCATCAGAGCAGCTATAAACAACGGTTGGAATTGCGTTCATAAATGACCCTCGATTCTAGCTGACCACTCGTTGCACCCAAACGTAGTTCTTTTAGTTTTCTTGCAGATTGGAGGATATTCTGAGAGTCACGTATCAGCAGCTCGAAACTGTCTAAGTCGATTATGATAACTTGAGTTGCAAGATTATCAAGAAATTAAATAAACCTTCGTACGCTCGGGAATTGGGACACTATGAATCCTGGGTCTTTCGTGCACTGCATGAGTGGTAAGGTATGCCGTTCGGAAGGAGCATAATTCCTACTCGACTCCTATCGATTTAACGCTTCACAAAAATGACAATAATAAAAAATGCCGACCCTCAATTCTTCACTTTCTGTTAAATTTTTCTGCTCCGACAAATCTCACTGTCGAATACAAAATTTTATTAACACAAAATAAACGATTAAGCTCCTATATAAGAGAAATAAAGCCATATGAAATGAAAAAAAAAAAAAGAATTTGCATATGGACGCACGAAAAGCGCAGTTGAAGGTGGGCATTGTCAGCATATTTGATATTTTCATAGATGTTTTTTCATTCGGCAATCATATTTATCGACTGCAAAAAACTACAATAAAATGCCCATTTTCAATGCCATTCGACAAAAGAAATCATTCAGCGATACGTAAAGTTCAAATGCAATTCATGGACGGCAATGAATTTCGCTTAAAACAACAGATATAACTGTTGTAACTAAATGCAGCGTAACTATAGAAAAAATGATAGATTTTTGATCGAAATGAGCGATTCGCATTTGCTTTCCTATATAATCATATTTTCAACGAAATCTACGAAAAATAACTGCCGCTAATAAAAGATGTGAAATGAGGAATAAAATAGACGTTAAACATTAAAACATTAAATCATAAATATTAAACATTAAAACCATAAATGATACGTCCGAAATGAACACTCTTGTTTTAATTTATTTCATCGTGCAGTAGTGGAAAACTACAACGTATGGCAACTAAGGCAACTTTCTCAAACGTGCACTCAAAAAGTTCGGTGACTGTAAAATAAAATCGAAACTCCAACTAAAGAAAAAACGCAATTTAGAAGTTGAGCAGGAGAGGTGCAACCACGAAAAGCAATATAAGAGGAAGTTGAACAAGCTTGATCATTTACAGTTGATCAATCGAAAAGAGTTCTGAAACGTCTGATTGCAGCACGTAACGCACTCTCGTCTTTGCGTAATTGATCACGACAATCCTGTAAGTTGTTCTATTAGCTGAAGTAAATTATTAACATCAGCTAAACACGACAATAAACGATCCATCACGTAATACAAGCAACTTCCAGAAATATAGTCATATTTTATCGACTTTCAATGTCAATTTAGCCTCTTATCATTATTATCAGTGATGTTTTTGTTATCACTGCGGAAAGTTTAAAAATTTCACTTAGCATAATGTCTAATGCTTCGATTCTTATATAGAAGATAAATGTTCGAATCCTAATTCAATCTTGTTTATATGTTTTAGGTGATGAAGCAGTGAATATTTTGTAGCAGTTGGAGGCGGAATTCGATGCGAAGTTCCACAATGAGGGAAGTTTTGTGACCGTTGAAGGAGCCGATAATGAACGTAGTGAAATCATTTCACGTCAGATCTATAAAGCTTCGGCAATGAGGGATTTTAAGTGGTATTTCCTTATTTTTTCTTCTAATGCTATAAGAAATTATACCGTTATTGTTTGTTAAGTTTTTTTTTTTTTGAAGAAAAAGTGGAAAACACTTCAAGTCGCCATATTAGAGCGTAATTTCGATTTCATTTAAAGACATAGAGAAGGCATCGCACTTTCAATACGGCATAAATGGGCAGTTGATGACTGTGCCGTCAGATGTTTGCAGACAGACAGACTTAGCCTAGACTACGGGCCAAGGAATATGATTAAATATCGTCTCTTCCTGTGCGGTAGGCTGTATTTGTTATCTTCTGGTAATAGTACAAGCGGCTGTTGCCAACGGATATTTTATACGAGAAAGATGAATAATTGGTGCTTTTTTGTGGTATTTAAGGTTTCAAAAGGTTCGTAATTTTTTATTTTCGTATACTTATGGATTATGAAGTAAAAACTATTTATATGGTTGAATATTGAGGCATTGAAGGACTTAACGTTCAGATCATAGATCATGTTTACTAATCGTCATGCACAAGTTTTCTGAAGGAAGTAGGCTCTGTTTACCGCTAACGGATAATGAAGCGACCTTTGGGAATATAATTCGCATCCAAAATTCTTCGCTTATCTCACCCCCACCCACTGCATTTCCCATTATTTTGTGAGGAATTATGCACTTCCTGTGATCTAAGTACGATGAATTATCATAAGAACTTTTTAGTCTTAGTAGGGAGGATGGGAAATAGACCTAAACGCAGGTGAAATGCGTATTCTTAAGCAATTTTTGAATCGTTTTTGGCGATGATTGAGGAGCGGATGATTATTCCCGTCGAAGTAAATAATGTGAATCTCGTCCGTTGAATTAATAGTCCGCAGTATTTTTAATTGATTTCACACTGGGTTTTGTAAAAGGTTCTTTGAAGTGTCGACACTGATTTTTATTATTATCGCGATCGCATTCCATGATCGGAAGAATTAGAGAATTGTATAATACTGGAAATGTTTGTAAAAAGTCTTTCATGCTTTTGGAATAGAAACTTAGGAATTTCTGAACGCGGCTATCAGTAATAACTGAATATAAAAAGTATTTATTGAAAGATGAGAGAGTGAGAGGGAGGTGGGAGGAAAGAGGGGAGTTGGGAATTTCTAAAAAACCGTTTTCTTTTGGCTATGAAGTTGCAGCATGATTTGTAGCATTCCTCATTCTTATAATCATCAAAGTATTTTATAGCTGGGATTTTATCAGTAAAAGATATTTTCAGGATCGAACAGAGTTAGGCATTTATAAAGAATGGCCAGTGACGATGCTCGGATTGAATGCGATCAACTCCGGGCTGGAGCGGGTTCAAGTTGATGGAGCTGTGAAGCAGAACCATATGATGGAATATCACAGTGCTTCTTGCATACCACAGAAAGTCGTCTCATCTTCATTTCATTCGTCTCTATCATCTAGTATTGATTCCTACAAGAAAAGGTTCTCCTTTTTCGTTAATCCTTCAGAATGTTGTCAACCAATACTACGGAGAGGACATTAACTCATGTGACATCGTAGTGGAGGAAGAGAAAGTAAGTAGAGGTTAATAGCTTTCATTGGCGGAAACGAAGGTTGTGTAAAGGTGGAATAGGCCATTTGCATGCTCAGTTTCAATTTAGAAACCGGTTGTTACCAAACGGTTGGAAGGGATCAATATAATTACACAGGTGAAAGCATAATTTTTGATTGTTTATGCGTCATTTATAGCAAAAAAGGGGCTGTTGAATTTCACCTACTGTCGCAATTTGCTATTTCTGAATATATGTGATAAGTAGGCGCTACAGATACGACGCCTCGGCTCTTAGCCACATTGCTCAAGTTGGGGTCGGTTGCAAAGGATCCACTTTTCATTCTCAAGTGATTCTGTTAGAAATTGTTGAGTTTATTGCCCATAGGAAGTTTAATGGCATCCATCATACATGCGGAAAGACTATGATGCTTGTACATATGTCACCTTGGTTAAATAGGTGGTCTCTGTAAATATAGCGCATGCATCCATTCATTGTTTCGGAAGGTATTTATGGACAGTTCAGCAATATTGTTGTATTCTTAGCCACATTTATATGTTTCCTTTTTCCCTTCGCAGTAAGTCTTCATCGAAGTTTTTGAAAGTATATGATTTAGGGTCTGCTTTGAGGATATATGAGTTAGTTATTTTTTGTTTGACGTTACTGGACACGAGCAATTATTTGTGTTTGAGGTTACTGGCCACGAGCAATTGGCAGAAATGAAGAAGTTGGTACAGAATCGAAAAATCGCTATCGCAGAGGCTCGTAATGAGGTGGCTCACGAGGCAAGCGCCAAACTTGAGCGGATCTTCGAAGAGTGGGACCATATAAAGGTTTCATTTGTGCTATTAATCGAATTTTAAATATGAGTACAGCTTATGACGGTGGGCTTATAAGAAATTACCTGTAATGTTTGTTGACTTGCTGCGATATAGCATTAAGAAAGCGTGCATATTACTGCTAACATTGATGTAAATAAACTTGGGCTATAATGCGCATAATGATAGTGGAGAGTGCTCGCAGTGCCGATACTGGCAAGGAGAGTAGCTGCCGTCGCAGTAGTACTAATATTAATAAAAGCTGCACTGAAAGCACTGTAGTGGCAGTAATAATAAAATATTGAGAGGGGCATCTGCGGCATCATCGTGATGAACATCTTCTTACTTCCACTCATCAAGTGAGGCATTTGCATAAACTGCTAGTGAACAGTAAAGCGTGCTGACAATGCCACTAAAGCATATTCTTGTTGGTCGGCCCATTTATGCAGTTCAAGAGGTTCTCCATTCTCAACGCTTTTAAAAAGTTGCATATGCAAAAGCGTTGTGGTAACGTTTTGTTTCTGGAAACTATCTCTGCTCAACGTGAAGGTTTCAACTTGTTAGTCGATCACGTTTATTATCTTCAAATGTGGTGTGACTTGTGGCTATGAATAAACGAAAGGGAAATACTCCCATGAATTATATGATCGCCGTTTTATTTCACATGTTCTTATAATCTATGGCGATAAAAATTATATGATAATCAAAGAGTAATATTTGTCGGATTAGGCAGTTTATATTATTTGGCGTTCGGCTATCAAGAATAGCTATCACCGTTCGCTTAATCGTTTTCGACCATCGGAAAATTTGGCTCTTAACTAAAGCACATTATTGCCTCAAATATGCTTGCTGCATTAAGCGTTATAAACTACTTTCAATACCCTTAGATGGATATAGGTTTAAATGTACATCAACCGAAAGATGCTAGGTAGAAGTATAGGTTTGAACTCAAAGAATTAAGGCAACTACGAAAGCCGTCGTTGTAGACTATGGAAGTATGAGAATCTCATTAAACTAGAATTACAAAAAGAATTCAGAGGATTAATCACTCTTAATTGCCGAAAATTATTACAGTACTCAAAACATATTGATTAAGAAGCTCCACAAATATTCATTGAACCAATTGAGATCTCGGCGACCGTTAATCCAGGAGGCTACCATAAATGGATCCATAATTAGTAGCAAATCCACAGATATTCATTGGACGAGTTGAGAACCGGGCAACCGTTGATCCAGGACGATGCTTTAAATGGATCCACAATTAGTATCAAATCCACCTGAAACGCCCTATGTTACGCTTAAAGATTCTACACTAAAGATTAGAAAAATATAAGCATCAATGGCGCTAGATCAGTCGACACTTTGAGATTCGTTGAGAATCGTTTAGTGACCTTTATTATCCGCCGAAACGATCGCTCCCCACTCGTTACTAATTGCAAGCTTTAGTAAACTGCAATAGAATTTGTTAAGAGATCATTTGAAATTTGCCCTCAAATAGTGCGCAACGATCGCCTTACTCAACCGATGAGAATCACTTCTACCATTCGATGAACGAATACAAATATCCGTCCGTGCATTTCGAGTTATGATTAACATGGCGAGCAAAACGCCGTAACCATTTTGGTACGAAAATTTGCCTTTAAAAGCTCTGTGTGCGCTAACGGAGTCGTAGTTGGCGTTCGTTCCGGTTTCGAGTGAGGGTGGATGATGCGGGTCTTCGGTTCTGCTTCGTATCGGTGGTTTGCGTATTGCGATCGGGAGGGGATGTAACGAGTGGTTAACACTGTCTAGTTAGGATTCGCCACATCGTTGCTATATTTCATTATTATCCATTAAAAATCTCTATGAAGAAATCGAAATCTCCGTCACTAAGAGGTAGCGATTGTGAGATTTTTTCAGACAAACTTCTCTCCGAATAGAGATTCAATTTCAGAAATATTCTCAAGCGTTCATAACAGGGATTTTTCTCGCTCATCACTTTCCTCTATGATTTCTCACGTCGTTGCCTCTATGTTGTCTCCATCGTCTACTCTGTCCACTCCGGCTCGTCCTCATCCAGGGAGACCCTCTCCTTATTACGTTTATATATTTATTCATGCTTTATTTCTTCAGTGAAATAAGTGGTAGTACTACGTCTTGTATAATCGCTTTAATAATCCACTTCCGTTTCCACGAGGTTTTTAGTTGATTTCTAGTCGTAAATGTATTCATTTCAGCAAATTGCCTACTGCACTTTTTATCGCTAGTGTTCAATTCATCGAATACGCAAGTTTTGCAGCATCGTTTCGATTATCGAATAGCCGTTTCAGCGAACTCTGCGATGTCGACTCCATTGTCCGATAGCAAAAAGCGACCGGCGAGCAGCTCTAGTGCTGCTCTATATGATGATCAACTAGGGTCTGTACATATCGTCTATTTAATTATTTATTAATGTGTCTGAAATAGAAATTCTTCTAAAGTGAAGGTGAATTAAATGACCGAAAAGGTGATTGATACATGATCATATGATCAGACTGGATGGCCGAAGATTATATAACGTGATCTGCTTGGTGGTATTAGCCGTTAGCGTTCTTGTATAATCGCAATTCACCAGAGGTAAATGCACCGAGTTGCGCCTAGCGAAGGTTGGCTGGATTCGCGGTTACCCGGAAGTAAATGCAGTGCCCAGGAAGGTCTTTCATGACTTTGGAGCTCCAGTATCTGAATTGTCATTCTAGCTTCACTATGTAATGTCCTATCTTAAGGTCGCCTTCAGTTATTCCTGTAAATTCGTTCTTCAAAGCTCGAAATATTTGAAATGATCGCCGTCTAGTTGTCTCATCTGTTCATTATGTGATAAATTTTATCGATCGGACTTTTTCGTTAGATGTTTTCGTCGATTTCTAGATTTCCCGAGAGGTCGCAAATTGGTCAGCGAGGCTTCGCTATGAGCGAACGTCAGCTGAGGTCGAGAACTGCGTCACGTGCGATTGATAAAGCTAAGTGCACAATCCAGGTTAATGATTTTCTAAAATTTGTTTTGTAAGATGGCGTTTGTATTTCCAGTTAGTTTATAAAAGACACCATAATTCTTTTGTGTAATTTCTCATTATCAGTATTCTTTTATATGAAGACGCTTCCTCGCATAAGTTCTTCAACTTAATTCCCTCTTAAAATTACTTTGCGCTAATTGTCGTGCATATTCAGTGTATTTCGGACAATATAAAGCCATCTTTTAGGTAATATTTCAATATAATAATATGCTACTGGAAATTAATGTTGCGGGACATTTGGTGCTGTTCCTCTTCAACTCATAACATTCGATGCGTACATAATTAGGCTGATTGGTTTCAATCTTCTGCAATTTTCCGCTCTAAAAATAGTCTTACTGATAAATTTTATCGGAGATTTTTAGGTGAATAACACCAAATATGTGATGATGCCGTTGAATCGGTTGAATCCTACAAAATGATTTTATTAGTGGCAATAAGCTATCGATATGTTTTGGATCGTATTGTATCCAATACCTCGAGATGTTTTTATTTGCAAAGTAAGCAAAAGACATTTATTGCGTTCATGATATTTTCATGGGAATAAAATGGAACTTATGTAGCAAAGTTAATTGAATTAATAGCTTCATGAACTCTGCTCAAAATTGAGTTTAGTTAGTGAAAGAGCTTATTAAGGGGAGGAGTTTTTTGATTATTTCGGAGGGGAACTTGTGATTTTGTTGCCTCTGAGGTGGGTGTTTCATATAAAGAGAAAAAAGGGAGGCGATCTTAAAGTTGCTATTTGTTATTACGAGCAAAGCCGAAATTACAGTCTTCCAAGAATTCTTCAACGATCATTGAATTATGCGAATGCCAGACGAGGTTTTAATCAGTTTTTGTGAAAAAAAGCTTAGTTGCCTATACTGTTGTGTTGCCAGTTTAGCTCAGTTAAGTGGTAAGTCGGTGCAGTGTTGCAATGCTGAGGGGATGGATTTAGTTTAGGTTGCTCTACGCATTCGTCCCTTTGCGGAGAATGAGAGCTGGGAGAATGGTTTGGTTGTTCGAGAGAATCGAGTGCATGTAAAGAGTGGCAATAAGGAGGTAAGTGCTGTTTTCGTTTTGTGTAATTTCTTTTTATGGGGAACACAAATATTTGATTGTTGAATAGTTAAGATTGTTATGATTGAAATTTGTTCGCAGTGGAGCTTTAGATGAGTGAATTTCTAATAAAAAGGCATCAAGGACCTTAGTAGAGTTGTCAGCGATTCTAGAATTGGACATACTGATGTTTAGGTTTTAGGTATTTTTAAGTGAGCATAACGGAGTCTCCGTCGGTTGAGTTACGTGTAACAGTGATATTGTTTGATGTTTTTTGGAGCCCAGAGGTGTTGAAAGTTGGTTGTATTGTCTGCAATGATTCTAACCCATACCGTTAAAACAGGAGCGGTGCTGGTGTTTGGGGAAGTTTTTGCATCTTGCACGGTCAGTCAGCGATGTTCTGTCTATGCCACTGCTGTTGTAATTGGGTGCAAGAGTCCGTTTTTCGTCACCGCGGAGGGTGTATGATTGCGATAATAAGCCTCTGGCAGAATTCGGCAAATTGGAGATAGTAAGGACTGAATTTTCAGTGCCGAAAAATTTATGTAGGAAAGGAGGTTGCAAACGTTTTTTTGTATGTGTTAGATGTTGTTGCATTGAAAGGAAAGTGATGCCATTCCTTAACAGTTTTTTTTTCAGTTCTCCTTCGAGCTATCACATATATTCGACTCCGCGAGCACTCAGCAGGAAGTATATGAAGCGTTGGCCAAGCCGCTTCTCACACATGCGCTATCTGGCATTAATGTGTGCTTCTTCGCCTATGGACAAACGGGATCCGGTAAAACACACAGGTTCGATAAGTTATGTTCTCACAATTTCATCTTTGTTTAGATTGTAGCCATGTTAGCATGATGCTGCGGGAACTGCTGAATTATTGGGCATTTATCGGGTTGGCGAGATCCGTTTTGTGCACTGTGCAACGCCGGCTTGATATGCAGGTATATGCTCAAGTACATGTGTGCATGTCAACTTGCGTTTCATATATACAATCACTGTTTGCAGTATTGTCGGAAATCGGGAGGATCCTGGCGTCCTGCAGAGATTTTGTGAAGACTTCATGGATGCTGTTGCAGAAGTCCAACTCGAAGAACGCACTCTCACGGCTTCATTCTACGAAATCTACCAGGAAAAGGTTCGATTTTTTTCAGGGAGGTGTGCGAAAGATGTTATAGTTTTGCGGCTACAGAAGAGCGTAATGATGAAGAAACGTAAACAGTTCGCACTTACTACGAGAAATGATAGCGTCCTAAGGATGTGCTAAACATCTTCGACGATGTAATCTTGTTTGATCTCAAGAGTTACTGATTTAGTGATGGAAAATAGCGAGCATGATGTGTTTAGAGGTGACATTTGGAGGAATGTGAGAACTGAGTGCTTTCAGAGGTGGTTAATTCATCTTGTTGTCGTCTTCAATGAATATTCCAATTATTTTTAGGCTTATGATTTATTGGGGGACGTACGAAAACCGCTGCGCATTCGTGGAGGCGAACAGGTATATCTAAAAGAGTTGACGGAAGCTACGGTGACGTCATTCGCGGAGTTCGAGAAGTTGCGCCAACGTGCCTGGACGAAACGAGCCACTGCTAGTACAGCGCTCAACCGACAATCGAGTCGTTCTCATGCTATCGTCCGCTTGATGTATGTTTCAGTGCACCTATTTGTGGGCTAGTATATTAATTTTTTCGTTTTCTTGGAATTATGAAAGAAGAAATGGGAGAAGAGGGAGAGAGGAATAAGGGAAGGTGAAGTATTATTAGCTAAAAGAGACCGAGACTCATTTATTTTTCTGTCTTCAGTTGTATTTGCAGTGCTGGTATTTGTGGTCAAACCTGAGTTTGCATTGCTCGGGCCCGGTATTTATGGTCGAATCGTGGACAAGATGAATTATGGTGCTCTTTATTTTCTATTTTAGGCGTTATCAGTTTCTGCATGTGGTGCAAATGAGGGCTTTATGTTGCAGTTTTTACCGACATATGAATTCGAATCATTTGACGTTCCTTTGAATTGAAACTTTCATTTGGCTAGAATTGTGGAGCTTCGCACTTTCGTATATAATTCGTTGATATGTTAATGTTTTGTCGACTAAAAAGTATTAATGTCAGTGATTTAGCAATTGTTGGCGATCGTCCTGATGTAGGAATTGTAAATGGTCCTGCAGCGTTGATGGAGTTTTCCCTAGTGTGCGAAATGGTTTTTTTCGATGATATGGAAGGTGTAGTTAAACGAATGGAAAGCTCTTAAAGGGGAAAGAGAAAGAGAGGAATAAATGAATGCCTTTTTTTTAATTAGAGATGAATGTTGCAAGGTAGTAGAGGGAGACAGCGTCGGCAGATTCTCCGCAGATATTAAAAATCATCATTCTGTGAAAGTTTTAGCCGTAGAATGTTATCGTCGAGTTTTGAAGTGATTCATTTCTTGTTTGATGTCCATTAAATCCCTATCTCAGTATAGTGCTATATTTAATGATTCACTTTGAAGTGGATGACTTTAAGCTCTCACGTGTGGTCGAGAACTCGGCACCCAAAGGTGAGAAGAAACAAGCTGACTTGAACATTCGGACGTATAATGGAAACTTCTGAGATATAGAAATAATGTATTTTTTTCATTGTTTATTATTTGGTGCAGTGTGTTCATAGTGGGTGTTCTTGCTATAGAGGACCAAGGATAATAATTTAGCTATCAGCGAAGCGTGAATGAAAAAATGGGTGCAGTGACGAGGTCCTTCGCAATAACTTCACAGATCCATTTTGTGGATCTTGCTGGATCGGAACGCGTTGTTCAATCTGGTCGCCCTCATATGGAGGTATGTTTTTTTATTTGTAACCAACTCTAAAGCCATGTTGCTGTTGTTTGGATAGTATGCCATTACGCGAAGTAGAGTTACTAAATGTGCTCTCGTCATCCGTTATCTTTGTAGAGTACTTTGTGCAAAGATTTTTTGAAATCATTTCATTTTGATAACTGTAATTCGCAATGATTGCGCATTTGTATCGGGTCGAGGCTTTTTTCATAAATAATTATTGCCGATCACTTGTTAGTATAGATAGAGTTCTTGTTATAACTTCCCAATCTAATGATACTGTCATCGTTGGTTTTCGGTATTCTTTTCATCGGTGGTGCCTGTCTTAAATCTTCAAGCAAATAGCAATCGCAGAAGGCTTCTTTTATATGCAATCCGAGAAACATAGATCCTTTGCCGCATTGCGTCTGGCACGTTGGGTTGCATTATTTTTCTTGAAGGCAGCATTTGTTTCCGAATCAAATAATAATGCTCGCTACTTGTAGTGTTATTGTGGAATATGTTGGAATTAAGAGGAAGGGAAGTGAATTTCGTGGTTTTTCTATTTCAAATTACTTGATAGTGGGACAACGTTCGTTTAAGAACGAGTGATAGGAAGTAACGGGAAGTGAAATTGTTGAAGCTTATTGTGGAAATTATGGCGTAACTTAGGTGGTATCCGCTAAAATAAATCCTTTAAAATCCCTTAATGATTATTGCTTATTTAAAATGAGATTTGTTTTGCGTTAATTGTCGATCGAAAGATAAAATTTGGCAATGTGATAGTTGTAGTGTTAGTGTACTTCTTAATTATCCAGCGGCTTTGAATATTTAGGAAACAATCGCGATCAATGTGAGCCTATTGGCGTTACATCGTGTTATTTCGAGTGCCGTTGAAGGAATGTTGGTGACTTTTCATATGGACTCGTGCTTATTTGTTTTTTTGTTTAATGTTGTATTTAATTGATACGTATCAGCATTAGATGAGTTGAGTATTCTATATAGGTGAGATATACGAGTCTGAAATTTTGTCAGTGAAATTGGTAATTTGTAAGATTTTGAGAGATTCTCGAGTAATTAGTAAATAGACTATCATATAAGGCGACCCGTCCGTATAAGTAATATTGTATTAGTAAATGAGTCGGTATTCCTAAGCGTGGATTTTTCTCTTTTTTTGGAATCTGAAGTGTGATGCCATAAGGTCTGTGCGATCAAAGGTGCTGTTTGATTCATAGAGTGCATTTAAACCCTTTGGCATATGTTTAGTTTGCTTCCTTTCGCTCTTCATTACATCGTCAGTGATTCGTTAAAAGGGCTGGTCGAATGCTTTCGAGCGAAGGGATCTTTTGCGCCCTATTTCGACAAATATTCTGCTCTTCCATTGTCTTAGTCTTTAGATTTTGAAGATTTTCGTGGGTTTTCCGACATGTGTTCTTCATTCAATTTAGCACTTGGAGGCCTATTTTGAAGGACTTGGACGTATTGAAACCATATGAAGACTCAGCATTTTGTCTGGCTTCAATTCATAGCACTTTCGAGCGAAATTATTTCAGAAAACCATGGGCGGCTCAAAATTTATCACCATTTCGTTCCGGTGCCTCTGTGATCGCTTGAAAAGACCAAAAGGTCGCTGATCGAGGTTTCAGGCCTTGTGGATTTCGGGATTCGATTTTGACACGCTTATTAAAAGAGTGTTTCATCGGAAATGCGAGAACGGCAATGCTGGCGACAGTGTCTCCGTCGAATGATTGGTGCGGTGAGACGCTGTCGACCCTTCGGTTCGCGACACATGCGGCTGCTGTCTGCCTCAAGCCACAGGTCAACGTCGACCCTTTCCTCGAACTCATGGATAGTATGTTGTTATTTTCTTTCGATTCGACGTATTGCTTGTGAGCAAAGGTGGGGGGAGCGTGTGGATTAGTTCGGTAACAGTGAATATAGGGTTATGGCATTTTGAGTATTGGACTGGTGGGGAGGGTTATTTCATCTGTTTGTGAAGATTTTAACTGAAAGAGGACGAAGAATTTCGTGCCCGTAATTGCGCAGCGTCACTGTTCCGGAAATGTTCACAGTTTATGAGATGGATTCAAAAACTCAGCGGGTTAAAAACTTTATTCATCTCTGAACTGTTGAATATCGCTTACGAGGCAATTTTCAACGATCAAAATTCTTCAGTGTATTAGAAAATGAATTATAGTTGTAGTGTATGCTATGAATCGTTGGAATTATTTGTTCGTTTATGATGAGAAAGTGGTTATCTTTTATTGAATGGAAATGGTTGTATTTTTTGATCTCTTCGGTGCCACTTGAGTATACTCAGATCACCAACGAATATTGGCATGGTGTTTATTTTCTTGTCTTAGCATTTCATTAAGCGTTCAATTGTGGGAGTCGTATATAGCTCAGTTTTCTCGTTAATAATGCATTGAGAAAATTTTCAGAGGATATTATGGATGTTTTTACTAAATAGTATTTATTCAGATCATTTATAGGATTTAGCGTTTCAAGTAAGAGTGTGTAAAGAAGCAAGGAAGTCACTTATTTGTCGGATATTTCTCGACCAGTAAGGCATTTGATAGGAGATCATCTTCTTTGGCTTATGGAGTGAAAGAAGGGTAAGGATGGGCTTGATAAAAGATTGCATGATAGCTGTAACGATTGTTTTTAGCAAATTGAAGTAGTTGCGCAAGTTTTTAAATGCAGGTTCTTTGGAAGTACGCAAATTGTGTGAGTTGTTTTTCACTGTATTAGTTGTTATTAGCTGATTCTTTAAACGATAACGCCTATGTTTATCCATCAAGTTTCTTTCGGAAGCTTTATTTCAGTATTGTGCTGTTTGATGGTTTTATAAGCTGATTATTTCCAAATTTTTCGTATTTGCAGACCTGAGGGTCGAAAATGAACAGTTGAGAGAAAAACTGGCGGCATTCGAAGATGTTCAGCAGGCGACTTTATTCGTCCGTCCAGAAGCGCCTTGTGTGATCGAATTACAGCGTGATCCGGCACTCACCACATGGCAACGGCTGATAAAAGAGCTCGTCTATTCGCCGTTTGGAGATGGTTTGAATTTTTGGTGATTATTGGTTGAAAGCATTTCGCACGCTAACGTGAGCTGTGTTATCAATTCGCATGAAGCATTAATGACAAAGGTCTCTAAGTATTGTGAAGAAAGGATCGAATGAATTCACGCGATTCATTGTTATCATATGGTAATCGAGATTTAGTGCTGACAGGAAGGAATGGGGAAACCTTTAAGTGATATATGGAGGAAGTAGTTTGCGTCTTTGATCTCTTCGATGCAGACCTAATTAATTGAGTTGGTGGTGGATCAGGAATTGCGAAGAAGGTTTATGTCATAACGCAGCGATTAAATGCTTAGTCAGTCTAGAAGGAGGAGAGGAAGGAAATGTTGAAAGGGAAGGGAGAGGAACTCCACTCCTGCTGTCTTACTTGTTAGATTAACCGTATTTACGTGGGCAGTTTTCCGGTATTTTCAGACCAAGCAGTGAATTATGATGATTTTTTAGCTGTGCTTGCCCTCTGCTTGAAAAAAGTGATCACGAACCTACTCATTCATTTTGCACACATGTTTTCATTATAATTCCCACATTTCAGTGGAAGCCTTTTGAGTGCTGGGGAATAATAGTTGCAGTGATAGTGATATATATTGGTTGTCGAAGTCTCGATATTTAAATGATTTGCAGGCGAAGTGATAGTTGCTTTCACGTTGGGTGTCGAAGAAGAGGTGGTAGTGGAGGCCTGCGGTGAGGGTGTTTATGTGAATGGCGACCCATTGATGCCGAGTCGCGCCAAGCAGTTGAAGAACGCTGATCGCGTTGTTGTGCGAGATGAAAGGTTTGTGTCTAATACAGCGTAGTCGCTTTCCAGTGATACCTCTGCCTATCAAAGTTTCACTCACATTTAGAAATACTCTGTGAGCAGTGTGTTTAGGCCACGTATTGACGATAATGAATGATTGCAAGTCCTATGCTTGAGGAATTGCTGTCAGGAGGCTGTCTTTTATTATGGTCTAGATTCCATTCCAGGAACCGTTTAGACACTTATTGTTGTGGGAACGTGTTAACGGCAAACCGCTTTATATATATACATATGTTTTTTTTATCTATGATCGTTCCCACGTGCAGATACTATCAAAATTTGTTCGCTAGGTTGGAATACTTATGGCGTTTTTTGTGATATGTTGATTTAATGCAGGATTGTTCGAATTTTACGTCATGCGTGGTTCACCTTTGCGGATGGTTGCATAGTGTTCTGTTTATACGTATGTGGTTGTTGATTAGAAGTTTAGGTTCTTCATCGTCCTACTGGATAAGAATGACGAGGACAACATCCTCGTACGGCACTCTTTCAGCTCCGTAAGGCTCGAATTCGTTGAGAATAATTTCGAACGGTGAGTGTTTAGTTTCATTTCCGAGACTTAATTTTAGTCTTTGATTGATTTGTTAACTTAATCGGCCGTAGACATCGGATTAAATGTAATGTTTGTGTTTTTATAACTGCTGTTTAATAATTGTAAACGATTCTTATGATCTGCCTTTGCTACTGCATTATTGAACCTATGAACGAGATGTTATGTATTAAGATCTTTATGGAAGAGAGGAAATATTATGTTTTTTTTTCTCGGATATTTCTTAAAATTTATTAATTTTGTCTTTTCCACAAATTTTGGTGTGGATATTTTGCTTATATCTATTAGGAGGCATTGAAATATGTTTATAGTCATAGGTAGAAGCAAAACGATAGAAACTTTAAGTTAATGGGGTAAGGTTTTAGCCTATTTTGTGTTTTATTCGCCTCCCTCATCACTTTCGGTTGATGCTACGGTGATACTGGTTAAAATAGTAGTCTATGGCCCTCATCACTTTCGGTTGATCTCACGGTGATACTCTATGGCCTCACTTGCATTAATGCTATGCTCATAGACTGCCCCGCTTGGTTCGTCTTTGCTAGCACTGCATGTATTTACTACTTCCCGTTTAGCCATTCCCTCGAATCACTTTTGGATGTATATCATTGTTTGCATTCTGGCAGGCGTTTCGCAGTCGACATCCAGATATGTGGGGGAAGGGGATGATTATATCCCGGGAATTGTTCACGTTACCGATGGGAGCCTTGGAGGATGTTGGAGACGTCGAAAGTAATGGTCTTGTAAAGGCCAGGACTTCTGGTTTTCCTCCACCGCTCAGATTAGATGCACTTGTCCCCAATTTTTCAGGCGAAGAACGTGTTCTCCGATCCAAATGGCGTCGTAGTTTTATTTACAGCCCATCTTGTTTTGATTTGTCTTGCGTGATAGCATTGTGCATCATTTATATTTAAGCATAAAGCATATCTAAACTGCCGTGGCCGTTCATTTAAGTGCAACCAAGCTTTTAGCTTGCGAGCCGAGGTAGAAGCAGATAAGAGAGCAGACGCGGAAAGAGAGAAGCAGCAGCTGATGAATGAGATTGACGAGGAGTTGAAGGAGCGTAAGCAAGAACTCGACGAAGGATGCAAAAAACTTAGCGAGGACAAAGGCGGTCAGGTTGGCACTCTTTCATTGTATTTCTATCCATAGTCGATCCGATTAATGAGATTTCAGAAGGAGAACAACTGTCTGTCATTCTGCGAAGCTTCGGCAGGTTCGGGTGTCGGAACCTCTGATTGTGATGCCGTTGGGGGGTACGACTGAACTTGCGTTTTGTCGACCTATTTACTAATTGTTGTTGTGGCACTGTGTTATGATTAACTGAGCAAAAGTCTAGAGCGAGTTTTTCCTCTTAAACGTCTCCATGGATTAGCTAGAGTATCAGAAATATTCCATCGGACGAAAGCCAATTTGTTCGAAAGCATATTCAAAGTGTTCATTAATCCAGAATGATTCTATGGATGGGGGAACTTTTGGCGATAGGATATTGTGACGGATTTTGGACATATTGACAAGTTGTTGTTTTTGAAGAAACAGTTTAGGTTACTTTTTTGTGAGCGCAGAGGGAATGACTAGAGACTTCCTTGATGAAAAAGGTTTTTTGCGGCACCAATGCGGTTGCCGTGTGACCGAATTGGGAATGCGCGGAATGCTATCCAGTGATTTTGAAGTCGCCATTTTTTGCCTTTTTCAGAATTTCATGAGAATATTTTTGCTAATTTATATGTGCTCAAGGACTTATTGGGAGATCGAATGCGTAGTTATATCTGTTGTGACGTCTTCATGCTGCAGTTGTCACGTTTGTAGACGTTTTCACGTGATGGAGGTTGCTCTAGAAATGATGGAGCAGCAAAACGATTTAAGGCTTCCGTTCTGAAAATTATCTATGAATATTGAAAGGGGTTTACGATAAGTAGTACATAGGTCGCTATTTTGCTCATAATGGCTGTTACTTACTTTTTTTGCGTAAATTCTCTTTTAGGTTAATTGTAAGTGGTGTCAATTTTGCTGATGGGAGTCTTTAATTGATTTTGTTCTAGGCGAAGGAATCATCAAGGCTTGCAGAGCTGCGCACCGGCGTGGAAAATTTGAAGGCCTTCCGCAAGTCATTTATTACGAATGCTGCCAGGTATGGAGGAAAGATTTTTATCTCTTTGGGGTGAAATTTTTTTTTTCTTTACCATATATTGTGGTGAAAAGGTTGGGAGAATTGTTGAGCCGGTCAGTGTATTTCTTAAGCTAGAATCGTTGAAAAACGTCAGTGACTGGATTATCGCAAATGAATCTTCAGTTCATTTTGCTTTTTTGAAATTGGTGTTTCGTTGGTGGAAATCATTGGTGGAGGGAAGAGAGGAGGATGAAGTTGGATTGGATAGCTTGTAGGTATATAAGCGATCCAGCTGGGAAGAGAAAAGTATTGTTCTGCACAGTTGGCTGAGGAGCACCGCCGATTAGGACTGTTAGGGCTGATGCATGAAAGTGGTGCATATTCCAGCTGCAGTAGTAATATGGACCCGTTCGTTGTTTTTCACAGTTAATTGCTCTCGGATGTGGAAATTGGTTATTTTGAGTGATGCATTTCAATGGGAAGTATTTCTCAAACGTATACGTTTAGAGCGGTTGAGAACAGTGTTTTCGATGCTCGATCATCACCAGAAAAAGAAGAAATAATGCAGCTGAAGAGTGAAGTAGATCGGGCAAACCTCATTCTTCGACGATTTCGAAAGGAGAATATCGTAAGTTCGTTAATTTTTTTTAATTAGTCGATTTTCAAGACGCGATTTGAATGTGCCGTCCACATATTGGGCGTGATCTCAAAGTTCAGACGAATTTTGCGCTAAGCTCCTATTTACTGATTCACGTTCCTCCTCACAAAATCAACTACTACTTGCATTTGATCTCCTCATAATTCCTTTTTCATTTGAAAGCATTTACTTGAGTTAATTTAACATTTGTATCGAGCTGAACTGTTTCCGTTCTTGCTGTTTCCGCAAAGTACAGCTCCCTATTCTCATCTTACTGCCTTTGATAGATCTTCTCTGCGAATACATGAAAGAGGAGGCTTCTCTCATCATTGTGAAAACTTTCACTTCTAGTTTTGCCCTGTAACAAAAGACTATTTGTTTCAATATTTCAAGGCATTATACTTTGCTTTGTTAGTGAAGTTTTTTTTACCAGCTTGTTTGCTTCATATATAGTTGCTTTTATTTATTTTTCCAAAAAATATTGAATTAGTTGAACCATAGAATAAATTCTATGCATTTTTTGGTTTCTCTTTTAGTGTGACTTCAAACTGAAGGTGATCGATCGCGATGGAGATTCCAAACCATGCGTTCGATTCACAGACAGGCGAATAAGTAAGAACTTTTCGAAATATATGAGTGCCATGCTAGTTGATATGTTTGGTAAATGATCGACGCGATGAATGTCATGATGGAATTAAACATCATGTGCTATTCCTGCGGCTGTTCAGTAGCACCATTTGTGGTTCCTGTGCCGTTGTTAGCGATTCAGTGATAAGAGACCTTCAAAGCTTTGAGATTCTTCGAGTGGATATTTCCAGCGAATTATATTTTCGTTGTCGAAGTCGCTTTCATCTCGTAATGATTGTACTATAGAAATTATTCGCGTTTTAAAGTGGAATCTCCGCACATGAACTGTTCTCACCAGGTCCTATAAGAGGCGTCCTTTTTTCATTCGGTGTGAGAGTATATCTAAGGCTTCACCCACTCTTATCTTATGATGGGTAATTCGATTGTGGGTTCTGAGATTGTTGACATTTTGTTAAGGTGATTGAAATATAAGCTTTGACATATTTCTTTATTGGATTTGTTTAGCGGTTAAGATGTTTATTAAATACTTAATAATAAGTGTTAAGGTGCTGTTGTTTGCAGAAATGTATGGTGATGTATCACCTATGGAATTCGAGGCGATCGCTGAAAGGTTGGTGGAGATGAGCGTGCAATGTACGGTTGTAACAGAGCAAGAAAGGGAACGTATGGACGAGATGCTTTTCTTGATATCTCGTGACATCCCGGATCTCGTCAAAATTGGTGGTGGACGACCATCGACTATCATGCAAACCGCCATGTTAGTTAGATTTAGAGTTTTTGGAGGAGTGAATCAAATGCAAAAATTTTCCAAAAAATGGGAGGAAAAAATCAAATGCGTTTGCTAAACTTTGAATATTTTTATAAAGATTTTTCGTAATGAATTACGAAAGGTTTGTTTCACAGAATGTCAATTCGATGAAATAGCGAGGCGTTCGGTTACGGATGGGTGGCTGGCTGGCTGGCTGGATTGTTGCTGATGAACGTATATATACACATGGATTTAGAGTGGCAAACTGGCTGGTTGATTAAGGGTGGTTGACTGATTCGTTCGTAATTTTTGCTGTTAAAATAAAGATTTGCTATTTTACAGCGCCAGTTCAACACATGAGGCGGTACAGCGACGGCGAACGACGATAGCGGAATTCAGAAAAAGTTTGCTTAGATGGAGGCGTACTACTGTCGCTACCCGTCTGCTTGGAGGTCTTTTCTTTCCCTCATCTTTTTGAGCCTTATAGGATACTGGTTCTTGATCGTCAAGTTCGATCATTATATTTGTTGTACGCACCATCTAGTAGTGAGGAACATGGCGAAGCCTAATTTCGAAGGGGTTTTTTCTGTTTTAAAACATCTTGGAGATATGTTGGTACATTTGCGCCGAAATGCGCAGTATGTAATCGAGCTTGTACAACAAATAAAGCGAAAATGCACTGAGGAAATGTTTTGGAATATATGTCTGCCGGTAAAGAAAAATCATCACCTTTTTAATTAATGTGGAATATTAAACGTATTCCTCGTCGACTCACTGCACACGGATTTGAAGTGGTCGATTTGCAGCAGTGAAAGAAGTGGCTAACGAGGAAGAAGAAGAGTCCGCATTGGAGCGACAATTCGTTGGATGTGTGATCTTCGAGCGTGCCAACAGCAAAGAAAGTAAGTGTCCTCTCGAAGGTTCCACATCTGCGATTTCGGAACATTTTCGCGTTGAAATCGTTCTCGAATGATGTCTGGTGTAGGACATCTGTCATGTTAAGGATAAAATTTCTGGTTAAATTAGACGGAAATCTTTGACAGAGTTTTTTGAAAACAGATAGAAAGTATATTCCATTTTTGTTGCTCCTTTACCAACTATTTTGATCGCATTAGTAATAAGAAGTTCCAAGAGTTAAGTAGATCTTACTATGATCGTTGCTGATTTACTATATAGAATGAGATAGTGGAGGCACGTGGAAATGAGGTAATCGCGTTCTGCGGAACGCTGGCATAGGTATCATTTCCGTTGTGATAATTCAGTCGTTCAGCTGTTGTCGATAGAATAATTTAGTCAAACGTTCTAATCGAATTGGTGTGGGGTGTAGACCTCGTTGTCTTTTAGAATGCTTTATCGATGACAAAGAGCTGTCAGGTAGAAATTGTAGGGTGGCAATCAACTGGGGGCGGATACGTGATCACTCTCTTGGATGCGTTATCGCAGATGCAGAAGGGTATGGCAAAGCTGCGTTCCATCGATAAGCAACTCATCAAGGGGATGCCCTTCTATGCGAATATTAACGCAATTTCGCTAATGGCGAGCCAGATTGAGACGGTCATGCGGATGCTTTCTGCTCCGGAAGCTGTGCCAGCAGACACTGGTTCATCGGTCTCTGAGGTTGTTTGGTAATTTTATGCTGAAATATGCGAGAAAAATTCAGCTATTTGGGGAATTGAAAATTATTAAAGATCGCGCAAGTCAAGCGGAATTTGTCGAAGTTGATAATTTCCTTAACGGTTTGAAGGCTTTTATCTGAAGGGAAGGAAGGGCCACTGGATACAGAAATGGTAGTTAGTAACTTTAAACGTCTTCCCATCCGAGGCTTACGCTAGATTACGCGATCTACTTTATTCAGTTTAAGGTATTCCCTAGTATTGCGTTGGTCTTTCGGATTTAGTATCATTTCTGCAATGACTATTATTTTGTTTTCTTTCTTTCCTTTGTTTCAAATGGCGCTATTGCAATATCTGTCTGTAATATTTGTTCGGTTTATTCTATAGTGAAGCATTGTAGGTTGTGGTGGAATTGCGACATTTTCTGTCGGCATTCGATTCATGGCTGTCGAATTTCGAGGTTATTTTCGTTGATTTTTGTAGATATGTTTAATATCCTTCACATTTTTTTCAGTGATATTATTTATACCGTAGAGAGGTTCTCCATTGGTGCAGGGGATCTGTTTGAAAACGAACTATAGGAGGAGAAAGTTCAACTTGGTGAGATATTTAAGTGTAGTTTTTTTAATGTATTCGGTTCGCATTAGTTCTAAGAAGGTAAGTTTTCTCGAAGAAACAGATTTAATCACTGCTGCCAGTATAAAAGAACTGATATTTGAAACTCGGAAAATTCTGTCGGAAACGTTGGACGTCAGAAAATACATATGTTATCGTAGAGTACTTAGCCTTTATTAGGCGGTTTTTTCGCCATTGCCCACATCGTCGTACGCATAGCCATTTTTTTTGTTATTTTCGCATAAAAGTATTAACTGTAGCACAATCAGCTCGCCTTTTACGGCATTAGCGTGTAGCTAGCGCTGTGTTCTTTCCCGAAGCAGTTGGAGCGTCCATAAAATAGGCACCGACAAGTACAGCCATCTAAAGTGAGGGTAAAGGAGTTCGCTGATAAATGCAGGAAGCAGCAACTGAAACTTTGCAGTAAGAAGAACGTCACAAACATGGGCGGCTAGCTGAAGAGTGATAACGAAAGCAGATTTGTGCTCTTTTGCTTAAGGTGCCAAAATGGGAGGATTGACTAAAAGAACTTCAAAAATGCTTATCTGAGCGCAAACAATTGCGACTGAGGTTTCCTTCAATGATCGGTTGAAGATGAAATTTCTCAATTCTTAAAAGTATAAAATATTTAAGTTTTCCTTGCAAGTTTTCCTTTCATCGACAGTTGTTGTTGCTTATTATGCGGTGAGGGAGGAAGTTGTAACGCTTTGAAATCATTCTTGTGGTGTTCTATTGCTGCGATGTTTTGAAGGATGAAAATAGCGAAATCCGTGCTCTGCTCGTTGATAGTATGGAGGACATGTTCCCACGAATTTATACAACCGTGGGCAAGGCTGCTTTCTGGATGGATCAGAGACTACACAAGAAACAGTTATTGCCAGAGGTTTTTGATTATCCTTTTTATGGATTTATAGATGGACAGCGTTACTAATTTGTCTTCAGTTGGTGAAATGCGTCGTCTTGAAGACAGAATTGCTGCGTTTTTGTTTATGTATGAGCAGGTGCATATTTAAATGCTAAATATGTCAGGGCCTTCGGTTAATATGCCTGCTTAAAGTGGCATGTGGTGATAGTAATATGAAAAACAGGAGGGACGAGCGCCGAGGTTTCGAAGTAGAAACGCTTTAGAGGTCGTATTTTCAAAAATCATTTTTCACTTGCTATATTCATTTCTTTCATTTTCCAGTTTTTTCTTTCTCATATTCCACATTTTTCAATTTTCACTTTTCTCTGAAAGAAAAGTGGTATATTTTGAAAAAAAAAATTCTATAAAGGTTAGTACTTTCTTCAGTTCTTGAATTTTGATCTCAAATATTCCCAAAGTTTTTCAAAAAAAGGTGATCGTATTGTGGTGTAGCGGTATACGACTGAGCATGATTGAATCTACTCCTATGTAGAGTCGATTTAAGCAGCCTGAGGGAAAAGGTTTTTGACTTAGTACAGACATGCTATGTTCTGTGTTCTTTCATAGAATTAATTAGTCTTACTTTCATTGAATTCGTTTCCTTATATAGCTTTTTGGCTGGGATTTTCCTTTTTGTTTAGAATTATTCGGAGAAACTCCCTCAGGCTGTTTAGAATTTATTAAAGAATTTAGCAGCATTTGGAATTTTCTAGTTTCTTTAAGTGGAAAATGTAGAATTGAATGGAGATTTCGATTTTACAAAAAAAAAAAATCTTTCAAGAATAGATTACATTAAATAGTTGTTTATCATCACTGCATCAGTGTTATATGTGAGTATGAAGTCTGCTTAAGTCTGTAGATAGAATATTTTAGGTGAATGATGCATATACGATCGGTCTTCGAACAGCCATCGATGAAGTATCCGATGAAAATGAAGATATCTATCGCCGTTTTAGCGTGATGTCAAATGTCGTCGCACAGATTATCGTTAGTTTTTTTTAGCCTTTTTGTTAAGTATTCAGTTGATGAGATACATTTTTGAGCGACACAATGCTTGAGAAATAAGAAATATTGTTGTGTTATTATATAGAATGGAGAGTAATAACATTATCAGGTGCCATCATTTGTTGACATTCTGATTTTGTTGATGTTTGTTGTCAGATATGTTTCTTCCTTGTATCTGAGCATTTCAGTATTTTTGGTATATTTCTAGTGTTTTGATATTTTCGAGATATTTTTTTCAGACAAGGACGAGTGAGGCATTAAAAGAGGCGTGCGCACTCTCGAAGGAAGCACTCGATGAGCGTCTCTTATTCGAAGTTGTGAGGCCACTATTTGCTATCTTACGAGCCTCAGGTAATCATGACAGTGATTTAAAAATTAGTTTTAGTTTGATTTTCCCATTTGATAAGTATGAAAATGCTTCGAAAAAGTGCAGAGAGGAGTATTTTATTCTGTTGTTGGAGAGGTATATGGAGAAGAAAGTAAGCTCGGATTGCTATATTCGTTTATTAGAAGTGGTATGACTGTGATTTAGTTTTTTAAAAGTGGGTTACACAATTATGTTGTTTTAACATGCCCTTACAAGACGTCATTCATTTAGAATTGTTCAGGTGATGGGTGTTGAATTCACCTGCTTCCTTCTCTCCTTGGTGCTATGGGGATATAAGCCTTACTTCCTTTTCCACCTTTACTCCTCTATCTGTTCATTAGTTGACGGGCTATTTAACATCAGTTTTTAGGCGGTTTCAATGCGGGCAGCGTGCTTCGTCAGTTGGTTCAGGTGCTCGACCGAACGAGGAATTTATCGCTGCCTCAGAGTGGGCGGTTAGTCGAGGCTCTACGGGAGGCTGTCCTTCAATGCTCAAGTGGACCTGTACGTGCGCTACGTCAGCTGCGTCCACCAACTCGGCCTCGTCTTCCTTCTTCGTTGAAGAATGCGTGAGTTGGAAGTCTTCTTCATCGCAGTAGCGGATCCGGCATTAATGATGACAGCTTGCTCCAAGAAAGTGTCATATTTTGTTTTGGTTCTCTTTGTCCAAAATATGTGTCAATTCTGCGGCGTTAATTGTTCCCATAATCGTTTGCCTTGAGTCTGATGCGAATTATGGCTTTGGATCGCCTATAGTCTATTCATGGAGGAAGTACGGGGGGGGGGGGGAAATGGATGAGAGAGGGGTGAAGTCAACTAGCAGCTTGTCAGTGTTCAGCTACCCACGCTTATCTGCATCCCGATTCGTAATGCAAAGGAGAGGTATTTCAGTATTGTAGTGACAGTTTACCAGCGAAAATTTCGTTTGTCTTTAGTGTTTTAGATCAATATGCATTCCGCTTCACATTGCTCAAGTTTCATTTACTTTTCGTTTGAATTCTGTACTGTGATGCTTTTGTCATGTTTATATTTGCTCATCGGGTGGTTTATTTAGTGCTTTCGGAGGAAATGATCGAAGAAAATTTAAAGAGATTCTTCCGGGGTCTGTTTTACCAGCAAAGGTTTCTAAAGAATTTTTTCAGAGAAGAGATATTAGTGAAAATATTTCCCTGTATAGAACCCGTGCTCTGTCAGGTTTTTTTGGGTCATGGGAAAAATTGGTATAGAAGACTGAGGTATGTCTCTTCTATGCTGGGTCACTCGTATTGCTTAACTGTTCGTTTTAGTTCGGATTGTCTTCGATCTTTTATTGTACTTGCGTGATTATTTGAGTGGTATTTTTATAGATTTTTGTGCATATTTTATCATTCTCACGAATACACTTTGTATAGTTGCAGCGTTTAGTCACGTACTGGCTCAAAGTCCGATAACTATCGAGGGGGTCTTAGAGAAGGGGAACGGGTCTTCTGTGTGTGGGCCCTATGGTTTTATTTTTGGTGAGTCACCAAGAGGCGCTTCGATAGTATACCACATTATCAGGGAACGCTGAATGTGGAAGAATGAACGCGTGGGAATGAAAAGGTGGAAGATGACTGTGGAGGTATGGGAAGCTGAACGGAAGTGGTGTGGTTTCACATACCTTCGTTGGATGCGTCCAGCTGTACAGATTTGTGAGTTGATTTGTCGAAGCTTTACGCAAGCGGTTCGAAAAACCGCTATTGTGTGGAACATTTCGGAGTATTTTTGGAGAATTTTGATCCAATTTACTGACTAATCGTTCGATTTTATGAACGATTTTTGCCTTAGTTTAGTTGAATCTTAATTTTCTCGGCTTATGTTTTTCTCTGTGATGTTAACAATTCATAACTATGTTTCAAAGATATTGGATAAACATGATATGTAGTGGAGGATGTTGTTTCATGGGGCGTTGTATAGAGTGCTCATGAATTTGTTGTTTCCGATTTCAGCATTCTCGCCATGTTGAAATTGCTGCATAGAGACAGACAGACACAAAGGCAAGAGCATAAATGCCATGTTCCCATAATGTACCATTGCTAGGTATATTTACATAGGAGTAATTTTTGCATTTGCGCGTCGTTCGTTGCAAAAATTTCGTAGGTATTTTCCGCATCGTACAAACCCGTATAGTCACCTCGTAAATTGCTCAAGTGCAAAGATCTTCATACGTTTTATATAATTCGAAGTGAATGTGAGAAGGACATCTGAGACAAGTATTATAGAAGCCTCGGAGCATTGTTGGTTTCATTCTCAAATAATATGCGCGCATGTGCTTTTCTTGCTCATCATTGGTATTAATATGACATTCACCATATTCGCCATACTATAAAACTTTCTCTTAACAACATTTGAAATGTCGTTAATAAAAACACTATTTCTTTAAGTAATGCTGAAAATGTTTTTGGTTTCCTAAGGAATTTATATCGGCAAAGTAATCGTAGACTTAAGATGGCATATTTCACCACAATAAATAACAACAAAATCATCAGCTATGAATTGAGCTTTTTTTTTGTGTAAAATGTATATAATTTATGAGAATATTTTTAAAACTGGTCTTAATCTTAAGGCTCTTGAATCTCCGGATGAGTTTATTACCTAGGATTTGTCATAATTCACAATTTACTTATAAGTCTTTACAGCATATTTATACGTAATTTACAACATATTGGTACAGTCTACCCGGATGGTCTTACGAATATTTTCAAAGAAATGGCACCAAATTTTTTGATCAGTTTATTGAAAGCCATCTAAAATAGTAACTCTTTGTTAGTATTTTCTAATTAACAGTGATTTATTTGCTTGAGTTGTCAGATTCATTTGCCGAAACAGAATATTGATCTAAACGCAATATCTATGAATAATTGATCTAAACGCGATACTATCCTCAGGGTGATGCCCGGACTATCGACATCCTCACTGATTGGTTGCGTGCGATTATTAGTACTGTTTCTATTTATATCGGACCTCATCACGACTGAAGTACAAGAGGTTTTATTTCGACGTCGTTTATTTATAGTTTTCATATGTCCTTTTTCCTGATTATCGAAAAAACCACAGATTTGTGCCTAATTCTTCTTTCAATAGCCCTAGATTTTGATTCCCTTTTATTTTTAATGTTTTGTGATTTATAACCCTCTGCTTTTATAAATTTATATAACCACTTATACCGTTCTCCGCATATTATAGAGTAGTTACATTTCAGTTACTAGGTAACTCTATATGCGTAAAGGTTTGCCTATAGCGATGATTTTATTAACTGCTAGTGTGATGCTGCTTTTTCTCGCGTTCGTAGTTGCTAGTTCACTACTGCTGTGCGCAAGTAGCTGTTTTTTGCGTCTTCGAGGAGAACTTTTCGTTGCATAAAAATATAAACGCACTAAAAGATGCCTTACGTCTAACTCTCAAAAAGCAATTGTGGAAGAGAGAAAGAGAGCGAATTGCAGTGGCGATATCGACTCGACGTTTTGTGACTATTTTTATAATACCATGCATTTTAAACTGACATTTTATCGATGACTTTTCTATATTTATTTCCATCTTTATCCTTTCCTTCGCATATAATTTAGTTATCTATGCAGTTTTCTCCTACTGAAAGCCATATGCGTACCGCCCTGACGTTGGCCGCGTACAACTTGGATCCACACGTCAAAGAATATGAGCCTAAATGTGGTCACCTTTTATTGGTATCGGCGATTTGTTCATATCTTATTCTTGCACTGTTAGGATCTAGTATTCTAACAATGCTCTATTATCTCTATCTTTGCACTTACGAAATGTTTCTAAAGATCAAATTTTTTTAACGAAAGATCTTATAATTTTCCTCTTTTTTGTATAAAAATATAAATAAGACAAATATTATACCAATTATATTCTCGTTGCTTGACAGTATAAATAGAAAGCTATCGAAAATATCTTGGCAAATTCTGTCATCATGAGCTCCCACGAAGATACAAAAGTTGGATTTTTTCCTTCTTCGGTCTTTACAACATAATTTATGTATTTTGTTTCACGCTGGCAATGCTTTTGGCCTTTGCCATATTTTAGTGTCGTAGAGGGATGACAGTGCGAGTTATGCTCCAATCGTACCTCATCAGCACGGCAAAATTAATTGTGACGATCGATTTCCATAGATTACTGGATCTCAGAATGTCGAACATTTGGCTTGCTATAGTTAGTTAACCACACTGCTTTCGTAGTTGGCTTCAAGTAATAACCCAGACGCTTTTTCTTACTATAAAATGAGTCTTATCAGCCTAATTTTTTCCTAGGCAGAGTGATAGCAGTATCCACCTGCAACATTGTCATTGGCCTAGAGAAATGCAAACTTCCTTCATAACGAACAACTGTTCAAATATCTTATTCTGTTGTATTCTCAGTAATTTTACCATTTTTTCCTTTTTATTTATTGCATTTTTCTTCATACATTCCACATATTGCATACATAGAGCATGTGCAGAATAAAATTTAAAGAAATGAGGATCGTCGCTGAAATCATTAAGGTTATAATTCACTTTCTAAATGCTTAATGCTCCTCCTAGTTAAGATTTCTCCCCGTTTGTTATATATACTTTTACTTCGAATTACCGAAGTCAATTTCCATGGGGTGCTAATTAAAAGAAAGGATCTCAGTGCTGAAAAAAAACTCATTGCATAACTCATATTGTAATTTTGTAATACTTATTGTTTATTGCAATATCTTTTTTTTGCAATAAGCCATATGATGCATATTTTGCGTATTGTAATGTCTTCAAATGTTTGAAGATTTCCAGTCTTTTGATGCTATACAAGCATGCTTATTTTAAGCATTTTTATCGCTATATCGAAATGTGATCATATAGGGATCGCTATTGCTGATAGAGAAGTGAATTCACTCTTTGCTTTAACTGGATCATATAGAGATCGCTATTGCTGATAAAGAAGTGGATTCATTCCTTGCAGTAACTGTTATATTTTCATATTTATATTCTGCTCATTTTCTACCCACTATGACAAACGATTCGAATCTTCTTCTCCTGGAGAAATTACCCATTCAGAAAGGTATTGCTATTTTCTATTAAGAAATCGATAGTTGATTAAATCAGTAGTCGAAATTAAGAAATTTTTTTTTAATTTCGATAATAAGTATAATAAAATAATTATTCAATAGAAAAAATCACAACATTCAAGCATTTCTTTTATACCATGAATCATCGAGGTAGATTCATCATCGATGGTAGTGAGACGATTTGCTGAAATTTATCATGCCCATATAATTTAATATCAGTTCGGCTTAAATGATCGATAAGAAAATGATATGGATATTGCTAGAATATTGACATTATTATCAATGATATAAAATTATCAAATATCCTTTCGTATCGGATGATTTGCCATAGCTTGCGCTATTTTGCGATATTGCTTAAATGATGATTATATTCTCCGTAATGTTCAAGTCAAATTCGAGCTCGTCCAAAATTGTAAAGTGTTTCATTGATGGGCGCTTAGTTTCTCTCCTCTCACTGTGTGGGGAACTAATATGACTCAATTGGGAAATTTCAAATAATTCGATGAAACAGTACTGTGATGATCCAAAATTTCCTTCAAATGACCTAACGCTCATTTCAGCAAAAATAAAATGCTACTGAATAGTTCAAACACGTGTTAATCCCGCTCCTATTTATGTAGTTATTGGCACTTCAAGATCCCTTTGTCCTACCAAGCATTTCCGGTTTCTTGAAGAAATTTACCCAGACGTGAGGTCTATAATTTTCGCGCACACTGTAACTGAGTGATTTATGCTCGCGACTACAATTTCAATGGGCGACAGTAATAAAGCAGTATTAATCGCGATCAGTAAGAGTAATGAAGCGTTAGCAGTAAATTTGTAAGTATTCTAACCTGCCTCAGCATTTCGCAGCGTTTGCCAGCAGAAATTTTTCAGCTGACTGTCTTGTTGATCTGGATATTCGGCAAGAACTGTGCAAAGTTTCTCGAGAATTTTCAGTAAACTTGTATCATTCGATGTGAGTGCAACAGTTCCTTTTTCGAGTAGCTCACTATAACGTTTCTTCGCCAACGAATATTGGCGCCTACGATCTACTGCATCTAAATAACAAAACGACACTAATAATAATAAAAATGGTAATAGCAATAAAAATATGTGAAAAATTCTTATCGTTTCAGTAGTAACTGAATTAAATAGTGATAGCATTAGTAGTAAAGATTCAATCAGTGATGAGAAGTAACATCGTTTAGTATTGCTTACTGCGGGGTTGCTCCTAAGAAGACTCCGAACAAAGTCTTTTGCTTCGTCCTATCGAGTCATTCCTACAAGTGGCCTCGTCACGATGAGGGCAAGTCGGAATCCTCCTCTTGAGGTGGATCAACGATAAGTTGACTCATCATTATCCGATAGATCTAACCCGTAACGTTTATGCTATCTTATAACTTCTGATAAACGGAAGTGGTAGTGATACGAACATTTATTCTTATGTACTATTCTTATGTGCTGAACAACAACATAAGAGACATTTATTCTTAATATAGTGCTTCATGGAATAAAATATAAGTAGACGAAAAAGAAGAGGATTTGGAAGCAAAAAGAGATATATAGAAATAAGACTTACCTTTTGTTACCTTCGCCGTATACCATGCAGCATCAGCGCGCATTATAAGAAATGCTAATTGCGTATAGGGATCATTGATAACTCGAATATGCTCGAGAAGATCCTAAACGTTCGAAATGGATTATCTCAGCAAGTACCTATCAATATCAAATCGAATAATAATATGCGCTAAGTCGTCTTTCACTGTTGTTCTGAAATTTTCCCAAAAGCGCTTTTCGAAATTGTTTAAGGTAAGGGTATCGGTCATAGTTACACAGTGCGTTTAATTTATGAAAGAATACTAGTGGAATGGTCTGTTAATTTTCGTCGTTAACTGATCGTAAGTTCGTCAGCTTAATTTGTATATCTAGGCAGGAACTTGGGACGGAAAAATAGTAATTGAGTCCTAAGGTCGAATCTGTTGTTGTACAAATGATCCAGTTAGTTAGAAAACTGTTTTTCGACAAGGAAAATTATATATTCGTTTAATCATAAAGATTTTTTGAAGCTCGGTAACTAATACTTCACATTTTATTTTGCTTATACAATTAACACACCTTAGTAGAGGAAAACAAGGGAAAGACATATTCTATAGAGGCTTTGTTCGTGTTCCATTGCTTTTTTAGATTTCATCATTTTACCAGCTTCATCAAGACTTGGTTAGGAGCTCTACAACTTGGTAAAGGAATTCGTTCCATCGTGGTGAATAAACACTATCTTACTGAAGCTTTCTTCTATCTCGACCGCCTCATAGAGAGAATAAATTATCAAACTGAGTTGAAATTTTTCGTCTCTGTATTACTTTAAATTGCCCCTTAGTGCAGCTCTTCCAGCCAAACACTTGACGAGTCTTTGCTAAGATAAATGGAAATTTGATTATCACAAATATCTCTTTCCCCTCCGTTCAGCTCATCATAATCCTTTCAGTAACATAGTAGGAGTAAAGCGAAAAAAATCATTAGATGGTATTTCCAGAGCAAATTCCATAGAGAAAGCGTTCTCCCCGGCTGCATATATGTACTGAATCAGTGACTGATTTCTTTTAATTCTTTCTACTGGAATAAGTTTTTCCGAAACTTATGACGTGAATAGGCTTAATTTCGTGCCCAGAACGTCAAAACTGAGCTCAGTCTCACTTCACTCCGCCTCATTGACGAAGGGTAACCATTTCGAAAGTTAGGCTGCACTTCAGCCTCAATCTCTTTCTCTAGCATCCATCCTTTCAAATCACCAAATCTGCATACTCCAACAGCGTCCACTTCTCATCTCTGCCTCTCGGCACAAAACAGCTGAAAAGTCGATCACGTATGAGTCGGCAACCTGATAGCGTTTGTAATCCTCAAGTAATTCAGCCTCGATTTGTTTTACGATCGTTTCGTTGCCTCCGTAACTCACTGAACCATCCTCATCAACAACGACACTTTCTCTTTTCAGCTTCTGTAGTTGATTCTCACGCGGGATGACGAGACGCCAATGAGCACTCTTCAACGCGTATAGATTGTTGCAGTCTGTATAGAGTGTAAACAATAGGCACGATATGAAATATTTTTCTAATTTACTTCCTGCTTTCTAGTTTTCCGGTATCCATCGTAGAAACTATTTCAGCGTGTTACAAGTTACTTGATTTAATCGTCTGTGAAGTTTTCGCCCAAGGGTATACCACTCCTTTTTTCTGAGCTCATTCGAAAGAAATGTTTCAAGATTAGTGTTCTATTGAATTTTTTTTCATATTATTGAATTGTGGTCTCGTTCTGATACTGCTGATAAAATTTCCATTCTCTGTGAAAGCTGCTATTTTTTTTCTCTTTTGCAACCTCTGCTTTCATCACTAAGAATGCCAACAAGATTCATCGCCTTTCTTCGTGCATGGATGGATAGAACGTCCTAGAACACTTCAGCTAGACACTACGCTATATAGTAGAGAAAGGACTGTAGAACTTTCCTTATGCACAAAAATTGTTGTATATTGGCAAAAAACGTTTCACCTCAACTTTCTTTCGGATTTTCAATCATCGACTAAAAGCATTAGATATTATTTTATAAATAATTCTATTGTATTTTTAAAGTAATTTTTACTCTATTACAATAAACGGAAAAAGTTGAAGTGTTACTTTTGTAATTGCATGAAGTAAACTAAACATTGAATAGAATTAAAAGAATTGAACATATTCCACTAATTTATTCCCTCAAAGTTTTACATTCAACAGTCTCATTGATTGCGTTTGTGCATTGAGTTCGTTGATCCCATCGAAGTGAAAATGTTTTTCCGCTTTTCGATCTTTTTCTTCAAATGTTTAGAAGCAATGGTTGAATAGCAAATATTTCTCAAATTATTTTATAGCGCAGAATTCTTTTTTACTTTTTATTTTTCATATATGAGCGGAGGAAATTCGAAAATTCCATCCGTTTCTCAGAGGATCTGACCACCTTAAAACTGCCATTTAGAGTACCAATCTGTGCAATCTATAACGGACTGTTAGAGATCATTTTGTTTAGAATCCAGTCTTACGCATCTCTTGAACTCTCTCTGGAAAGCTCACTTTTTAACTCATTTTTCCACCACCATAAACAATCGTCTCGGCAATCCCCTCCTTTTCCTTCTCCTAGTTTCCCCTCTTCCTTCAGCCAATAGGCCATCTTATTACTCTCAAAGTTTATAATATAATTAAGACAAGAATATAGTTTATGCAAACGCTGCGAACTTACCCAGTGGAATATTTTCGTGAATTCTTTGATACGTCGAAAGATGGTCGCCGCCTAAGGTCTGCGCCTCGTTCATAGATGTTGTGTATCGAGCATTTTGATGTCGCCCTTGTTCTGATGAGTCGATAAATTTTTCCGAGCAAACGCTCACATTTTTCATAAATCTTTCATACTCATGGAAATCTCTTCCTGCAAATTAGTCACTATTTGAGGTCAGAAAACAGCGTCAAAAAAAGGTTAAAGGTCAAAAAAAAGTTCATTGGAAAGTTGCTGTTTTCATTATTTCGGTGAGAGAATTTTTCTTGTATTTTATGCTAAATAGGAAACGAGTTGAAAAAAATGTCCAGCAAGCCTTTTGTTTTTCAGTTTTTTATATTTCCCCAGTCCTCTTTCAGTAGCTCAATCTTTCTTCGTTTCCAGTGAACGTGGTCTTTTTTAAACTGCAATGCGAATGCGGTTTTTAAATAAGATCATTGGAAGTGATTGAATAGATTCCAAAATAATAGTCGATTGAAAAAGTAATGAGTAGAACGTTTTATTTTACAGGATATGCGGTCTCGGCAAAACGACTCCACGAAAGTTCCAAATACAAAATGCAGGCTCCGAACTCACTCCGCGAATGGACTCCTAATAGTTCCAACTGCTCCTTATTCGGAATCGATTCGAGAGTCAGCGCCGGAGTTGATTTAGAATGATTCATTGCGATTGTGCGTTAATCTTTTCATCAAAGCAATTCTGTTTATAAAATGCTCCAAGAAGTGTGTTTTGCAGAAACCGACAAGCATAAATGTATCTACACATCGTAAAGCTAAATTTGTGGAGCGGAGTCTTCGTTTACATAGCAAATCGGTGTTTACAGCGCGCATGTGTTAGTGAAAGGTTAAAGACGTTCTCGTCGGAATGTTCCTTAAATGCGTTGATTTTTTGAGGATCGCCTTTGTGTGAAAAGAAAATTGAAGAAATTGCTCGATCTCTGCAGATGCGTATAAAAAATTGTTCAGCAATTTTCAAGGTCCTGAAATAAGGCGAAACGTAAAAGGGATCGAAAATGTGGACATTAGAGGATAGCTAAATGAAAACGTAAATGTCCAAGGCAGTAAAACGGGAATCGACTGATGCAATAGGAATTTATTATATGCTTAACTACCATGAGTGCAATGAGTGATGATACTCTGTGGGAATGGCGGTATGAGGAAAATTCAGAAATTCACGAAGGAGACAGGATCGGCTAAAATATTGCTAAAACTACGATAGAAGACATCCGAAAATTTATGATGTAAATTTAAGTTGATAGTTGGTAATCGAGGCAATATTTTCATATCCTTTGGAGACATTTTTTTATACTACTCGAAAATGCAATAGCGGAAAAAAACGTTCTACATCTAAAAATTATCCTCATTTTATGGAATTTCTGAAAGCAGAAATAATGAGAAGTGTCAAAAGACTGACTCGATGCGGGCTAACAGTGTGGCACTAACTTCATCTTCAACCACACAGAAATATCGTGCTCATGCAAGCACGTATTGACCAACATAACAATGTACGATATAAGAAGTCCAATGATGCGCTTTCTATAGAGCAAGGAAAGTAACGTTTTTTTGCGCGCTGGTAACATCTTGTCATTGCTGCTTATAAATGTGCCGATTCGAATGAGCACAGAGATGTTCTAAGGTACTCAAACAGTGATGGAGCGCGCTTCTAGAGGAAAAACGTCTCCAAGTCGGGTTGAGTAGTTAGAACGGCAATGAGGACGTAAAAGTGGATGAGTGATGACAGTTAGGCAGCAATGCCGAACCCTCCTTCATATAATGCGATTATTTCCATGGTACATATTCTTATTTCAGTCTCCATTCCCATCTCCTCTCTTTTACATGAAAATGATCTGGGACAGCAGGTCCATCGACTGCATCTGAAAGTCACCGAAGATCTCAGGTAGTGTCGGGGACCTAGCTCGTGCGTTTGTCTCTATCCCCTACAAAGGTAACCTTAAATGCTTTATAGAAATATGCATCTGCATTCCGCCCGTAAATGCAAAATCGCTAGAGTTTAGAGGATGTAAAGTAGCATTCGGTGGATGTAAAAAAGTACCGCTGCTTCCAACGGTTCGTTTAAGCTAAACTGAATTGATTTGCAGACATATTGACCGCCCTTGACATCTGAACTCTAACAGTACTAACTATAATCTTGAGGTACGTAAAACGAGCATCAATGACATCATAAATGCCGCAAAAGTCGTGGACGTGGAATCTCGCTATTTCTTGTTGTTGTCTTTTCCATTTGGTTGCTTGAGGATCTTTTTAGGCGTGCTGCTACCACTACTGCTTACAGCAGCAGGTAAGCAAATATTACTGGTCTTATAAACGAATATGTCTTGGATAGATATTTTCATGCCGCCTAAGTGACGAAGAGGAAAATTTATCCTGCCACTACAGGTGTAAGTCACCAAAAAGCTTCATAGTAGTTATGATATAGGCTCATGCGTCGTTAGCAAGTAGCACCATACACTATTTGTTAATGTCAGTCAGTACTAGCAAGTGCTGTTATTATTGTTACCACCGTTATTTTGCGACTAATAATGCGAATTAATGAAATGAATGATCGTTATTTACAGCAGTTCTGCTTACTAAATATTTTTCATTGTTGATGGCTGTTAGTATAAACAAGTACATTTACCAGTATTTAATAGTTGATAAAGTTACGAACAATATTGTTTTCTACTAAAGTGTGTCCTGTCTTTCACGTTTGGTATTATTTATCACTTGTATCTAAATAATTGTTACTAGTATTTCCATCAGTATCAGCAATCTTATAAGTGTAAGTTACGCAAAAATTAGTGCTGCCGTTAGCAGGTATGCAGTGTACTTGATAATCAGTGTCCTACGACGGGAACTTACATTTGTAAATCATCGGTAGTAAGTGAAATTATTGCTGGCTCTCGATTGGAAGATTAGGCCAGGTCGTTAGGCTAACTGAATCTACTCTGTGTTTCGTAGACCAATTTAGAGCAGCTTCCCGAAAGCAAAGGGATCGGTTTCCTTATTCCGCGGATTCAGCTCCGGGACCAGAAAAGTCTTTTCTAAAATGGACATTGGAACTGCTGGTGCTATCCACAGTTACTATTCAGGAGCACTTAAATGTAAAAGAGTGTTTAGTTATGACTTCATTTGGTCTTCGTGAATGTTTTCTATGTGAATCTGATTTGCAATTTGTGTGGAGAAATATTTGGTTAGAGATAGTGGATATTATCACTTGAAGTTTCACCTAGATTTCTGAGTACCTGTTTTTGATGAGTTACCTGAACAAAAATTTCCCGAATGGTTTTTTTTTTTGAATTTCAGTTTATACAACAAATGGAGGATCTTCCCATTATGCTGAGATCTATGATCTAGAAGGCAGAAATATTCGACATCGGAACATCCTATCGTCAAATTTCTCACAACGTATTTTTCCAAAATTGTCATTCATATTTGATAGAAATGAATAAATCAAGTGTCATTACCGTTATGTTTTAAAGAATTTGAAGGTGTGCTTATTTTATAAGGCGAACAACTTGAACACTTGATACGTCCTGGTACGAATGTAAGCAACTGCTCAAGGATTACATCGGCATCCTGTAAGCATTGATCAAATGTTGCGTTCAGAGCGAGAATTTAAATAGTGTTGACTGAAAAAAACGAGTGGAAATTTTCAGGAATTTCTCATTGCAGGCTTTTTTCTAGCTTACGCTCCCCTAAGTGGAAAAACTTGCGGAAAGCGGACAAAAAGTATAACAATTCTAGTACCAATGTAAAGAGTGTATCCTAGATGTGATGAATGGGATGTATGCGCTATTCGTGAAAGATGTTTCTCGAAGCATCCGATATCATCAGCTGGCCTTCTCTAAGTTAGCCAGAAAATATTTCAGTCATTTGATAAGCCAATGAAAGTGGATTCACTAATGAGTCAAAAAAATCCACATTATTTCTGAGGTCTGTTATGTCCATTATGAAAAGAGATGAGGAATTTATGGGAAGTTGTGGAAAAGCAAGCAATAAGATGGTGCTTAAAGTAACTCTAAAACGACCTCAAGCCAAAAAATAATAGCCTTTCTCCATGCAGTTATATGGCTAACTTCTAGGGTTTTTTATCACGCCCTTCTCACCAATAACTCAATTTTTTTGAGACATTCTAACCATCTCAGTTTAAGGAAGGTGCCAATCGCACCGAACTGCGGTTTCAATGTCCTGTTTTGTTTATGAAGTGAAATAAAATCCTATCACCTTTTCATCATTGTCGATAGTCGCTTTAACACTCCAATAACGTTGCAGCGGAAGATCGTTTTCCTCTCGAACCCGTACTGTCAATGGGCGATTGTTATTGAAATATGATCCCATAAATTCATTTAATTGCTCATTCACTTTTGTATGTGACTGAAATTCATTAATTAGATTATAAAATTCACAATTCAATTTGTGGCGACTTTTTTTTAATGTTTCGACTCAATTTTTATTTTCTTTTCATAGTAAACTTTTGATGGCAAAGAAAATAATGAACCTGGGAAATTCTTGTTATGGGCGAGCAGCTTCCATCATGGTGCTCAAACATTTTGATAAGTCGAAGCACATTTTGTTGCTCGTTAGAATTTCTCCTCTCATCGCTGTAGCTTAATTGACGATTGCTGTTGCTTCGAATCGTCGATGAACGGCGGTTGATGAGTGTTTCGGTTTGTGTTGGTACAGAAACGGTTCGCTTCGATACTGATATTAGTTCTTCTGGTTGTGAAGTGTTTATGAAAGCAGCAGTTTCAACAAATTGAGGTGGCGATGGAACGGTACAAATTTTGTGCGTAGAATCGATGTTCCTAAATTGTTCGACCCTTGCTCCACCATATCGAGTATTATCCCAGTTGAATTCATGATCAGTGATATCATCAGAATGGTAGCGTGAATCCTCGAAACGAAATTCACTTTGTTGCCTATTGCGCGCTGAGGTGATAACATCCGAATCTCGTTGTGCAATGCTAACGTCACGTGGTGAAGATATCGTATCAGATCCAGCACGGCTGCTGGTCATAAACTTTGGCTGTTTAATTACATAAGAATTTCGGTCGCCCATGGTTGTTTCTGTCAACATTGTTGTCTCATTGGGTGATGTGAGCGTGGACGAATGAGCGTGAATTACGCTACCACTATCTCGGACTCTCTCTGGGTTAGTACTAAGTTCAGCACTATCGTGATGCATGCGCGGGTTCCATTGTTGCGCACATGGCGAAATTAGCAGTACCTGTGAAACATTTTTGTTTTCACTGCGTTTCCCGTTATTCGTAGAACTGATGCCATAGCCCACGCTGGCCCCTATCTTGGAATGGCGAATTTGATCTCCGAAATGAACAGCGGATTGCTGCGTACTTTTGAGCGAATTAATTACGTTGGAATCAGTATTCTCGCTTCCTAATGTCAACCGCATACACGATGAGGAAGGAAAAGGAGGAGGTGGTGGTGGAGGAGGAGCGGGCGAGGATGGAGGAGGAGTGGCAGGGGGCGATTTTAGGCCAGCCGTTTTGCCGGTGGTTACTGCTTTTGCTCCCGACCGAGTAGTATGCTCAGTCTCCGCACATTGTTTCTCATAAACCATAACGTTGCGTGTAATATTGCGCATCGAGTAGTCATGATTGTGCTCAGAGTCGCTGAGTGATATCTGATGACCGTTGAAAGGTATTTCCTCTTCGATGACAATTTCAGTAGGCCCTATATGCGATTTGCTCACGTTTGGAAACGGATCCTTTGTTGACCTGAAATGCGCTATTATTTAAAAGTTATGATTGCGCTTACTTTGTGGAATAATGTTTAAAATGTTTTCTATAGACAGCCGCGTAGCGTCTCTCGTCAATCCGAAAAGCCTATTTTTTATTGAGGCTCAACCTCTTTCATTTTTGAAGGTCATTCGTTCCTTTTGTTAGGGGTGTAATTCAGAAAGGTTTTGTATGAAATTCGGCCAGTCTTCCCTATTTGTTTAAAAATGCTAGAAATTCTTTGAATATTTGATGATGAGAAGTTTCCTGTCCCAAAGGTAATTTGGCAGTTCTGGGAAGACCTAGTGAGTGATGGTGTTTATAACACTCGTCGATAAATGAGAAGGACGTTGAAATGGCAGTATTATTTTAACAAATATGTTAGCGCTTTTGCAACCTGCAAAGGTTTTGCCCATTGATTATGAATTATGGACTGTGGATTATTTAATTATCTCTAAAGTATTTCCAACAAGACAACCATGGGACCCAGTACATTAAGGCACGTATATTAGAAAGGTGCGCACGTCAATGGATAAGGACCGAAACGTGGTGCTTTTCGTTCTTATAGATAATCTATTCGCATTTCGCATCTTACCTTTTAATTCCTAACATGAGGTCTCTCAACAGTCGTCTATTCCCTCTTTGTTTATACTAACGATAGGCTTCCCTTTGCTTTAAATCCGCTCTTTATTCTGCTTTCCGAGATCGCCATTTTCCTTCTCTAATCGCATTTATGAAAAACTGATATGTATAAAGGTTCTCTACTTGAGAGATGAGCGCTAGAAGAAGCAAAAAAAAACTTCTTTGAAGGGTAATGAGAATAGGAATGAGCACAAAATCCAATATAAATCATAGTCTTTTGCTTTATTTAGTGCCTTTATTGTTTTTGTGCAACATAAAACAGCGTCCATAATTTCATCGATAGGATGCGATAGTGGTGCAGAAAATAACTTAATGCCCTTCTCGATTCCAGCTTCATTGCCGCATCATGCACCATACCTTATATATTTGCTTGATTTCACTCAGTGACGAATATAAAAGGTTGGAAAATTTTTTAAATATACGCGAATGGGTAACATAATATTCCTCGATATTTTCATGCTGAAGGAATTACTCGAAAATTTTATATTTAAAACGCATCGTTATACATTTTCCTGGGGAATATTATCTTCCAGCCGACTAAGCGAGCAAAGAGGGTTCTTTTCGTATATATTTAAAGTTCAGTATTTTCGTATATATTTAGACAATCCCGACTGTAGTCCGGGATTTCTGCATAAAGAGAAGTAGCAAAAAACAATTCCGAAACTCTCATAAGTGTCATTTCGCGATTGCGTATAGCATAATTAACTTTTCATAGCAATAAGCTCTTGTTTGGCATGGTGCATCACGTATGCAGAAGCCTTTCTTTTTTCCTCATAGTTTTTTTAAAGTCAAATTCTCAACGATTTTCGTATTTATTCACGGATTTTTTTTTCTTACGGTATAACGTCGGATAGATCGATCACTTCTTCCCGTCGAAGCTCTGAGTAATCGATTGGTGTTTCATCTTCCAGAAATTGACGAAATATTTTTCGATAAGTTCGACTCCAAGTATTCTTGCGTGAGGAATCTCCAAATTGCTGTGGACTGTCGGAATAGCCGAGTTTTTCGGGTTCCATATACTCACGTTTCTGGATTTCTATAAATTAAGCATTGGAAAAATTTTACTCCAGCACTAAAATATTTCGTCGCTTTTAAGAGAATCCATCGTTAATGCTTATCGGAGGTGAAATATTTAAATAACTAGCATTAAGCAGTACCTCCTATTTCGTTAAAGTATTTCTTTTTCATTCCCTCATAATAGCTCTAGACGTTTTAATCAAGAAATAACCGCTTTTGGTATATGTTGTCGATCCAAATGATTCCTCATTTTTTCTGAGAATAAAGTAGACCACCCTCTCGGGTAAAATCAGATGAAATTTGAAATATCTAAAAGCAAAATCGGCAAAAATACAAAATAATCATCACCAAGTATGACACAACCATTATCAGAAACACATATGCTCATGAGGAAGAAAAAAACGATTAGGACAGAGGTGTTCAAATACTAATTATATGTTACTGCATTGAACCCTCATAAGTTATCAATTTTTGCTTCAACACATTATCATTTATCTTTCGATGAAAGGGAACTAAGAAATTAAGCAATAAAGTATTCTCACTCTTATATTTAATGTTAGCCCTCCGTTAGTCTTTCATCTTAATGGTTCAAGAATTTCGATTATTTTCAGCTAATCGCAGCTAAAAATTTTCTTAATCAAAAGGGGAAATAGCTAAAGTTTTGTTACCTTTTCATGACAATTACTGATGTAGAGTAGTTTAGAGATCGAGAAGATACGAACTTTCCATATGTTTATGCAGCAGCAATTCCGTAGATATTATTTAAAATAATCTTTCAAACCGTATAGAATATAAAATCAATATTGAATAATGATGCAGTTTTTTACATATTTATACAAACTGCATAAAATATGAAATTTTAAGAAACGAGACAGCAGTTGTAGTAGGGAATTTAATTATGACCCGAAAGGGGAAAGGTAAACGAATGAGGAAATATGACCAATGGTCATCGGGCTGACTTCAGTAAAGAAGAAAATTTTGCTAAAGAGATGAATCAGTAGAGAAGTTATCGGCAGCACCAATGAAAACGATAAAAACGATAAGGTTTAAAAAACGATAAGGTCTAGTTGTTCGAAAAAACTGTTGCAAAACACTCTACAGCCCTTTCAAAGCTCACTTCCTGGAAAGGAATATTCTTCGAGGACTAAATAATAGATGCTTATTTCAGGAAAGCACCCCACAAGCGCATAATAAAAATATAAGAACAAATTATTCAAAGACATAAGATATAACTCTATAGGTTATTAGCGCTTAGCGTCGTAGATTTGAACACTTCAAAAACGGCGAAGGATGGTGGTACATGCATAGTAGACGGAACTACACGAGCTAGGGAGGCGAAGAAACTGATTGCTAGCTGATTGGCCTCGATCATTCTCTGAAAGAGTTAGTAGAAAGACTTTTTGGCGTTTGAGAAAGCACTAGTTCAAACATAATTTCTCGCTGTTATTGAAAAAGTTCTAGTTGGTAGAAGTGATATTTCCCAGTTGAATGTCGCTTGTGAAAAGCAATTTTGCCTTTGAAGAACAATAAGAAACGCAACAATATCTTTGAATAAGACGCGTTGTTAATATACGATATTACCGCACCTAGGTTTATTTTTACGCATGTTCTGCCTACTTTTATAGAGCCATCAAATTTTCCTTGTAGAAGCATGAAAGTGCTGGAAGGTAATGGCGTAGAAAAAGGGGTAGTAGGTGAAATTAGTATAGGATCCAGTCGCGCCTAGTGCAGAACATCGCTAGGGTATAGTTATGCTTCCTTTAAAACCCTCTAAATATTCACTAGTTTAATTTTTAAAAGAGATTTTTTTGTTGAAGAAGTAGTATATCGTGGAATTTCTTGGTGGATAAAAACATTCGAAACCACATTGCTCTTGATCGAACTGACGAATGGATAGATCATGAAACATACCTAATATTTATACATTGAAATAAAATCTTCACGGGATGTGACTATTGATGATAGAAAGGATTCATAAAATCATTTTAGAGACGCTTTATATGAAAAACTTATTGATTTTATGAATTAAAAGCATCGCTCTGTAGACGTTGAGCGGATGAAGAATAACGTTCTATTTGTGGAGCATTCTAGCGCAAACAAACCGTCATAAAATAAATATGAGCCCTGATAAACAACATAGAAATTGACGCGTCGTATATCGAGAGCTTGCAAATAGTATAGAGAATATCAAAAATGGAAAAAATATTGCCAAACAGTGAATATTTTTCCATTAACATTAAGAGAAATGGAATTTTTCACTTCTCAACAGAAACACTTCACTTATAGGAGTGTAAGCTGTCCTCTTCTCTTTAGAGCTTAAAGAAAATCACTTCCGACCAAAAAATTGTCTTTCTTGATGAAATTCTGACAATATTCATAAAGTAACGACTAGCCGGAAGAGGACTTTTATGGAGTGAAAACTTCTTTCTTTTCTTTTCATTCAATAAGAATTTTCCAATTTTTTCAATCAATGGCATATTTTTAATTGGCAAGTCGATGAGTTACTTCCCGCTAAAGAGAATATAATAAATGCTTCTCATAAATTATTTCCATCAAGCATAGATTTTCCCTCATCGTTTCCACAGAGGCGCTATTTTTCTTAGCACTATTTCGTGTTTTTGCATAAAAGTGATATTATTTTTGCACGAGATATTTAGCCGGATTGTTAAGTCCTCCCTCACATAATCATCTCGAATCCCACCTCCACGCCCCAGAGTGGTGCAATGATGGTATTACCCTCACATAACCGAAGGTGCTGTTGGTACTTGTGGTGACAATAAGAATTTCGATAAGTAATGCAGGATAACGATAGAAGGACGGGTGCCATATAGAATAAATAAAGCGATCGTCTCTAAACTACAATATACAGACTAGGCAATTTGTGGAAAAGTCAAAGCAATAACTCCACTCGAATTCATACTTTTGCATCAGCTGAGTCCCAGTAAAAAGTAACAAGTGAGGTTTCAAAACAACGAACCTCAGGTTCCGTCCACCAACGAACTACTTTGCGATAATGTGTGATCGTTTGCTAAACTTTTTTTTGTCGGCCTCTTTCCTATCAACCATTTTGTAGGCCTCTTTCCTATTAACCATTGTGTAGGCCTCTTTTCTGTTAATTGTTTTGTCGGCCTTTATCTATGATAGTGAAACTTACACCCCGATAAAATCAAATATTGAAAAATTGGCTTCTGCTTACAGGTTAAGAAAGATGGCTATCACACTTAGTTTGAATCTGAATAAGAAACTGCTTGATGGCAAATTGAGGACATTTTCGGGGGATCAAGTGAGTACCAACGTTGATCGTACAATGTATAGGCAGGTAAGAAGTTGAGGATTACACTAACATAGATATCGTTGAATCAAGGTGATAAGATCAACAATGTATTGCGTTGGTGGTTTTTCTATTACATTTCTTCGATTATTCTATGAGACTTTTGGTAGAAAGAGACGGGATAGAAATGATCCAAGAAGTGCAAAACAAGGATGACTAATTGATCGATTTTCCACAAAATCAAGAAAAGATGAGAGTAATTTATAAATGAAGAAGATATTTATAATTGTTGGCTATAACTTTAGTCAAAAAAAGAATTACTTCAAAATATCTTTACAGTTTTCATATATTTAATGGAAAAGCACACTATGCTGCTTCCAGTTTTTATTTGTATAATACCGATGAATAGATTACTTTGATAAATTGAATAATCTCACCAAAACGTTGCAAGCAAATAGCCCTCTTTCGTCTCGAAAATCGAATGTTGCTGTGCTTCGTTAAGTCAACGCAATGACTGCGTGTCGGCACTTTATCTAAACGCGGAGAAGAAAGAGGGGGAGGGAGAGGAAGCGAGGGAGGGAGAGGGAGAGTGCAAAAGAGAGAACGTTCATCCAGTAAGCTGCTTTAGACCGTAGGCAAATTATGAGCTACAGTTCTACTCATCTTTAACCATTTCAGGCCTTAAGTATTTTTACTGTCTGATTGCCTTTGAAATATTCCTTCATCAGTCAAAGATGAGTTTAATCACGTATTGTCATAGCTCACTTGTTAATTAAACCTTTAAGGAAATCGTGTTTTAAAGGTATCGGACTTCTCATGACCTTAGGTCCCCTGTCCGGTCACACCTGTGTGCTGAGCTGCCTATGTAGGGGAAAAGGTTTCGAGATGAAGGGAGAGAAGTAATAACATATCGCTGAAAATTCTTTTCCATAACATTTTTCATCACGGGGATGAGCAAATGATAATATGATTTTATTTGATCGCCTTACTCAACTTTTTTATTCTCTCTAAAAAAGACTTATTCTTTTTCCGCAGAAAAACTTGTGAAGTTTTATGCTATGAGCTTTTTTTCTCTCATCGATGACGTCATCAAATGACGTCAGCATCAAGAATACAGCTTCGAGGAGATTGACTAATGTATATTTTAAATAAGTATATATGAGTTGTGAAAACTGATAGCATTAATTTTTAAAATCTCCGCATGAATTTTATTTATTCGTTTTTTCCGATGCTTCCGAATATTTACCATATATTTTATATAATTAGCGGTATTCCGTATATTTACCGTATGTGGCTTACCGTATACTCGAACCGTTAAACGATTATAGTGCCTACCTTTATGTGCATGGACTGAGACGTTCGGATTCCATGACATCCATAAATGTTGTGTTGTGTTACTGACTGCAGTGTTGATGACTGATGAATAGCAATGGAGATCGATGCTTAAATTATATATATGTTAATTTATATTAATTATATGGGCAATGGAGATTATATTATATATTAATTTATATTAATTATACATATTAATTATTTATATTAATTATTATATATATTAAATTAATTATATGTAAGCTGTAACCACCATAATCGAGTTCATAATCGGTTGAGATATAAATGTAGATAGTGCCAACGGTATGTAGCCCACTGCGTCGATTGCAATCTGAGGTTTCATTTTCTGCGATAATATAATTTTTGAGAGCCGATTTTCACTCAATCTGTGGTTGCCGTTTTTTCTATAAGTATTGAAAATCCGTTTTTCATCATCACATTAGATAAATTCCATTGTCAATATTTTCTAAACGAATTATGAATTTCAACGAGAATTTGCGCTTTAGAGAAATCATTTTATAGCAGCAATGAAAATTTAACATTTCACTGGAATTCCCTCATAGAGCAACAAAAATTCTTCATTGTTGAACATTCCACCTTTGATGATTTCCTCATCCGTAGTAGAATAATATTGCATTAAGATAGCCTCGTATCCATAAGACCGAGAACTCGAACTCCAACAACTTCAGTCATACAAAAATGAACAAATAATTAGAATTCAACTAAATTAAAACAAGGCAAAATTGCAATATGGAATATTTATATATGTTTATAATCTAAAATCGTCGAGTTTAATTTTTATCATGAATTTAGTCGATGAGCGCTTAACGTTCAACAGACAAATTCCATCTCATTCTATTTAAGAAATTCTCGATAAGTTTCTTCTTTTGCGTCCAAAAGAAATAAAATCCCGAATGTATTTTGCAAAGAAATCTTTCCGTTTGTAGCTTAAATGCAAAATAAACGATTGAATCGTTTCACGATAGAAATTAGTAATAAGTTTTAGTTTTATTGCAGTTGACTATCGTATATTCCACTTAATAATGAACTATCATTTATTCTTTCGGTTATCTTCGTTTATGGTCGTTTATTAGCAATGAATAGTCATTCTTAGTTATATATCATTGCATATTTCCTCTTAATTATCCTATAAAAATTGCGTTTTTTTGGTTTTAATTTTATTTTAGCGAAATTGTAACCGAAATATATATTATTGTGAATTTTTTGAGGGATTTGAGTGAAGGCTGAAGAGATTTCCCTTCGTATAAAATTTTTCCAGAAATTTGAAAAAATATTATCGATCCTTAATAAATGAATAGAAGATATCATGAAAGTTAACATAACGCGCGTATTTTGCATTTCCACTCATCAAACCATTTAATCCACGAAAATGCCTAAGAAAGAGCGATAAAACGCTTAATTCAATGTGTCCTCCTGAAATGAAACAATGAATCATTTGAGACTTTCAGGAAAAAAAGTGTCAACTAAAATCCGAGAGCAAAATTTTCCTTAGCAAAAATTTCATAGCAATTCTTTTTTTCGTTCTCTTCGTCGATAATTTACTTATGAACTGATAATAATTGCACTAAAATTGAAAATAAAACAAACAAATCAAAACAATTAACTAAATTTCCCAACAAAAGACTTCAAGACTTAAGAGATTTATGAAAACATAAGAAAATTCTTTGTATTCACTTTAAAGGGTTGAAAAAAATTTCATTGAATACTGCAGATATCATAGTTATTTCGATCAACGGCGATTCCTATGGTGTATGAATTTAGTGCTTATCGCGTAAATCCTTTAGATTATGAATAGATCGCATGAATCACAAAATTGGTTATATAGCCAAGAGTGAGAAGAATATCGACTATAAATGATATTAATATAAATGGTACCAACTAAAACTAATAACAGTATTCAATTATGGAGGTAGGTGATCAGTTAAGAATTATCTAGAATAGGGCATCGTGAATATCCTCGATGAAAAAATTGCACTTTTATCACTGCATTATATAATGTCCTTAGCGTGATGATCGAGTTTCTGAATATTAGAACGTTTCTTTTCTTTGCAGACATCAAATATCAGTCTTAAGGCAGTCGAAGATGATGGTTTGATGAAAGAAACAGGCACTCATAAACAATCACATTCGCATTGTTGAACATCAGTCAACGAGGTTAGACAACATGAAAAAATCACCTTCATCAGTTGGCGGATTTAATAGCACAGTGAACACTCCATCAGAGAAAGGTGAGGAGAGGAGGGGCTATGAACGGTGGAGGAATGGAAGACATACCAACTATACGATGTTAGCACCAACCATTGTGGAGCTGTAAATGGAGATCAGAGAAACCTTGATGAAATCATCTTGTATATATACGATCACATTCGCTAATGAGTGCGTGAACGATAGATGAATTCTTTTTCAACTCTCAATAGAAGCAATATTTCCAAATTTGCAACTATGTCGTATTAGTATGTTGGAGTTCGTCGATTTTTTTGAAGAATTGCTTCATGTGAAATTATTAAACGATAGGGCGAATCTCATGTTCGCAATTCTGAAGTATTTATTTTTATTACATGAACAGAATGTGAAAAATATGTAGTTGATGATGGTGCAATAAAATCGTTCAACAAAGTGTGATAAATCCTCCCTCGACAACCCACCCTCTTCCCGTCCCCCTTCCCCCACCTCCCATTCCACCGAAAATTATTTTCTCAGACACTTGGTTAAACCTCCTACAATATTATTTCCTTTCAACCCCTAAATAGTTTCTCGTATTTTATTGGCAATTTGATGAAAACAAAGGTTCAAGTTAGATCCACTTCCGTATAACTTTCCCGTCCCTCCACCGAACCTCTGAAGATCTCCCCAGTTCTCGACTGTATCGCCAGTCCCACCGAAGATTTACAGGAAGCCATCGATCTCATGGGCTTATGCGGTGGTGATTGGCAGACTGCTTAACGCATTATATGATAACCTCTTTGATTACTTCTTTTACTTCATTTCCTTAGTTCTTCCCCTGTGGGCTGCTTTTTAATTAGCTGCGAAAAACACGAAAAGCTTTTCAGATTGCAAGTATTATCAACCCATTGTTATCAATAGTTACATGAGCTGGTTACTTCATGCTTATGTTATTTTCAGAGCGCTCAAAATGTTTTCAGGCTCTTTTCAGAGAGGTGCATCTTATGCACCTCTCTGAAAGGAAACCTTCTGATATTGGTAGGGGTAGAGAAGGATGAAAGAGGAGAGGAGGTGACCATTTTTTTTGCCAAATGATTCATCGTCCCTTTTAGGAAGGCGACGACTTCATGAATCTTTATCCCAGAGATGAGAAAAACTCATCATGAAGGTACTCGGTTGTTCGTACTCGATTGTTTCATAGTTCTGAGCGTTCCTCAATAGCTTTTTTTGTTTCCTTAGTTTGCCATGCTTAATGGCCTTTAGTATTTGAAAATTTGATATAAAACGTTCAATAAAGGATAGAAAAACACAAAAAAAATGATATCAAAATAAATGAGCAAATGGATGCTATCAAGTGAATTGAAATTCAACTGTGGAAAGAAACGTACGGAAATGAAATATGGGGAAAGACGTATTTGAGGAGAAGAAAAGTAAATCAAAGCTGATTTGTGAATGCGTTGATTTGATGTGATCTCTCGATAAAGTATCTATCAGCACTTTCTACGAAAACAAATTTGCGTAGCGATTATGGCATTATAGAAACGCCATAGTTATTCGAGCCTGCGTATATGCGTATGTTTGTGAAAGCAAAGGCCTTTCGCTGTGTCTGTCTGTTGATTTCAATTCGAGAAGTGCTCAAGCTAGATCGAAGAGCTTTATTGGCCATAATGCATATCGCATGATTTTCTTAATTGAAATCGTAAAGAATTAGTGGAATTTTAGGGCAAAGAAAACTTGGATTCAGCGAATTTTATAAATCCAGCTTTAATAGTTCTCAAATTGAAGCTAACAGATATCGTTATTCTTTGCTTCTACGCTAAGTGTGCTATGAATGAAAAAGCGGAAAACCATTTTCTTGCAACAATTTTTGTATGTTCATTTTCAGATATGCTTTAGCATTGAAAGAAAAATTCATGAACGCTTTCATATAATATGGAATTTCGACATTATAGGCTGAAATATGAAATATCTAATTAACTAATATATTATTTTGTTTGTATAGCGAAAACCTTTACCTCATTATCAGTAGTGCTTAGTTATTTAATTTGTTGAGCATATTATATTATTTTAGCTTTATTCGTTCAAGATCTATGATTACCCGTGCGTCAACAGGAGGTTCCTAAAGAATTAGCAACTTTCTCTCCTCCACTAGCATGCATAATGCAGTCACTTCTTTTGAATAGTCAATGCACAGTATATGCGACACGGATCGACAACTAGTTTGAGATGGAAATGCAATGAAGATGTGGTGCGACTGCCCTAAGGAGAAGAGGGTGGGCATAGGGTGCAAGAGATGTCCAGTGTTATCTGCAATGAATGTATATTTCTCTCAAGAAGACTAATGTATATTTCTTTCAAGAAGACTCAATGTTTTTATTGTAAAAAGTCAGATTTGCGGTTCTTAAAGTGATCTTTTGTAGGAATTTCATCCGATGATGGGAAGGGGAAAGTGAAAGAGCGAAAAGAAGTCGTAAATATAAAGCTAAAATTCCGGCGAAATTGATGAGCGCATTCCATTTTCTTTTTGCTGAATTAAACGTGGGACTATTTTTCCGCATTTGCTAATATTTATAAATTGTTTCGTTGAAGAAGTGACAGTCCATAATGAGTTTCACGTTTTTCAAAGATTCATCGCGAGAGTGATGTCTCTCTTCATCGGGCAAAACTCGTCTATTGGCAATTTTTTGTTCACCACTCTTCACATATCAAATTCCTTTAAGCGTCGACGCACCTCTCCCGGTAGCGACTTGTTGGCAATTCTCATTTCCCATGTTATAGATCGCAATAATCATTTTCAACAATTTCACCATCCAAATTCTTCTCTCATTATTTTCCACCCAATACGATCGTTTCAAATTCATTCTCACGAGAAATATTGCTCACATTTTTGTTCATCAATTTTTCAAAAAGTGAACATCGTATGAATCGTTGATTTTGCTAAAATTAAATATTTCAGTGTTTGGTGAGTTTTCGATGAAATTCCCCGCCGGGTAGAGAAAAATGAGATGGGAAGGGCGTAAGGAGGGCTTAGGGAAGAAATTACCTTTGACTTATGGCAGCGAGTTTTTCTTGCTCTTATTCTCTCTTCCTCGCAGAAAAATGCCCCCTTCCTTATACCCTACTCTATCAAGGGCGCCATAACTAATTCGCTGAGTCATTCGAGCTTTCGTAACGTCTCTCATTCATTCACGTAGGAAATTCTTCAATAGTGTCCCGTTTACTGAAAAATAACTCCCAATTTTTATCGTATCGTCTATTTTCTCCTCATTTAATTCATTGGTAGGTTACATCAGGGAAATAGTATGAAGAATTCATATTTGAAATAAAACATTTCATGATCATAATTAATATATTTATGAAATAAAGCATTAAATAAAATTTGTTTATGTGAAAATGATGAGATGTAATAGAGTGATTGAAGTTGAACTATCGCCATGTTTATGTGTTTAGATTAAAAATTTTGAACTCATTAATCAACTCACCTATAAGCCACCTATATAGCGCATATTACTGGTGTGCAAGGTACTTCTTAAAATAGCAGCCATTGCTATGTTCATTAACATTTTTTCTCTACTGATCACAGCGTTCATGTAGGAGACAAATCGTCCATCAGAATACTGAATTGGATAGCGCTTATAACTAAAGGAGAAACTGCTTTAATTAAATTGCTGAAATTGACCCATACTATGGAGAGATTTTTTGAGAGATGGAGGAATATTAGCACATCCCAAGAAATTCCTTATTTTTGCCTCCTCCTCTTCCGCTTCCTTCTCGAAGTTGAAAACTTTCCTTTGGACGAGAAATAATTTCTACTGGATATTTTCTTCGTTTTCAAAAATTCTTTCAGAACAAAAACCTCTTCTTGACGTATGACACAATCGGAGGCAATGGAAATTTCATCGATATATTTTTTCACGGAGTATCTTTATAGTGAAGACAATCAATCATCTGAAGTATCGTCTCTTTTACGGAAAACGTTACCTATCGATGAGGCGCAAACGCTTTCAAGTAATCTGTTTTCCATAGTGGCATCGAATGAAATATAGTCATTATTTGTTGTGTTGATTTGAATTTTTGAATTCTTGTTTTTCTTTTAATGCAAGCAGTTTATGGCGCTGATGTGGCGCTTATCAAATATGCTGTTGCCGGGGAATTTCTATGAGAAGACGTTCCCCATATCAGGATTTCTTCCTTGGTTGGATCCTCTTTTTGAGGAAATTGTTCCTCTTTATACTGAGGGAATGCAACATGTCTCATTGATATTAACAATGACTGAAACAAATTCGTCAAGGAGGATATGAAAAGAGATATTTGAAACGTCAAAGTTTACGATCAGAACCATTTTCTCTAACCTTAATAGTTGTATTCGATAACGAAAAACATGACGATTTTCGCTGAAAGTGATTGATAATTATTAACGTACAGTATACCATAAAATAAAGCCACAGTATATGGCCTTCCGTTAGAAAAACTTCCATCCTCGGAGAATTTATGAAATCGGTAAACAAACGAGGAAATAATCTAATATTATAGAGTCATATATTGATTCTAAAATACCTGCCAAGAAAAAATTAGAATCAATTTACATGACTGATTAGCAGTATTAAGAACGGGAAGGACTGAAGGAGGAGAGGAAGGGGAAAAGCAGCGGGACTAGTAGGCGTACCATTAGCAAAATTTCCCCACCTATGACTATACATTCAAATTGCAACGTGACAATTTGAGAGGAGGGGGGTGTAGGGTGGGGTGGGGGGGCGTCAAAAGTGAAGAAATTATACGACGCTATACTAAGCGTAGAACGTAGTCAAAAATGAATATTTATGTGAATGCCGCACTCATTTTATTGTTAACAAACAACATAAAGGGGCAGCCCGAATGGCTACAAAAGAAATTTTCTTCACTAACCTTGTGATTGAATTTTTTCGACTAGCTCAATTGGTTTTTTCTATGCAACTGTTGTGTTCGATTTAAGACGGCCTATGTATCACACCCAAATTTCTATCCACTTATTATAGTTCTTCCCATTCTCTGGCATTCTGATAAGTATTTCATATCAACGATAATCGGTTGATTTAATTTGTTTTGGCTTTTCTTCTCGTTTTCTCATTATTTGCATCAGATTTTACTAATCGCATTTGATGAGAGTTAAAAAAAGGTGCGATATTTACTATTTTTCAAATGTGTTTTTTAAAATTAGCTGTTGATATTATTTATTGATCTTGTAGGCAATGAATTTTTTAGTGTTATATGTGATCGTTATAATTTGCTCATTGATGAAATTAATTAATTAATTAATTAATCAGTTAATTAATTAATTATTTTTTGCAAGCGTTTATTGGCTATTTGAAGTGCGTGATTAATTCAATAGCTCAATAATTAGCAACAGCGTTCAGCTGATTCGAGTAAATTATTGTGTTGTTCAAGAATTATTCAGATCTTATTCTCGTAGTGATTTATTAATGCAATAGTTGAGAAAATGAAAAGATGATCTCAATATAAACGTGAGAAATATTTGCAATGATTATTTTGGTGTTTATACGATGAATATCCTTAAAAATTCTCGAAATTCAGTCGACATCCGCATCTATACGCGAGATTGGTTGAACAAATAACTAGTTACAAATAAGCCGTACTGCAAAATACCTCTCAAATGTTGATATTTTATGAGTCGGCCGAACGGATATGTTTCATCCGATCATTTAGAAAATATAGTCGGCTTCACCAGCAATTCGTTGAAGAATTTTGATTTACTGCAATTTTTTCAATTGTTTTTACTTATTTTTTCCTTTTCTTTTGCAAAAGTTACCGATATAAATTAACAAATAAATGAATAAACAGTTAGCACAATAATTGAAACAAGTAGCATTTTCTATGGCATTCACCATATTATCGCCGAAATCTTCAATTTCTTTCGAATGAAAGCTAATGCAAACGAAATATTGAATTTTCGTTAATTTCATGTGTTACCTCCAATGTGATAATCAAAAAAGCTCAGATAAGAGTAGCCGTTATTTATCGGATTTTCTCAATGCCAAAAGATTACCTGAATTGAATGACTGCATAGACTTACTAAATCACAAAAAATTCGTCTGAACGTAATTTTTGCATTGCAATAAGATTTTCAGTATGAGTGCACAGCTCGAAACCTTCTAAGCATTAATTATAAATTGTGGCGAAACATGAAAAACAGTCATTTAATTTAATTTCTTTAAGGACGGTGAAATTATTGCTGAATATTGCTTCCATGATTCTTGAATTTGCGCTGTTGACAATACGAGAAGTAGCTTAATTTCCATCTTCATTTTCACTTTTTTCCATAAGACTTGAAGACTTATTTTAGAGTCAATTAATGGAGAATATGGTGGATCTATCTATAAAGTGCTTTTTTAAAATCATTGGTAATACGGCGATCCGTTTCTTCAGAGAATACTGATAACTAGATTTTATTGTTGACGGTGGTCGAACACGAAACGACGAGAGAGAACTGTTTATTCCTAACATTTCGGCAATTTACATCATCAGCGAAACTATCGTGGAGAACGTTCATACGGCAATGCTGTGGCGTATCAATGCCCGCTGGCTATTCAGAATGCAGCATATTGTGGCAGAGCATTTAAAAAAAGTATAGGAGAGAAACACTTGGCGAAGTTTGGATGACGAGGGATTATATAAATTTTAAGAGAACACTAGCTGTATATAATGAGAAAATGAAAATTGAAGCGGAGAAGAAAAAATTTGAGGAAAAAAGGTGCAGAAAAGCAATGGAGATAAAAAAGGGAAAAATGAAAGTAAAATATTAACTTAAGTATGGGATATTATTAGGAGCATTCAATTTTTTTAAAATAAGGCAATTTTTGTCGCTTAATCATTTTTATTTCATTTTGCATCCTCTTCTTCCTCTCTTTTTAGTCCTGTCGCTAACTTTTGTTTATATCGTCTCTCTAAGTTGATTAGATAAAATCACTTAGCTATCTGCTTTCTAATTCCTCGTCTAAGTTGTCAGGAATGTACCAATAGATCAAAATCTTCATATATTCGGTTTTCTTCCCATCCATTAGTTTTTAAATTCCTTTCAGTACTCAATGAAAGTGTTTAATAGAGAATGTTGTTAAAATGAATATGTATGTTAGAGAAATACCTCAAATATATAAACCGCATATTAGTGATAACTTCATATCATGGATGTAATTTTGGGATGAGAAAGATGGAAGAGAAATGAAAGAAGGAATATCAACAAGTTCAGATATCTCCCGATCAAAATCGGCTTTCAAAATTTTCAGGATTTTTGGTAAATTTTGAGGGAATGCACCTCTTGGCTAACGAATTATAGAAAATGGTTGTTAGAGCTTTTATTCGCCTTTTTTCTATTTTCTTTGCAAATTGCCATTTGTTTATAATAAAAAACATATATATATATATATATATATATATATATATATATTTCTTCTATTTGAAACATCAGTTCTCACTATAAACTATTAGCGACATATTTAGGCCAAAGAATTTAAGAGGATAACGAAGTTTAAGAGCGGACATAAAGATAATAGTTGGAAGGATGAGAGTGGGGACATATTATAGACTTTGGAAAATTTCAGACTATATTTCAATATCTGAAATATATAGATGAATAATTGGAAAATTGAACTTCTTTTAAAGCAAACTTCCATGAATGCTAAAAAACTGGTCGAAATTTCAATGGTTTCATTAAAAATTTCCATGAAACATTCTCATCATGGATATAGAAATTTGATGGAGAAATCATCATTGCCAAACTTTTTGTCTCATATTCTCCTTATAAGGCAGTCTTTCACAAGATACTCTTATTTTCGTTTATGTTCATTCCAACTGCGGAAAAAATTTCTCATTTTTTATCTATAGACGCAGAATTCATATTTTTTGCAAATGATGCTTTATGATGAGAGCCAAGAGAGAGCGTTTCAGACTGATGGAACGAAAAATTAGGGCTTAATGATGTCAGCATTTAAATTATTTACGGTTTTCATCATTTTACTCGTAAATAAGGGAGGAGATAGCTTGTAACTTGTCAGGTTTTATTAGTATTTCAGTATTAGCACAGTGGTATTTAACAACTAAATGAAATGAAAAATCTTGTGAAGAATAAGTAATAAGAAATATATCAGTTGAATCGTACTTTTCATAATGTTGCGGTCCGGAGTGCGTCGTCTGGTGGTCGCACAACTTACGATATAGATCTTTGTTGTTCGGAGTTTCCCTCTTCTTGCCTTTCTCCTTCCACGAAGTGTCTATAAGGTAGCGGTTATAGCTGCAATCTTTTTCGGCGAACAGTATCTGCGTGACAAGGAGCCGCCTTTGGGTATTGCGATAAATTTTTAAGTGATGGCGTACCACCATCAACCCCAGCCGTACTCCGTTAGATTTCAACGGTAAATTGTCCATGGCTGCTTAGTCAATATGTTTGAAACTAATCGTTGTACTAATGACGACCATTCCCCTATTCGCACTCTGGAGACGCGCAAAATGGCTCTAGCTGAGCAAACAAAATGTGAAAATCATCCAAATTGGTACTTTGAAATTTCGAAGTATTTAAAGTATTAACTGTATGGCATCTCATATGTTTCTTTTAAATGCGAAAAAAATCTAAATGTTTCGACTGTTTGGTGTCATGAATTTTAATTGTGAATTTCTAAAGCCGATTAGCAAAAACTTAGATTTTCATATTTTCATGGTCAAGGAAAGGCTAAAAAGCTAAATGAAATTCAAAAGGGCTGGAATATGGAAATTAATTTCCTGAAACAATCAGAAAGCGACTGTTGTGTACATCAAACGTATATATACATAGGCTGTCAAAAAAACGACATACACATGCAACATACATCACATATTACACAGATTTAAGCATATAAATGCATACAAGAGCACCTACTCGAATAAAAACGCACTTATGCATTCCCATACACACAGGCTGCGCACACACACGCAGAATATGTCTACGTTGGCGATTTTTCAACCTCGTTAAAGAAAGCATTTTGAGAATCCTCCGAGAGGTCATATGAAAAAGGAGTGAGATAACTTTTTTCGAATTCACTGAAGCAGTACAATATGTTCAGAGCGAAAAAAAAAACCACATCGGCGCAGGATTTATGTCAAAAAATCGCAGTTACACTTGTGATGAACGCTACGGCAAGCCTTCCTCCTCTCCTCTTTCCCTTCCCTCTCCACTCCAAGGAACTACACTCATTGAGGATATCCCACCTCAGGTAGTACGAATTAATAACTGCAGCAGCTCCTCTTGAACATTGTTCGCTACGTTAGTCAAGTTGTTGCGTTAACTGCTCGGAGCTCGAGTGTTGCCGCCGATTACTGATTGTCGCTTTTAAACGTAAATCCCTAAATTTTAAAGCTTTATTGCAACTTTATGAAATCCTTTAAAACATTTGATTCGTATTTTCGAGATGGAAAATGAAATTAGAGCTTTTCGAGGTAAATAATAAATTAGGTCACCAAATTCAAAGATTTAAGTTATTCTGGGCAATTATAAATTCCTAATACCCATATGCATTTCAAGCACTTACGATAGTGACCTTTACAAATCTTTTATTCTATTAACAGAGCGGCTCAGCAACACATCTCCAAACTCAACGAATCGTTCTTAGAAATTCTAAAGCTAAGGAACTTTTGTTGTTTTATTAAATATGGCCAAATCCAGAGCGTCAGAAAACAATTTTCAAATTAAGTGCGTCAAAATTTCATGATAAATGAGATGCTTTGTTGTATCGAGGAAGTGAGTATAAAAAGAGCCTTTTGTCTGCAGTAGTTCACCGTTGCACATCGCTTTGGCTTGTACTTTAAAGAATTTACTACTATGGTAGAAATAAACAAATGCAATATTTGTATATAGTTGAAGTAAAATAATTTAATAACGAAAATGATGGAAATTCTCATAGAAACCTATAAAACGTGGAACTCTAAGTGGATTGCGTCAAGCGGAATGAAAATAAATGTGAAATAATTATTTGTTTCAAAAGAGGAAAAAAAGGTGTAATATTTTGATGCGATGTGACATTTAATGACGTGAATAAATTTTTTTCACATCATTCTTTATCAGTATTGCATCTTTAGGATGAGTTCGATTGATCGTTCTCGTTAGTAGATATTTCATTTGTTACTATTGAGATAGCCGATTGCAATTCTTCTTATTTCTTTAAAAAATCATAATGTCAACAATTTGTTTTGCTTTATTCGATAACCTATCTTTAAAAGATTTTGCAAAATTACAAATATTTTTGATTTACTTATTTTCTATTTCCTCCAACTCTTCAACTCTATGCTACCAATTGATTTTATCAGGTGGATAGTTATTCAAAAGTTGTGACGACATTAAATGCATTAAAAGTGTTCTTTTTTAAACCATACTAATCGCGGATAAAGGCTACCTGATTGAAAAATTATCAAACTCCAAACGTCAACAAATGATACAAAGCTTTGCGCCATGTTTCTTAAACATTTGTTCCCATTTGATGCATCGATCGATCGTATTTTCAAAACAATTTAAATGTGTTAGCAAAATAACAACTTCCGTAACTCTCTTATTATTCAAACTCTTTACCTCATCGGAAGTGACGATACTAGTTATGAGTGACGGTAGAGGTTGATGCAATTAAAGCAAGCAGCCATGATGACGATTCAAAATCGCTTTTCGTTTTCACTTAGTCGATAATTGAAACGTTCAAAGGTTAAAACATTATGAAATTTTGAAAACTTTTTCCAGGTTCTATGCTAGGCAGTTAGGACATGACCTGCATCAAAAACCATGCAGTCACTGTTTAAAAATCAAGGTGAAAGCTGACATAGAAACTTACCTTGAAGACGTAGCTACGTCATGGTTCCTGCAGTACCTAATGAATCTCATATAAGCTTAATGTTTTCGTATTCGAAACTTTGGGCAGGTAGACGAATATGCCCTTCGAAATCACCGCTAAAGATGAACAAGTTTCATGAATAATGGCGCTTTGCTGTTGCCAATCATCGTGCATGTCAGTGCTGCAGCGAAATGATTTCTAATGGGGATGAGTGCATTGATAAGTTTTAATGAGCCACTGTGGTTGAAGTTACTTAAAATTTGCATATTCTCTAGATTTGAGATTCAGATAGAAAGAAAAACTTGCTATCCATATACGCATGCATTAATGGTGATAGCGGGCAATGTTTTCAATGACGGTAAAAAGCTGCAGTGAATATATGGGTTGCAACAATGAGCGCGAGATGATACACTAATCAACAGTGGCACTGAACTTGCTAATGTATTCCTGATGGCGTTCGTCAGGATGCCCTTCTGCCCGTATGTGACGACGATGTGTGCTGCATATGGATGAGTGCCATTCATCGCTGAAGGAATTTCTCACCGTAAATCGTCGCATTCTTTCACTTTCTCGAGCCTTCTTGCCGCGCTCTTTACAATAATGTTCCGACTGCTCGGAGTTCGTCCCGTTCCGCATGATTTTCCTCCCTCTTCTCCTCCCTCCCAAAAAGATTCGCTCTTTCATTGGTATGATTAGAACGGAAGGAAGATATCAAGGGACAAAATTGAACCAAAAATCTATGGGCAAAAAAAAATTGTGCACAATATGGTGTAACCGCGAAATTTTCAACATCGCACTATTTGTGAATTTAACTTGTAAAAGCTCATTGAACATAACTACGTATTCGGCACAACGCTTGACCAGCTCGCGTGAACATTGATCCTTGCTGGCTCTAAAATACTCTTTGTGTTTTCGATTCTACATTTGAATGAGCAGAGTGCGTTTGTGTGTGTTTACGTGTGTATGTACGTTTACTTGTATGTTGCAGTAGGACCCATTCGCTGCTTTTAAATTTTTTTTTAATCAGATATTCTTGTATGTTTTTTAACCTTCAACCAGAAGAAAGAACCATCCACAAGTGGTCAATCCCCCAAACTCAAGGAAGCTTCCTTACAGTATTTTACTCGATCGCTTAAACATTTTTATTCAGCACCAGTTTATTCTCTTGACTTACTATCTGAGGTTAGAATGCAAAACTCAATATTCTCTTGTTTATTGGTGATATCAGCCTGCTTTTTGCATAGTTCTGCTGTCATAATTTTCGAACTATTGTACGTTATACGATTCGCTGATGAAATCAACTAGCTTTAATCTGCGATGTGTTTAGCGCACTAACCATCTTGACCATTGATCAATTGGAGAAATGAATTCATCAAAGAATAGGAAAACCATGCGATAGAATGCTATTTCGTCTTTTGTAGATGTTTATGTTTACTCTGAATGTGAGATTGTTTCTCTTTTATTGCGTTATTTAATGAAAATTTATGAGAGTTATTTGCGCTATTGATTTCGACCGACTGATAAATGAGCTGATAGAAGTTACCTAATATCATCTGACAGCACTTTTATGTTAGAACCAGTCTTCGACAGTTTTAACACACCAAATGAGACATTAAATATCTATTACGGCTAAAACAAGTGATAAATTCTATTGTATGTAAGTATTTGCATATTTTAAGTTTTATTGGTGAAGTAGAATATATGTGAAAAAAATGATATATTCTGAGTTTCGAAAGATCCAAATTTTCTGCTCAATCATACGTCATATATTTATTTCATCTTTGTGAAATCTTAGAGCAATTCATGGGTGCTCTTTAAGAGTTTTTACAATTATTGTGATAATATGTAAAAGAAACGAGACATTAGATCAACGCATTAAGTCTCACGAAATGTATAGATTTTCTGAATCTGACAACAGTGGACTCGAAATATGTGACCTTCATTCTTTTTTCCCTTGATAAGTTTTACAAACAAAACCTATCATTATTTATTAGTGTATATTTTAATTGCCTTATTCATTTATCTTCACGCGATCGACGTATAAGAAGCAGACGGATGCCTAGAGACCACTTGAGCCAAGTGGATCAGAAGAGCATCGAGTTAGGGGGCAGGTGGAAACGTTATGAAGGCACATTTATTCGTAATGAACACTCTGTTGAATGGAATGAATAAATAAACAAATAGTTTGATATTCAGGATATTTATCAACGACAGAAGACTCAACAATTAGTCCAAAGATGTAGGTGTAGGTTGTGCATGTGGCATCTTAAAAAACTTTAGCTGAATCCTTCTTAGCGTCACAGCTTATCTCTTGAGCCAACCTCTCATTAACTCCTAGCTAATTAACGATCCGAGGTAGAGGGAAGTAGAGGGATAGCAAACAGCATTAAAATATTTCATTTCTGGGCTACTAATAAGTCATTTGTTAGCTTTTGATTTATTGAATCGTACCTAAAACAATGGGCTTAATCACCCAAGTTTGTGGTTTGCCTTATGTGATTATTTCCTAGTAACCTGCGATCGTTTAGGATTTATATTCGTATTAGAACCACCTTTTCCTTGAATTGACGTAATCCTGGATGCAAGAATGATCGCGTAAATCAAAGAGGCGGAAGTCATTAATATACAAATTCGAAACGATTCATTCGAAGGAGATAGAACGGTAGGAAAGATCGCTAAATTAATGGAAAGGCCGAACGTGGTGGCGGAAAGAATGGAAACGGTAAATAGTATAACTGCGAGTGAGAGAAAAAATATACCATAAAACAGCAGGATTTTAGTCTCAGAAATAGAACATAATATAGAAGCATTACAAGACGAATGAAGACATTATTATGATGTAAATTATATTATAGGCTCACTTGATTGTTGAGGTAATCAGATACAAAATATCAGATTATGCAATGAGAATGTGAGGATATCACTTTAGCGCTTACTCTAAGTATCAATGAAATGTTATTTAAAATTGGAAGCTGTCACCGTTAGTGTTGTTGAGAAGTATACCATTCAAGTTAGCGTTGTTTTTACGTTTACATAACATTCCAAAAGCAAAATATCAGCTGTGACATCACTTAGTGGAGAATAATAAATCTATTCATTCACCTGTTAGGAGGTTTTGCAAAATATAGTAAAGACTTTTTATGATGATTTTAAATCCGTTTGTATATATGTCCATTTGCAAAATCGACACCAGAACATAGCGAAGTGGAGTATGAAGGAGAATTTCCTTATTCGTAGCGTTGTTGAAATTTTTTCAGCAGGAAATTCTCTTCCGAACATGGCTCATCTTCAGTCCTCCTTCCCCAACCCCCTCAAGTTTCAGGACTTTTGAATATTTCTACCACTCGCCGTAGAAAGTTTCGCATCAAATATCTAGGATGTCTGATATGGCGAAAGCAACCAACTTAATGAACCAATTGAAAGTCATTAGTAAAGTTCACAATCATAAAAGCAGGTTTCTGAAAGCGCAATTCGTCTGAATGCGCCAATGATTTTTTGTTTGCAAAATATGTGCGATTTATCAGTTTCCTTTGCATTTTAAAACACTTCCCATTGCAAAAAAAGGTAATTCCCAATTCCCAATTCTCATTTCAATAAAACTAGCTTCTTACTTCCCAATACAATAAAGGTAGTTTTCCGTTATCATTGCATTAAAGGTATTTATCTTAGAGTAACACCAATGAAGTCATTCCCTAACAACTCACAGATGCATTACTTTTATATATATTTCATGAATGTGTACAATTTAGCAGTTCTAAAAACACATGAAGCAATAATTAGTATCAGGTATGAGTTCGATTCGATCAACTTAGAAGCATAAGTGATAACGAAATTCTCTATTTTGTAAGATGCCTATATGTTACTGGTCGTATATCGAAGAGTAATAATAGCATTTCAAAAGTACCTAATCACTAAATAATTTCGTCAAAGGAGCGCTCTTTTTTTCCGCTTTTTAAGTGGAGAACTACATCTATTCTTTAGATATTTCCATTAAATCCATAAATCCTGCAAGCTTTCCTGATTATTTAAATTCACAAATTATAAAGATTTCTTCCACTTTAGAACAAATTTTCATAATAAGTTTGTCTGCTCACATATATAGACGATGTATATATTTGTGCCGTATGGATATAATTTAACTAAATGATTAAATCGAGAATCGAGAAATCTTCGCCGGAGAATTGTGTGATAATTCTTTCTTTTCGCCTTTTTTCTGCAAATCGCCTCATAAAAATGTCGTTGATAGAATTATCGCCACTTTAACGTCATGGCGTTTATCTTTAATCACTGTTAGTCGACGTTTTTCCTCTATGAATTTTCTGGAATATCACATCCAGATATCAGTCGAGTTCCTTGCAATACTAAATTCACTACTAAATTCATACTACATTGAAGAGCTAAATTCAAGTACTAAATTCAAGAGCGGGGTTTTTTTCAACACTTCACAATACTCCTTAGAAGGAGTTGACTGTGAAGGAACGGCGTTTTTTCTCTCTTTCACTGTAACGATTTTTTTCTCTTCTCAGATATCATTAATGTTATGTTTATCATCTTGCGAGATATCGAATATACTCGTAAATTTCCGCCACATTCAATAGAGCTCCTTTCTTTAGATTACTAATAACTTCATAGAAATAAAAAGCTTTTTGAATGATTTGCTAATTCTATGCAATTATATTTGTAACGGCTATATATCATTTTCCTTTGTATAATTGATAATTTCCACGAGATCAGTGATTTTATTGAATTCTGTGAATTATTCAGCAGAATGCATGATTAAATTAGCCCGATTAAATTACATCCAAGTGGAGTTTAATGTCTCTCATAGGTCAGTTCTTCAGGAAAAATCCACTTCGGAAAATGAGGAAAAAAAGGAAAAAATCCATTTTGAGGAGGAAAAATCCACTTTCCACTTACAGCTGAGTGGATGTAAAATAAATCAGCATATTAAATGTTACAGTCTATTGTTACAGTCAGTAACGCTAAAAAGATATTCGGCTGGTTTAAAAAAAAATGCTTCATAATAGAGATTATCCACTTTAAATGCGATCTTTAATCGGGAAATTAAAAAAAGAGAAAATGGAATGCATATTGGTGAGAGAAGAACACATTAACTATAGAATAAACGATGTGATGGAAAAAACATTTTATGAAATAAATCTCTCAATAAGAACGAATCACAGTAATGATCCATATTATTACCGCAGATATATCAGATACCATTGCACATTATAGGATTGTCAAGCTCACGAACATAACGATTTGTGATGACGTATTATCTGCATACCTATATACACGATATATATATATATATATATATATATATATATATATATATATATCATATACCTGATCACACCCGATCGCTTGTTAATCACCTTAATCAATGGAATCTAAGCTTGTGTTTATTCTGGTGCTCACTTATCACTGATTGCTTTTGGTTGAGGACAGTTTCGGAGCAAAATTTCATTGACGCAGTCTGCCAAAAAGCTTTTCTGAAATGCCAAAGTGGAACATGGCTACAGGCTAAGCTTAATATAATGCAGATTTCTCTCAAGATTGAATAAATCTTGCACATATAATTCGAAAGGTTATCTTGCCATTAAAGCATCTAATTAAGCGCTAAAAAAGAACTAACGGAACAAACAACAATTTAAAGCATGTTATCACATTTGCTTTCAATATCAAACGCCAACGAATAGTATAAGCAATAAAAATTCACAATTGGAGTTTTCCGATTTCGTGTTTGAAATATTGCGTCGATCCTTTTTTCTTCAACGTAATTTTCCCGTGTTTTCGAAGAAAAAGTTTGCTGAACATCAGTGCATTATTCATTGTATCATTGACTACGCCCACTCAAAGAAACCTTCTTTGCCGAAGTTCGAGCTTACAAAGAGGCAATTTGTCGATATGTATGATTTATATTTCTTGCATTCAACAAGCATAATCTTTTTTCTTGACTGTGCATCGAAGTAAATTTACCCGCCGTGCGTTGTATTTAATTTTTGAATGAATGATGTGCACTTAATGATGGTCGATTTTACACCTATTATATTCTCATCATAAATCATATCATATCTCTCATATATGTCATTAGGTTGGACATCACATCCCTTCTGAAATGAACTTTTAATTAATTCATAACATTTTAGGCGACTTTGTACTGCAGTGACAGATCAAACTGAGCGATTAGTTTAGCTCGTTAAACCGTAATCAGAAAATGTTCTCATTGCATCCATTTTTTGCTTTCTGTTATTGATGTTAAAATCTGGAAAAAATTGAAATGAAAACTCGCTTAAGTGTAGGGTAGTATTACTAACATCAATGAACCTGATGTTTTTCTCTTGAAGGCGAACGAGCTAGCGATTATATACTGCTAATTGATATTTAAACCATTAAATCACCGAAACTACATGTTACGTTCATGCGTTGTTCGATGGAATCTATTTCATCAAATCCCACTACTGTTCATTTCGGGAAGTGAATAGACCATTTTCAACCGTACTTTAAATTTTTAATGAGTTTCACCTAAGTATTTCCTCCTTTTTTTCCAGCCTACAAAATATTTCTCTGCAACAACACAAATAAAATACAAAACAATTGCGATATTCATCAAAGATTATATTTTATAGAGTTGATTGTTCACTACTAACAAATAGAGCCAAGTTGCTCAATGATTGGTACTAGAAATTCTATTCCACAAATTTACAAGCGACACAACCAACAGATGCATCCTTTTCATATGGACCTATGTGTGATGGACAGCTGTGGAATGGAAATAACGGTAAATCATATGGAAAATATTTTTCCTTTCATCCATATTGCATTATCACCCAAAAGGCCATATTTTGCAATAAGCCTACCTTTTAGAGGTATATATATATTCCGTTTTAAATGTGATACTAGAGGTTGCAGGAATCCCATTATATGTAGGTCGGTGTACGTATATTCCGCAACGCTTCAGATGCCTTTCATACCTTTCGAGATAAAATGCTAATTTATTTATTATGAACAAAATAAAATCCTTAGGTGCATTAGCAACAACAAATAATACTATTGTAAGAGTTTATTTATTTCTAAGAGTAATCTAATCTTTTTTCTATGTTTAAAATTCAAGCTTTTCCAACTTTCTTTCATCATGAGAATCGTTTTCAATTGGTGCATTTTCGCCAGTGTGATGTGTGTGATTCATTACGAAATTTCTTCTCATATACGCTCAATGAATTTTTCATCTCCCATAGTTTGTGAAGATTATATTCCATAGTTCGTCAAGTTGCTTATATTCTGACTTATGGCAATTGAATTGGCGATAATACTCTAAAATGGAACTTCATTTCCATTAAATTATCGTTCCCTTTCTTTTTTTCCGATTTTTCATCCCACCCGTCGTACTCTCCTAATCCATCTTTCTGCCTTTAAAAATCTCCCTAAAGAGTTTTTATCGAAAGGCGATTTTCCCTCTCAGAAAATCTCGAAGATAATTCTTTTCTTTGAACATACTCTTTGATTATAGTGTAATTTCCACTCAAGGTTTTATTGTTTTATTAGCTATTAATGTGAAAATTCTCCATTATTCTAAACGCAACGAACATTTTCGTTGGTTTCCAAATGACCCTGTTTTATGAATTAGCGAAGGATTAACTCTTTGATTGTAGCGTAATTTGACTGTTAGCGTCATAGAGAAACGATATGCACACAAGGTCCTCAATGTCTAAACATTGCGGCGTGGAAAGTGATTAATTGGAGTGAGGTGGGAGAGGTAGGAGAAGAGGATTAAGCTTAACCTGAAATATCTCTTAACCGGAAACAACCAAATTGACTTTGATGTTCAAATTCTATACTCTATAGAGTTGTTTCTTTTTTCGTTGTTGATGTTGCCTGCAAGTAATAGCAAAATTCAAATTTTGTGTTTTTTTAAGGAAATCTTCGGCATTTTTCATCATTTCATCGAAAATTTTTGCTCTCATAAGTTGACGTTTCATTTTCGGTAATTTATCTTATTGAACTGCTATGTCTATTTCATTTAGCAAAGAAAACTATGTGATTTGAGATAAAGAACAACGATGAAGTCAACGGTTGCCGACTATAGAGACATATAGACGCTTCTCAACGTACACATTGAATTTATGCATTTTTCGGTCGATCCAACATATATTATTGATCTTTCGCTTCTGAGCTGCTTCGCTAAGCAAGCATGCTACCGTTCTATCGTGTTGTACAGTCCGTTTGTGAATAATTGGTACTTTTCTTCGTTCAAATTCGCATTTCTTAAAATATTTCACTCTTTTTTTTCGTAAAAACTATCAAGGTGGTCATATTTTTGTTGATGCCATCGTTTTTCTCTCCCTCTCTCTTTCTCTTTATCTCGGAGCGCTTATCAACATGTCATATTTCATTCCAGTGTTAATTAACTGCATTAAATAGAATGAAATTTGCGAAATAGATGGGCTTTGTTATTTATGGTCATGGGATATGATCATTGTTATTTATAGCCAATCGAAAGTGATCACTCTTATTTATGGCCAGTGGGGAGTAATTACTGTTATTAATGGCCATTCGGGAATGATCAATGAAAGCCGCTCGTTGGTATCTCTTCAGGAATAATCGCTTCAGTGAACAGATAATACACACGAGCTTTAAGAATACGACTCAGTTCAATAAATTGAGACTTTCACTACACTCGACTGCTTTTAAACGCTTTTTCTTAATCAAATTTACAATTTCTTTCTTATGGAATGCGACCTTCTTAGTGGAAAAAAGAGGGAAGAAATTTCTCTACAAGTATTGGCAAATACATCTCATTTTGTGTACCAAAGCACTGAAATGATGACATGTTTATCAAAATATATGATTATTGTCATTATTACGCTGGAAAGAACAAACCTTTCTATATTTTAAGAAGGTCAAGAGATTATCCAATTACGAGCATTTCATAGCGTTGAACTAGAGATATCTATCACAGTGATTATACAAGAAAGTTGATAAATATCTCGAATGAGTAAACATCCACCACTCTGTATAAGTGAGAAAATTGCTCAATAAATGTGATAGCAGTAGAATCGTTTATGGGTTAAAAAGACACGAAACAAGTGGAGGAATATATCACGAGAGTGGATGGCAACATGTGCTTTTACATTCTGAGCATCTTATTATCGGCTTATTTCGTATACGAATATAGATATGAATTTAATAGATATGAATTTTGTATGGCCCAGCTTTCCATATAGATCTGTAAAGAAACCGTTTTTCTTTTCTAGTGCGAAATGGGGAAAAAACCCAATCAATCTGAAATCATGCAAGTCTTTCTGAGCATCTGTTATAATATCCATTAGAATTTCAACACTGCGCAATGAACACATCGAAAAACGTACATAGCGCACATTGGGGCTAAAAATAATTCATCTTACGGTGGTGAGTTTTGCGTCAAAAAATTTACATACGAAATGTGAATATCGCTGAATCACCACTCTCGACGCCAAACTGTGAGTGCAATTTTTTTATGCTCCGTAATGTTAGCCACAAGGATTTTAGATTGACATTTCTGGAAAACGACATATGAACATCTTGTGATGGTGAACATGGTCAGAGTGAAATCTGTGTTTTATACATCAGCATATGCCCAAGATTGATCAGGACGTTTTTCCGAAGTGAGTTTTTACTATAAACTCGGATACGTTTCACAATCCGTAATGAGAGCGATAAAAGAATAAAAAAGAAAATCAATTAAGGGGTATGAAGGAATAGTAAGGTTTGAACTTACTAGATCAAAACTAGGCCTTTATGATGTTCTTGTTGAGAAGCATTTTGGAAGAAAGCACTCACATGGATCAGCGGTTGCTCCACTTTCTAGAGCAACAAACAGCACGCTTCACTTTCTGTCTCCTTTAATTTTTTTCTTTTCTTGCGCACTTAACTTCAGTGGATCATTATTGCCAAAAAAGAGTGTATAAAAGTTTGTGGCAAGAAATTCGATAATCGATGAAAATGTGGCCATAATTCAATTATTGTAGTATCATAACCATTTGTATTATCATACACTTATCAGGAAACCTGTATTTGCATCGATTTTCAGTTAGCAATCATCGTTTTGTTGAGTTTTATGATATAGGCTAATTAGAGATGCTATCTTCAAGCGGCTATTTAATCTGCATATGAGCTATACTATAAATGTCACTTTTTTCAGCTTTCCCCTAAGTGTATCAGTTTTTGAAGTTTCCCATAGATTTGCCTAAATAGCGGCAATTTAGCTGAATTCTGGGCCACACAGGCTTTTTTAAGCTCGCGCTGAGTATTTCATTGGACAGTGTGGTGAAATTCGAACAGCTCCTCGCCGATACTATGTGACCGATAGTGGAATAGAGTGCTTGTTTTTGATTACTTATTTTTAGTATAGAGTTTAAAATCTTCAGAACACTTTATTATTAATACTTCACTATAATTTCGGAATTAGCGAACAGGGGTTATGGATCGAAACTCCTAATGCCTAGCTGTCACTTCCAGGTTTTCTGGTTGACGACGCCTTTGATTCATATATATATATATATATATATATATATATATATATATATTTGCAACGCAATTTCCATAGAGACAAAAAAAAGAAAAAATACAGTTATATAAACAATAAGCGCTAACTTAGTTGGTCAAATAAGCGCTAACTTAGTTGACTATAGAAGATAGTCATCGCTTAATATTTCGAAGAAATGCATAACTCTTTTTTTGCTTGATATCAAATTCCTAAAGTACAGATGTAAGCCCTAAAATGTATCTTAAAACATTTAGTGCATAGGAACGACATCATAACTTCAGCATAATATGAAGGCCTATTGCTTCAATATTGTTAGCCCCAATATTTTGTCCCTCACAGAAGAAAAGAGTTCGTTTCTTCATTTCATCGTTAATCTTAAGTAGTCAAGCAGTTGGGTATCTTTATATGTTCAGTTCTATAACAGCGATCAATCACCTATTTCTTCTACCTCTTTGGTCGATCAGCTTTTGACCAATCCAGTAATATTCTCTTTATAGTCTTCAGTCTAAGTTGCATGTTTAGCTATTAAACTTCATTTAATTCTTGAATTTTTGGTGAAACTGCATAGATTTTTCGCTAAAATGATCAAGTTTTCCATCTTTTTTTTCAAAATACATGTTGCTTCGTTGTCAGATATTCAGATCGGTTTACTTTTGTTGGCCACGGATTAATTGTTATGAAGACCGCTGAAACCAGTCTCTATGTGATGCCGCATTCGAGATACTTCGAATTGTCTATTCGCAAGCATTAAAACTGCGCAGAATTCATTATGCAGGCATTAACTGCATGTCGAAAAGGTGAAAACAAATTGAAAGAGGTGTGAAGGGATCAAAATTTAAGACATCCGGAGGTTGTTTCTCTGCGGTAGAAGTCAGGAAGACATGCCAGAATTTTTGAGAAAGTGGAATTAGTCGACACGGACGAGAGCAACTAGGCTAGTGAGGAACTGAGATTCCACCTGACTTATCCTTTTCTTTCTAAGAAAGCCTCATATCTACTCTTCCATTAACAGCAGATATTTTACATTATTACTGGTGCAACGAATATCACCAAATTTGATCGCTATAAATAACGGATATCTGCAATACTTTGACTTGATTGTGTTTAGAGTGACAAAGACTTGTTGCTAGCGGAAGAGACGGTAAACAAACGAAGAATGTGTATGCTTGCTTGTTCCACTGTAAGTACCAATGGGTTTAATTTTACATGTATGACATGCGCGTAGGCAGTTGTGTGGTTAGCCAATCCTCTGTTCGGTATTTCTCACTAATTTCTGTCGAAAACGTTACCAAATCACACCGAGAGCAATTAAAACCTGAAAACTGTCTTCAATCTCATGTTATTTCTCTCCCCCTTTGCACATAATTTGTTGGTATGAGCCTTAGACCTAGAGTACGTCAGTTGCACACAAGAACGGTTCAAAGGAATGGTCTGTTTAGTTGAATTGGCAGCTTCCAAAGTATCTCATCAGTCACTAGATATTAGTCCAAACCCCGCCTTCAGATATTCATCAGTGCCCTCAAGACGTCAAACGTCTAATGGACGAACGTGGGGATCATCGCCTCAAGAACATTTCTATGAAGAAATGCTATTCTCATGAAGTGGTGGAACAAGATTGATGAGGTTACCATCAGTGCTTGGTGTGATACGGTTCTTGACTAATTTCTCAGTTACGTAGATGTAAAAAATGACCTCTTTAAAACCTAAGCGATATTTTGCATCGTCAACGGTTATAATAGAGTGTTACTGCAATCTGATCGCTTTTTCATTTCTCATTTACAAAAAGTTTGTTTAAACGTTTATTTATTACAATGAAATCCATTTTATCATACTAATTGAGTAGTTATTATGCTCACAACAATAGTTTAATTATGCATATAAATATTAATGTGGCTATGAACTGGAAAAATTAGCTCGTTTATGTTCTTCTATATCTTAATTACTGTAGCCACAACTACATAAGACATTAAGTCGGGAAGGCAACAAAAGGCGTCTCAATTAATATACTTTCATCAGCTTTTTTTCTCTAATGGTCGTTTGGTGCTTGACTTTGTCATGACTTCCTTCCTTCGATCTATCATCACCTTTCTGTAAGTTTCGCAATTTTTTCTACGTCTCCGTTATGGTCCGTTACGTCTACAGATACGTGCAAGATTGCATGCAATGTCTATGTTTGTAGGTGTATGTGTCCGGGTGTGTCCGTGTATGCACATGTGTGCTGTGTATACGCGTACGTCTTCGATATTCTCAACTCGGGAACCGCATAAAATTGCAATCAGACAAAGTGGTAGGGCCAAATAATGATTACCTGTTCCAGCTGGTTGATCGATAAAGCTTCTGATCACTTTAAAAACTCCAAATTTCCCTTTAGCAATTTACTACAACATCTCTTCAGCTCTTGTGTCATGCCTCTGCACTTATTTGAAGTTCTAGGCAATCTTCTAGTCCACTGAACGGAATCGCAATCGATCGTTCTAATGTGATGTGCCTTCTAGCTTTGTCCTCCGAATTAAGACGTATATTATTTGTTCGTTCATTCTTTAACGTTATTTATTTACTCATTCGTTTATCAGTATTTTCCATTTTCTTTTGGTTAACTCTGAGTATTATTATAAGCGCTTACAATTCCGTTTCCAGGATCTAATTTGAAATGTATTTCTCCCCTTTCAAATTTATTTGATGGTTTTAATTTGTCAAATATTTGCAAATGATTCATTGATACATGTGCAGAACGATTTTCTGTTGTTGAATTTCGCTAATAAAAGCATTTAAGACAACCTGATTATCGAGTGAAATAGGTTTGTTATTCCATTGATTTCAGAGTTGTTTTTGTTTTCTTTAAACCTTAACATGTCACTATTGCATTTTCAGTGAGATTAATGGGCATTGCTAGGAAATGCAAGTAATGAGGGGAGATGGAAAGTCCCACTCTTACACCTCTGTAAGGGTTCGGCCGAACTGAAGCGGATTCTTCCAGGGGTTATGGATAAAAAAGTCCGCCGAAAGAGGTTAACATGGTATGCTCTATTGCATCCAGTTCAGCTCCCCAACCACTTCAAAAGTTTTCAAAAAAACAGATATGCATAACAGTGACTTCAGCTATTCTCTTCGTCTATACAGCATTAAATTTTCCGTTCTCATTGGTCAAATCGATGAGGTGAAAATGCGGTTGGTATAAAACGCACCAAACCTTTGGTTCTTTTAAATATCTATGGATTTTTTTTCGAATTCGATTGATCAGTGCCAATTAAACATTTATGCTGCAACGATTAGTCACGCATACAGTGGAAACTTCCCTGCCGAATTCCTGCATTTGAAACAAATTGAATAATAACTTTTCTCCGATGAGGATTTTCGTACTGTTCAGGAAAGCAGTCGGTTTTTTCATATATATCTCCCTGGGAAACTTTATTCGGAGTATGAAAATTGTCCAGAAATTAGTTCAAATTCTGCAGCAAACAAATATGGAAAATTTAGTTTTCTGGGACATCCTCTACTCACCTGCCATTTACCTCTGAACTTTATCAAGTTTCAAAGGGATAACAGCTGATGCGCAGTCTATTCAAGCACAGAAAACCCTAGGTAGTAACTTTAAGAGAAAACTCGAACTGAGTTCGCGTTGATAATAAAATCACAAGTGAATTCAAACAACCTATTCCCTGATCGATTTGGAGCATTTTTCCGGATCTAAACTGAAAATTTTTTTACTCTTTAAGAATTTATTTTCCGTGGCTGATTTTCTGAATAGAACTTTTGCTATCCTAACGAAAATAGATTTTACAATAGTTCCTTTATGTCGACTATAAAATATTCCTTTATCAATTGTCACATTCAATACGAAGAAAATAGAACACGTTTGAGGAGATGAAAAAAGAAGATGCGTTCTCGCCATATCATCGAAAAAAAGAGTCGGAAAATTAATCGGTAAGAAAAATTAAAGGCGAAATTAGAAATGAAAACTTTGAAAAAATAAACGAGAATCGTTGTTGGCGTAACGAATTATTATTTGTTTCTTTCCGATTTCTTAAAATACGCAAAGTAAACGAAATTTTTAATTTCCAGCGAATATCATAGAAATTTTCCACTCTATTGAGAATTTTCAATGGAAAAATTCGTTGAGAATGAAAATTAATCATTTTTATTTCCACATAAAAGTTTCGATTTTGCCATATTTTCTTTTTTATATTTCTTATTTTAGCAATGACACAGAAAAATTTTGCAAATTACTATAGAAATAAGAAAGCGTAACCTCAGGTATTTTATTGATGTTGAAGGCGAAAATTCAATGTTGAAATGCTCTATTGAATAACAAAAATTGATCTTCTTTCATATTTATTATTCCTCAACTATGACTGTGATGAATTTTTTCTAGTTATCATCGTCAAAGCTCTCATGAAACACCTTTTTAGTCAAAACCTGTCAGCTTGAATGGCGTAGAAATGAAATACTAAATGAGAGTTACTCGTAATGCCTCTCTTGATTTTTAAAATGTTATTTAGCGATTAATGTGCTGCTCTATTCATCCGCGGATACGTCTAAAACTTAAGTGGTTTCTTTCTGGATTCTGAAAAATGGGAACGGATTCTGGTTATAGTATATCCACGAATGAGCATAAAACTATGCTTCCGAATTCGTGATTTCATTATAAGTCGATTGAGCAGAATTACAAAAAACCAGGAGCAATTTTTGGGAAATTATAGAAAATGAAGTATCCTGAAATTCTTCCCAAGTTTTCTTTTGTATATTTTGTTGTCTGCAAATTATCCGAGTAAGAAAAAAAAGATTGCTTTGCCAAATTATGTAAAGCGTTTTTTTCGCAAATTTTCGGAAATATTTGAAAAACTGAGAATCAAATTTCTATGAATAAAAGAAGTCAAAGAGATATTATGCCTTTATTTAGAGAAGAAAATACAACCATCGATTTTCGATATAAAATGAAACTAATAAAACACTTATATAAACTGATTATTCCCTTTAAAAAAATTCATTTTATGGGCAAAAACACTCAGTACTTTCTTTGAGAAGATTTTCATCTCGTTGATCATTTAAACCAATATCAGACATTTGGTCTATTTATAGAAAATTTTCCTTTTTATTGCCTACAGATTTACTATGGTGAATTGGGCGGGAATATCCATTTTTTCAGTAAACCTTAAAAATATTCCAGGCGTTAATTAGAGGCGGGAATTGAGTTGCTTCAATTTGCTAATTAGGATGGGAATCATTCAATTTTGAAAACCATGCGGGCAATCATCGCTTCTGCTTTTTAAGCCAATAAGAAAACCAATAAAGTTACCTAACTTGCAATCACGTAAATATGGCAAGTGAGTCGAGGAAAAGAAATAGATTTGTGCTCAACTAGAGCCTTTTGCTTTGCTTTAAAATTCTGCTCTAAATCCATTTAAGCTCTGTTTTTTTTTTCTTCTACAGATTCATTTCGATGTGCTCATTTTGATTGTGCCTTGCGATCCCTTTAAAGTCTCAGCTAAGTGCAGTGAGCGTAAATGCTGAAATATTTATCAACCTTATTTAGTTATTTATTTATTTGTTTATTTTTTCAGTGGGTATTTTCCGAGGAAGTGAAGTGATTGCTAAATAAATTCCGAACTCGAACTTCATTAGAACCTTAGTTTTCAAGAGTGTTTTCAAAGAGGGAGACGAAAACAAGACTATCAATACGTCAAAGACCGAGTGAGATTGCGTAGTAGTTGAAATATCCACTCGCAATTTTTACTGAAACAGATCGTTTCAGAGGACGGAAACGCTCGGAATTTTTACGTCAAACTGAGAACTCTGTAACATTTTCTTGAGTTAAGGCAGCTTGAACATTTTCAGAAATCAATGCTATGATGAATACATGAATAAGACTAAAACAAACCTGATATAGATATACATATATAGTTTATTAAAACTGTGTATTCTATATATACTAAAAGATATAATGTAATAGAAGTGTAGGTACATTGCTGAGAAAATGTGAAAGCAATTTTCCACAACTATCGAATGGAATTGCTATAGAAAACGTTTCATGTGGCAACAAAAAAATCTATGTTTAATTGAATTACTCACCATAAACTATTGTTACATCGATCGATCACACGAAAATGTAGGTCTTATATAGGTAGCCTTCGTGGCTACACAGAAAATCACTGGAAGCGATACACATAGAAACAGTGTTATTGTCATTTTATTTCTTATATATACAAACCGAAATTAATCGGGTAAGATTTATTATTCGGCCATACTGTGAGATTAATGCTAAATTGTTCGCCTAAAGTGATTGATAAATGACGATGTAACACTTAACGGTCATCGGATCCATCGAATCAACGTTCGTTCTATCGTTGCTACTATGGAAATTCCAAAAATTATTTTATAATTTCCACGTGAATTTTTCTTTTGCTCTTTAAATATCCTCAACGATGCAGTTTAGTCTCTTCATGGTTTTTTTCGAACTTCGTTTGATGTTTACATATGACCGTGTGATATCGGAAAAGGTCAATGGAATGGAGCATTTTTAATAGTTTGTTGGTCACACCTCATTCGTTATTAATGAAATATTCTCATACCGCCTCCTATATCCCATCCCCTACCCCTCCCATCGCCACCTCTCTACCTTCAATGCTTGAGTAATGATTGGCTAAATACCTGTTTTTACAATGCCGTGTCGTAACGGCTTCAAATCTCCGCCCAAAAATCTGCTTATTTGCTTTACTCTGTCACCTTTTTCACATGCACTTATATCTGCATATTTCCAATCATCTTTGTTCCCAGCAGTAATTAACTTATCTCGAATATAGATTGCTAGCAATGATTTTCTAAACAATCTATTCTGGTGGAAACGGAAATTTTTTTCCATATGATTTCAGATTATTTCTTCACCTCATCAAGATGCTGAATAAGTGTCCATCATAGTGCATGAAAGACAAACTGGGAATAGTTTAATTTTCGAAAGTCGACAGCGAAGTAAAGCAGTAATTTCATTATATTCACTACAGATAAATATTAAAATGAAAATTCAGCTTCATTTCCTATACGCTTTGAAAAATTGTTTAGCAAGATTGTGACGAATTAAAGCGATATCGTGAGTGGGTGATGAATTTGTTCACATCTCTGAGAGTTCCAGCTGCGAAATCATTAAATCATAGAGTAAGCTCCTATACTATTTTTCTCATGAACCTATCAAATGAGAAAAAGGAGTTATGGACGACCTATTAGAAAAGATTTCGCATCTTTCATACTGATTGAATTTTTGTCCTACTTCGACTACGCAATAAAAAGACGAACCTCTTGTGTGACAATTGTGCAAATTATTGAAGCAACTAAAATATGATGCATTCTTCTGTTTTTCTTAATTTTTCTTTATTGATCATTTAAGAAGATGATTATTAAAACGAATAAGTTGCAAAAAGCGCATATCGCGCTTCATAGTATCTCTATTTGCCTTCTTCGATCCTTATAACTTGAATCTCTCCTTTTTTTCTTCTCTTTCAATAAATAACATTCGGAAATATGCAATAATAGCTTATTAGTGGAATAATTCGTCCACAACGTTGAGGAAAGATCAGAAGAAATTAGCTTAATTATGATTCGATAATAGCTCCCATTTTAACGCTATCGGGGTTAAAATATGCGCTTATGCGGAAAATGTGTGAAACTCCCTAAACGGAATCGATTATCTGGCTTCAAGGAATCCATTACCTGGCTCGGTCAGCGTTTGACGGAAATGACTGACATATTAAGATGTTCGATTTTCTTGTTTTGTTTTATTGATACTATATCTTAAGAGGCTGTCACATCCATCAATGAATCAATTCTTTCATTCTAACTGTTTTCCCATCTCCAATAATCGAGATATCTAAGAGAGAGAGAGAAGAAAAATGCAAGCCAACTAAACTAAAAGCGGTAAATTTCATATTTCACACTAAGGAAGAGGTTTGAAGCCAATGAATGTGCAACAAAAGAAAATATCTTCTATTAAAGTAAAATGGAGGCTTAAAGTAACACTAAGTCGAGAATAGAATGTAGTTACACTCATTTTTTGTGTTTAGTTATGTGCGGACTATCATTCGAAAGGACATAGCAGTCATTGAAAGTAATGCTGCAGTCTATGATTGAGTTGCGAAATAAGATTAACTGCAAAAAAAGACGCATAAGACCAATCGCATGAGACACAAATAGTATGAATTAACGATAGGAACGGACCTATTTCTGCATCTGTATCTAATGCCCTCAAATTATTTGTTTCAACTCGAACTCCTTTCGCCGCTTTTGTGATCTTGAACTCCTCGAGCAGTTTGTATGATCCTGAATTCCTCGAATCTTTTGCGTAATCCTGAAGTCCTTGAAACGTTTGTGTGACCATGAATTCTTCGAACTGTTTAAATAAACCCAAACTCCTTGAACCTTTCATCATTTGATAATGTGGAGGGCGGATTGCGTTGAGTGTTATAGAAATCAATAAGCCAAATTCTGTTTGCCATTTCATCAAGTAAACACGAAATATCCATATTGAGAATAAAAGTATTACTGACAATCTTTTAAAAAAATTTATTTCATCATTGTCTTTAAATTCAGATTTGAAACCCTCAGCAACATTCGACGTCTAACATTTGCATTAATCCCATCTAGTGAAACTGTAAGGAAGACTGCCTACTTATCGCCATAGGAAAATCTGTTATTAAACGGTTTTCTGCACCTTATCTCCTTTCATCGTCTCACCTATATTCTCAGTTTTGATGTGGGACTAAAGAAGTGGGTTGTAGGTTTCGATTTTTTGCATTATGTAGAAGCTTTTATTTCTAGAATTTTTTCTCCACGCAAAATGCGGCTGCTTAATCTTATTCAGCATTGATACTACCACCAGTAATACTGAAATACTGGAATCAAATACTGAAATATTCAGCAGTAATACTGAAATCAAAAATTGTTTGATTTTAGTTCGTATGACAGTTCTTATTATGAGCTTTCACATTTTCCATTGCACAAGTTATTGAAGATTTTTGTTTTGCTAGCTAAGGTGAGAAGGTCAAAACTATGGGGAATTATCGTTGTGTTTCTTGCTCCTATTTTCACCATGATCGTCGTATTTGCTGAAATACTGAAATGCGTTATCGGTTTAGAATGTTGCCAACTTCACGTTATCAACAAAACGTTTATGAAATATTAGTTCTGAATAAAATCTAATGATTACTTTACTATGAATCCGAAAGATCTATACTTCTTCCGTCCTGGAATCCGTGTTTTTTTCCGTTTTACTAACAAGAAATAATGGATTGATAGGTGGGCATTGGCGACGTGAATTTTGAGCACATTCATTATTTATTTTTGATGGGAAGTGGATGGTTTCGAGATTTTCCTGTAGAAGTTCAACTCTGATTGTTGAATAATTGCCCGTTTTTAATTATCAGTTAGCACTGCACTTTTATAGAGAAAGAAGGAATGAGTACCTTAAAGGAACTAGCATGACTCGAGTTTTGTTCGTTCTGCTCAGTACGCTTATCGCTCTCATAAACTACTATTAAATTACGAAGCACGAATGATGGCGCAAACGATTTGCTCAAGAAAGTTTTCACAGGTTAGTGGAAAACTACCTGGGAAAGCTAGCACAATATGCGACTTCTAATCGGACTCGTTAGACCGCCTATTCTTTTATGACATCTAGCCGTGATTGAATCACATCAAAAGAAGAAATCATCTACTCACAACAGGTGTGAACTTATTATCGATGGGAATTAAAATCTCAAATAATCGTAAAATATGATCATATTAGCACATATAACTGTAAGTATTGTGACCAAAAGTGTACTTTGTTTTGTTTTCAGTATTACATTTGGCTCGATATTTATTTCCTTCATTAACTCCTTGTACTTTATTTTAATTTAGATGGTAGGTAATCATTTCGCAGTTGAATTTGCATATCCTCTTTATGTTATATTTGGGTATTTTCGGAAGTTTGCTATAATACCATAAAATTTCACGACAAAGCATATGGGTTCGGATAAGCGAACAACATGGTTGAATCTAATTCGGCACTTAATGAGTTAGTCTGATTTGTAATTTGCATCATTCTCTGTTTTCGAGGAAAAGCTGAAAGATTTATACAAGTTCAATGGGAGGGTTCAGCATCAGAAAGAGAGAGAAAGAGAGGGAGGTCATTGAAAGTCCTATAATAGCGTTTCGCTTATAAGCACCTAAATCCCTTTTAAGAGTTTGGAGCAATGATAATCTATATAATACAGACGAACGTAAGCTTTTTTACCCTTTACTTCACGTTATCTCACGAACGCTTCGCTCTATTTCAGTTTTCAATCAGAAAATCTCGATTATTCCAAAAACTATTGGGTTTTTTTCTAGGTTCTTTTGTCTATAGAAAATTATCCTTTATTGAGAGAGCTTCACTGGCACAAGATTCCCCTTTTAGGTTCTTCGATTGCAGTTTCAGTTCCTGCTCGAGAAGAAGCAGGCTGTAAGTCTTCTCAGAGCTAGGTTGTAAAACAATATCATTTCCAGATGATAAATTGAATTCTGTGCTAAATAACTTTACGTAGTTATTGAATTATGAAACAATAATTTCTTTAACATTATATTTATCTCACTGTTCATTCGGCTAAATACTGAGTAAGCGCCACTTACGTGCATATTGTTTGAAAGAAGTCCAACAACTAGAAGTGGAGGATTACAGAGGGTGCTAAAACATCGGCATGAAAAGAGGGCATTTTTCTATTCCTAAAAGGCAATCGAATGAACTTTCAGACTAATTTTTGTTTGTGAAATACTCGGTAACTTTATTTGAACGTACAGAGGAAGGTTTATTAATGTCAACTCCTCGGAGCAGGTTTATTTCTAGCCATCACAGTTCGGCAGCGCTCACTATGATATATATATATCTTTCCAGAATGTAGCTTTGAACTCAGACGTGTTCGGACATTAAAGGGGCTCTAAATTCACCGTCGAGGCTGCGGAAGCTTGACGATCTTAGTGTGTAAGAGTATCGCAATCACAGGGACGACCGAGAGTGTAGATGCGGTGAACGAGGTCTATGATCCATGATCCAAGCCTTAGTGCCAGGGAGAGCAGAGAGTGAGCTCGAATGGTATCAGAAATATGTTACATCCAAAGCAATGCCAGTCTATGAATTTCGATCATAAGATGAACTGCACACAAAAAAATATAAGTGTTTTTTTCTCTGTGCAGATCTGACGTTTTCTCGAACAATTCTGCGACGAATTGAACGATTTTTTCGGTGTTTTATGAAGGCGTGCATTTATGACCGGCGAGCAACATCATGCATGCATGCAGGTATAGGTGCATACCCGTCTGACTTTCAACTCCTGAGTCAGTCAAAGTGGTTATGCCTAAGTCACAAACTCGAATATAATGGACACCATAAGACTGGCCTCTAACATCAATATTAAAACTGATACATGAACTTACCAAATGTTCATAATAACTTTAAGATGCATTTAGCAGTCGCTTGAACTTTACTTCACAGTGATGTTTGCGGAAATACTTGCATCGTCATAAGGCCATTTAAAATATCAGCAGATTATTTTATTATTTGTTCGTGGTTCATGGAATTATCAAAGTAAGTGAATAGTATAATAGCAAAAAACTGGAAGTCGCACCAACTTCTGTGATGCATTTTCCCACTTATTTGTTCGCGATGGAATTTTTATTTATTCAAAAAAATAAACCATTCTGAACTCTTCGCTATCGTCATTTGACTCAGACTTTGGCTCAAGAATAGATCAGAATCACTGTTTGATAATAACTGTTTAAAATTTCCATAAACGCTATCCATAGCACAATATCCTCTGAAACAACAACAGTGCTATTTTCAACGTTCGTATCGTGAATTCAGTAGGTCTACTGCAATACAAAGCAGTTCGCCTAAGCAAATGCAGTAACTGAGACGATCAGAGTACCAGTCAAGAAACCAGAAGTCTTAAATTCAAATCCCGTGTTTCCTTTGATCTCATTGCTGTTTCAAATTTCTGCCTACCAGTGAATAAAAATGACTTTATTTTCATCGATTTTTGGTGGATTAAAAGAAATTGGATCTATTTTTGTAGTCGGTGATGATAACCGGCTAAAGATTTATGCAGTTCTGTTAATTTTATCACTTGATCTATTCACATTAAAGCTAAATGAAATTTTTGTATTATTCAATTCTATTAGATCATATTATCACCTATATATGGTTAAATTTGATCATTAACCGTCAATTTCACTAATAGTACAGAAGTGAAACGTGTAAAATCGACTATTACATCAACATAGATACCGCTGTGTTACACAATTGTTTATTGAAGTGCATGAAAACATCGAAAATTTGAGTTACGTTTTGCGCTGATTCCACTAAGGATCTATTCGAATAATAGCTAAAGTAATATTGAGCTTATTGTTTAAAGTTTAGCGAAATGTCGCAAGTTCTCATTTCCGATTTCGTCGAAATAGTTTTTTTGAAAAACCGATTCGACGAAATCGGAATTGCAATTTTTTAAAACGAACATTCTCAGCTAATGCTAGCAATGAAATGTTCTTTTATATAGATAACCTCACCTCATATACCTCATAAATCATCCTCTTGAAATTTCCACAGTGAATAAATAAATGATTATTAAATGTATAAAAGTAATTTCAAAAAAATAGCATTCAGCGTTTTATTTGAGACTTTTATCACAACGTTTAATTGTAGTCGTGATTATTATACTTGATGGATTTTTATAGTTCACTATTTATTAGACAAAATCTCATCGTTTCTTTCGCTCATTTTCCCATATTTTCATCGGTCTTCCAAATCATTTCAGATATATATCCATATAATTTATGAAAAGCTAATGGAAATAGTAAAACTTCTTTGGCCCAATCAACAGTGAAATTGTTTTCCCAATAAATATTAGGTCAACAAATAGCACGAGTGCTATAAAAGCAAAAAATACAAAGCACTGCTAAAAATTTAAAAATTTTGCCGTTGTTTTGATGCCATTGTTGCACTCACTCGCTATAGCTAATTCTTTAAATAAAACAATCGATGCAACACAAAAAACACCTTGTTTTTAACATTTCATCATACGATTTGTGAAGAGAAGAGCGCTTTCAACTAAAACTTCCGCAGACTTTTCAAACTTTGTTCAAACTTTTACCAAAATTAAGGGATTATTTCCAATAATAAGTGAGAGCCGTCTAGCGCCATAGGTGGTAAATATTCATACAACGCCCGATTTTCGTTTCACTATTCCAATTAATTCGATGATGTAATTTGTTCGTTTGCATCTTTATTGATCTTGACAAATCACCATTAAAAACCTTCATAGAATGGTACCACTAAAAATTTTCTTAAACCAGCAATCATTGAATATCAAATGCAAAAGCTTATTTCCGTTAAAAGATCACTTTTAAGTGCAATAATCGGTGTTTAATTAGTGGAATTAGTGAACTTTTTCCGCTTGGTGATAAATTTACACTTTTGTTGGTCACACCTTTCCAACTTATCGTTTATGTTACCTATCGCCGTCATTCGTCCTTCTACAGAATTTTCCTTGCATTAGTTGTCTGATGTGCTACATATATATCCACCAATTTTTAGGAGGCATAAAAATTCTGCCTATCGATGAATGCTAACAGACTTCTTTCTGCTCCTGATAAATGCTGCATTACTTTGCTACTGTAAACGTTCCTAGACTACGTTATTCTTTAGTCCCTACATTTATTTCATCAAGTTTAGTAGGTGTACGCCTTGTTTTGTGTCCAACTCTATTAGTTTGCCTCAAACTCAGATAGTCGCCCTAATTTTTGTTAACCAACGAAAGCATCACTAAATATATTTCTTATTTACTCATTATACCTAAATATATCCATAAAAATGAGCGTCACAACAAATGATTCTTTCCCCTCATACACTGATATATAACATAAATCATCAAAAATTCTCCTCTCGAACAAGCTAAAGCTTACAATTGACTCGTTTGCTTGCCAAAATTGTTAAATTGCCTCATCCCTTAAAAATAATTAAATTCTCGACAGAGTTTCTCTTTTTTTTTCTAAATTGACGGTCTGGCAAATTGCTTCACGTCGCCTAGAAAAAGCCTCACTCGGAAGATTCTGTAAGAATAAATGCCATTATATATCTTAGCAATACCATCGTTCTAAAGAATTAAGCAATGCCCAGTACGAATAGAAATAAATAGCAGATATTTAGTAAAATGGGAGGTGCTATTTTCATCCCATTCACCTGGCATAATTAATTTCATAGGTTTTTGGGCTCTATGATCCAGAGCATTCAGGATTATGATCCAGAGCACTTAGGATTTCACTTTTGGAAATAATATTTTTTTATTTTTTACTAAAGAGCCGATTTTCTAGAATAACATGAGCTGCATGTATATTTAGAACATCTTTAAATTTCTATAAATGCCTTTCGTATGAAATGGATCAAACATAAAATATGACACGAGAAATTATCTTTCAAAGTTCGAATATATCGGATCGAAATTTATCAAATCTATTTTAGTTCCAATTTCGGAGAAAGTTGAAGCTTTTGAGAGACGAGGATAAACATAATAGAATAAATGGTTTTGCGTAAACTTGACATTTCCATAGTAGGTCTTCTTAGAAATTCAAAGAATGGAAAGTAAATTATCTAAAACAAAGTGGAAACCTTTCATGAAATAAAAAATATGTGATAAACTTGCACTCATGTTATTGCCACTCTGTTTGAAACTTTTCACAATGCAATTCGCATCTTTTGATGGCTCTATAAAACCGGAAATGTCTTATGAGAGTATCGATAATAGATAATAGTAGACACTCCCATTACCCTCTGTCATTAAATTCTTCTGAAATTTCGTGAATAGCGCCTATTTGCTATTAATAAATTCAACGCAACTTAACGTTCAACGAATAAATTATGCGATGATGGGTCATATACGCATTATGCACGTTAACATTTGTGCGCGAATATCCGCATGAAAAGGTATATTCTATTCAAGGCTGGACGAATAACTTCGTTTGAAATTTCAGAGTTTCGAGTGATGTTTCAATTGGTCACATATGATAGATTGCTCTTGCTGGAGTTTATAAGTTGAATAAATCGTACTTTTCGCTTAAAATGTGAAAAATATGAACTAGTAAGTGCATTATCAGTAGAGAGACGAATATATTTTTTTCACTCATTTTAAACTGTCATAATAAAGCAATTGGGAGTGGAGTTAGTGTTGTTTTTCCGGCTCTATCCGAAGCGACATCACTAAACTTCAAAAATTACTCAGAATAACTGCCAACAAGTTCTTTCTAATTTCCATCAGTCACTATCATAAGTGTGATTTATTGAGAGCCATATGTTTAGTAGATGTAGAATTAAAATAATTCATGGATCATTGTACGAAAATGATTTTTAGCGAATATTTGCAATAATTTTTGCAATGCAAGATCGTGCAATACTATGCAATAAAACTGCAAAAGTCTTCAGAAGATTTCTTTAAAAGGGCATAAAGAATCTTATACGTCATACTTGCAACCTCAAAATTGAATTATAGATGTGGAAAGTCTTTGAAGTCGATAGTTGCGCATGGAAGCGATAGTAAACGAGCGTTTTGTCACCTTCTTCGTTTGTGCTCTAAAAAATGGTTTCAGCTCGATTCAAATGTTAAAATTATCTCATAGATTTACTAAGATAATTTCGAATAAATATTACTATAATAAAATAACTCCATTATTTGGTTAATAATATAGAGATTATTTTGATGTGCATTCAATAGCCTTAAATTAGAATATAGAAATTTTGCTTTCAATAGAAGAGCATTTGTGATGGCTAAAAATGGGATAAAGATATATCGATACACAAAGAAGAATGAGAGAAATTTTTTAGGGAAATGGTCGCGTAAACGATTCAACGAAGATGAATCGTTTTACCGTCCAGCTGATTGTTGAACTTCGTCTTTCGCATCAATTGCTGCGCATTTTTGTGCCGTCGTTCCACTCCGATTCACCTATTATCTGTTTTTGCTCGTTTTTTTTTTCTCCCTTACTTATTATCAATAGCAAATATTTAATTAATACATCAGCTTTATAATTTTCTTCCCCAATATGATTATTTTAGTTTCTTTTTTTTTTGAAAAATTACTTTATTTTACTGTAACTGTATGTAATATATGCTTTATTTATTTTGTATTTATCATATTTTAAGCGTATTTCTATTTTACTTAACTTTATACGTATGTAAGTTTTCCTTGATCATTAACAGCTAATGATTTTGAGCATTGTTAACAGCGAAACGCTAAGTGCAATCCACATGAAAGCGATGATTGCACGATTTTTTTTCCTATATTGAACTTGTGTATTATTGATAATTTTTATGAAATGATGGTGTAGGGAAATATGTATGAGTAAATTTCGTAGATCGCTTGAATATTTCCATTGGAATTCTTGAGAAATTAGTAGACGGAAATAATTGCTCTTATATTTTATCGCGCATAAAAACTTATCAGTCATCTCATCAGTCAACTTATCAGTTGTCAGATCTGTCGCTGTTTATCGAAAAATGAAGTTATAAAGCGTCTGATCAATTTTAGTAATATCATTTTTGATCAGTTAAGGAAGAGATATAGATATAAAGCTTTAAAGGAAAAGCAAGGTGAAATAAGTTTTTTGAAGTTTATCCCATAAAGTTTCAAAAAAATAGATTATTTTTTTACTCGCCCAAGTTTGAAAGGAAGGTGAAATTCGATCAACAACATTTCCGGTTAACAGCTCAGCGCTGATGGCAATTCAACAACAATATTTATAATCAGAAAGTTGGCCAAACGTTATTCTCTTTTCATTTTTTTTTTTGTGCTTGCAGGGCACTACGTGCCTAGGTAAATGAATTTTGCATGTGATTGGCTCTGGATTCACCTGCTACTGGATATCTTTTGCTGTGATGCAAAGGTGCAATTCGAAAATTTCTGGATTCACTTGCGACTGGATATCTGTGACATAAAGGTCCAGTCCGAAAATTTCTGAAATCGAAGTCATGAACTTTCCTGAATGCGATATTATTAATTTCCACACTTCCATATTACCATTCAAATTGATTGCGAGCTTTTGAAGTTTTTAGCGTTTCGGTGAAACTTGCAACTAGCTGCTTTGCATTTCATAATTCTGCAAGAAACGTTTTCATTATAGTCGTATAAAATGATGAAAAAGGTTGTCAAAGTGTGCGTTATGTGAGTGAATTCCTCAGGTATTTCAACTTATAACATTTAATTTTCTCATAAATAAACTTATGCAACCTTCAAAAATTCACATTGCGCATCAAAAGGTTACATAAACGTTACATAAAGCTTCAAATCCCTTCAGTTTAAAGAATTTTACCCGTGATCTCACCTGCAGTCTCATATTTGCCACCTATTTGCTTTCTAAATTTGTAATTCTCCGAACAAGTTGAGAAAGTTCACAAATCGTCATAGCCTACCGTTTTCAAAGTCGAAATGACTTCTATCTCCAAAAAATGTCCAATTCGATTACATTACAATTGTTCGTTTTTGTAGGTTCATAGTTTTGATAAATATGAAATTAGTGAATCAGCATATCCATTGTCATTAGCCAGCAGCCAACTTGTTCAAGGGTGGAAAGTTAGCAACATCCAATTGCTGACGTCGGATAGACTTTGAGGAACGAGAAAAGTGTTGATTTATTTCAGAGAGACTCGGTTGCCTCTTCATTTCATAAGAATCAGGTCATGGAGGAATTCTGATTGATTCAACATCTTCTAGCGCCTTTTTAATGCGAAAGAAATGAGCTAAAAATGTGTTACCGTCTCGAGAGCACATTCTACATTGCAAGAGAAAGGGGAGAAGAGAAATAGGAGGAGTCCTGTAGCAATTGCACCTTCATAAATAATATGTTCAATTTGTTGGGCAATTTTATGGAGAGTACAAAGAATAAGCACATCATAGACTGATTAAGGTGTTTGATGTGAAATATTATATTATGGATGAAATTGTCGAAGATAAATGCGAATTTCATTCGATAATTACTTATCAAAGCTTATACTTCATGATAAGCTGATAATTGTTAAGTTGATTTCGATCTCATAAACGTTATGATTTATTTATGATGTTCAATATTTTAAGATTTCTCTACGATTAAATTCATATTAATTTTTTCAAGCACTCTTTAAGCAACTGTTGAATTGGTCACCAAAAGAAACTGCGATAATTGAGGAAATATAGGTTCGTTAAATTCAAATTTTAAATGAGTAAATATACCCATTTTTATGACAATTAAATACATTATAGGTAACACTTTAGCTTCAGGTCGAATCCATATTCTTAAAGAAACGACAGCAATGAAGTGGATCATTCCTTATCACTGATAGAAAGTATATTTAGCTTTTTTTAGTGGAACATACATTTATCACATCATTAGAACTTATTAAAACATATAACACATATTTATTTGGGAAATTCCACTTAACTATATTCGAACTACCAGATGAGTGACGTCCCATTGTGTGACACTTTGACGCTATGTCGTCGAAAGAAACTCGTAACGCATCGTTGTGTTGGAGATGAGAAGACGGATTAGTAAAGAACTGATAGATGCATTCGTTTCAGTGTTGCTTTTCCGCAGACAAAGGCGCTCGTTTTGCCGGATGAAAGAGGAATAAATTTGGTCAGTGCCAACTGCTATCGTTTCTCCGAACGATGAAGTAAACTAGGAGTTCCGGAGCAGATTAAAGCCAACTAGCGAGTCGTACCATTATTGTGTACGCTAAATTTGCATCACACAACACCAATTCAGTGACACTGAGAACTCGTCGACTGCACTTGCAAAAAAATTCATCTTCTTATCTGTTTTAAAAATATACTGCATATTGCATTTGTACTTGTATTAAGAGTGGATTTATTTGAGAATTTATTACGATTATTGAATCAGCTCGAATAAACGACAACAAAAAATAATTAAAGCAATAATATAGCATTTTTGCTATTAAACGCAAAAAGACTAACGTCACAATTGGCCAACAGCATCCTTAAAGAAGACACTTCAGCGGCAAATAAAATAAGTAATTCTTCACTCTCTCATCGGATCATCGTCGCTTTTCCCTATCCCTCTCGTCAAATCTGTTCAACTGAAACCCATTGGAAGGAAATCATATTTGCGCATCAAGACCATCTATATGTTGTTCGAGCCAAGTTAGCAAGTAGTGGAAATTGTTGGCAAGTACCTCGTCGATTCATTTATGCAAACTTGTACTTGGCTATTCCTGGTAATGACAATAAACGTTATCGCGCACGGTGAAGCTCAAGGAGCACAGATGATAGCAGATGATGAGCAAAGCGCGGGCACGTCCTACTCGCAACATCACATTAACGCAGGTATAAATATTTTTTTCACTTATGTTTTTACCTCCTGTAACTAATTGCCGCTTCCTTCAAAGTAAAATGAAAGAAAAACTAATTAGTTTTTATTAAACTGATCTGACTCATATAGTTATATGCAGCATAACAGTTCGGGAATTCCGTCAACCAGAAACCAAGATAAACAGTGGCTTATCTGAGGGTTGCGAGACTCGCTTCGCCATCACGTGTGCAAACTGGCCGCTAAGCAATTGTGGAGTATAAATACAATGTAAGGTAGTACTTCTGTTGTATGACTTGCGTTTATTCGCTGCATTGCAAGATACGTTTTCACAGACCTTGTACCGCCTTTTATATATGGGGCATATGGAATTACTCCTCGTGGGCAACCGCCAATTAATCGGGCAAAAAGACAGTGCGACCTTAACGCCATAAGTGATAAATGACATGCCCTAAGGCAATGAATGGGCTGCCGCATAGCGAGAGCGCCACCGCCCGTCCTGGAACTGTATCGCATCCGTGCGGACCTTCGCACCACTTAGAGGAAAACACTTTCATGAACGGTATGGTAGCTGACTGCCGTCGTTCTGCCAGCACTTTCGCTGGAGCAGTGTAATCTATTCGCAGCTCTCCTAGTTGTTCAACAAGAGAAATGCACTTCAAGAAACTGTACTGATCGTATTCGGATCATTGCAAAAAACGCCAATGAGAACGACAAAAAACATTCCGAGCTGTAATGGAAATGAGGATGCAAATATTATTTCTTTTGTTCACCTCAACTTATGAAATCAAACACGAAAATTACTAATCTATAGAAAAGACGAGGCGGCTTACCCCGAAATTGGGGGGTTTTTTTACGACAAAGATTCATTCATTTCTAATTGTTCAGTTTGTTCTCCGGAGCGGCAACTTAGGTGATACCATAGAAATTTACTTAAAAAATTGATTTCCCATTGATAGGACTACCAATTTGCAGTAAATCGAGCTTGATAATATTGCTGTCAGTAATATATGGTGGGTAAAGTGGACTTTTTACGGAATCGCTTGTAGAAATATTTATATATTTACGCCGATCATAAGGCGCACTACAATTTTCCTTTTCAAGCGTTTTGCAGACGTTTTTTCTGTTTAATTTTATAACCATACCTGGTAATTTAATTGCCTTACATTTTTAATTACATATTAAAGAAGTTCTGATTGGGAAGTTTGGTTAGTGAGCTCATGGTGATATGTGATTATGGGATATTTTGGGATTTTCGCTGACTTCATCATATCCTCCAGTGGATATCGGTAATTGAAAGCGTTATAGAATTTACAGGCGTATTATACCTAGCTATAGAACGGTAAATCCGTTGAATTCTTCTGTTTGTACGACCAGCTGATCCAATTCGGTAGCGGATTCCTTGATTGTTTTAAGTATATACCAGGGCATTTACCTGAAGTATGAAAAATTACTGCCTCTATGAAAGATTTGTAATACCTTCAATTTCGCTCTACATAGAGAAGAGGTTTTATAGCTTTTAGCCAGATCCTACACTCATAACAACTCTTTTTTCCAGGTGACCATAAAATTTCTTCCTGTTCATGATTCATTTTCAATAGTATTTAATTTATCCATTCGAATTTTTGCATAATTACCGGAACAATTTCGAGTTTTCGAAACTAATAAGTGAAAAGTAATTTTGTGAAGAGGTATCTGCATATCATCGTTTACGGCATTCGGAACGCCAACGATGGCGACATCATAAACTACAAATGCATCGCACAGTGGCTGCTGAATTCGCACGAGCACAGACACAGGAAATCTTCGATAGTCTACGAAGACAGCTTCAAAGCGATGCACACAAAAACGCTAAACGCACTCACCATACTAAAGTCGGTCATTTTCATTCACATTGAAATAGAAACATATGCTTCCAATTTTATTGTTTTTCAAATGTTTTTTATTTATTGTTGTTAAACTGAAAATGTTATATTTGTTTAGTTGATAGTACTTAGTAACCAAGTACTTAGTAATTAGTACTTAGTAACTTAGTAACTTGGTAATCTCATTAATGAGCTAGAAAAAGATTTTCCTTGATTATAGGCGTTAATGAGTCGGGTTTGTTATGAGTATACAATTCACTGTCATCTTAAAATGCTTCAGAATTCTTCACTTTATTCTTTTTATTGATATCGCGATCAAACGATAATGCAGTATATTTGTTTTTTCTTTCCTTTTTTAATTTCAGAACATTAACGACACCAACTGGCCCATAATGTGCAATGCAATAAACTAGGGAAAAAATATCTCACTTTATTTAGTACGATGATTTTTTTTTTACTTGTGCAACAACTCATGGTATACCGGAAATAACGAGTAAGAGTAAGTATAATATCGATAATTAATTAATGATAAGTAATTAAATAATAATCCTCCTTTAGTGAAAAGATCGAATTTCAGGATCTCACAATAAAGCGGCAACGAAATGAAGCATTATGTGAAATTCGCCGCAATACTGTACATATGAATACACCAACCGAAGAGTATGACCCACCATTTATGGTTGAGGTTCGCTGCAAAAATGTGGCTGATTTTGAACGCTCTCACGGGAGTGCAACATTGAGACCACAGGTTGAAGTCTTTTGTTGATACTATGAAAGCCTTCCTCTCAGAGAAATTTTGCTCAGGCTAATTCATATCTGTATTATCAAACGCTAACCAATAAACTTATTTGCCAGCTTTTTATGTCACCAAACGTTAGTTGATAATCCTTCTTATTGCCAGCTTGCATAAAGACTCGATCGATAAAGCTGTTTTTAGCGATTTTACTTTAAAAGGTTCAACAAAGCAGTTGAGCTGGTTTAGATTGTTCGCATGCAGTACGTCTAATCCGTTGATTTGATTGCTCCATAATGAATCTTCAAAAATCCAAAAATTACATCCACCGATTACTTAACCATCAATCAATCGATAGTGAGAAGTCGATATTAGAGGATCGATGATCGGAACTGATTGGACAGGGGAGATCTTTTAGACTGGAACAGGTAGAAGAAGTAATCTGATTAGATTTAGATTGGAACAAATTTTCACATCAAATAATGTGTTTTTTGTCTTGCAAAAAATATCAGGAGGCATCATTGAAGGCGTATAAATCCATCACGGTTACTCAGAGCAGAAAGGAAATGACGCTTATATTCACTGAATGAAGCCGTTAAAACGTTTCAGCTTTTCGATCAGTAGAACGATTTCAGATTCGTTGATGAGGTTTACTTGAAAAGGAATGCATTCAACATAGACCACAAATTAATTGTTATTTTTATTAGCTGCTTATGCCCATATTTTCGTAGGCGCAAATAAATTCTAACTAACAACCCGTTACCTGAATTGCATTTCGAATTTATTTGATCTTTTCAAGCATCCGTTATGGCTGTGGCGAATTTTTCCCATGAAACGACTTCACATACAAAGGGAATTTCTCATTTGAGAGGTAAAATCGCATATGAGAAGCCACTAATTTTCTCATTTGCTACACTTTTGCATTCAATGCGTCGTTTCCGAACATTGTGATGCTTCTATGCCATTGTTGGTTTCACACCCTTCGGTAATTTTTGTTGTGTTATTGCGTTTTTCGTTACGCATATGAGATAGCATTTGTTCACTGAATAGGCAATGCTAGAATTTTTCAACGAATTCGATTCATCACAAAGCTTTACAAATGAGGGTGAGTTTTCGATCGGTTGATACGGAACGTGGTTGATACTGTGATAGTGCTTAAAGAATTTCATCTCAAGAACTTAGCTTTTACGTTACAATGGAATCTCTCATTTATTGCTTCGGTAATTTTTTCATCCTACGCAAACTGGAAACTAAACAGAAGCAGGATTGTTGCACTTATACCGCATAATGTTCAATGATGCTGTGCTTTAATAGTAAACTTATTACGGATTCTTTTTTAACCTCTTTGTTGGTATTGAGACGAGTGAAAAATATAGTTGAAGATTCCAAATTGATTGCTATTCGAGCATTGTATGCTTACAAGTTTTCACAACTGTCTTCTTACGATTTCTTCTGACGAAAGCAATGCCGTTCGCAGTCGCTTATTCTTATATCTTAAGTGATGCATTCAGTCGATTGCATAAATTCGACACTTCTGAGACTGAATCTGCAAAATAACCAATGATTCCTTGCGCTGTAGTCGGCTTCAAAGAGGCATACTATTCTCTATTCTAAAGTTCGAAAATCCACATTTATGAAGTTTGATGGCGATCTGAAGACTGTCGAATCAGGCCTGTCCATGATTGCTTCATATGAAGAGGTGTAAGAATTGAGGAGGGCTAATTGCACATCGGAATGTGGAGAATTTGAATTTTCTAGAAAGGACAGTGCCGTGTTGTACGAGATGGTGTGTTTATCATATGCCTACTATAGATGAACTTTTAACCGGTTCATTGCAAGGCTCCTAGAACTGACCCCCTAGCGCTCTTAATTTGGTTTCCTTTGCGTATTCCCACGTTTTCCATTTCTACTAGGAGGAAATTGAGAGACAAATAAGTCTGACATAGTGTGATGCCTACGCATAACTCCTCATATTTCCTGAATTTTCCATTTTTTTTTCATATACCTGTAATATTTTTTTCGTTTAGCACTTAGTTTGCAATGAACCTTTTGAAATGAATAGGGAAGATATTATAATTTTCACATTTTAGAACGTTCCTTCATTGTCGTACGATTGCGGTGATTTAGGTTCCTTCATTAACCGGTTTGCAAGGATTTACCCCAAGGATTGCTCCTGTTAAGAACCTCGGAATGCGCCGAATAAGATAGCGATGATTACTGTGGCGATTCACTCAGTGCATTGAGGTATAATCATATCAAAAAACCTCAAAGTTGTGTAAATCGACCGCAGGAATAGTGATATTTTATAATTGTGATTTCGAATTTCCTGATCGCACATTTGTCTTCAACTGAGCATTACATCAACAACTATTTGTATGATATTTCCTTAAGTAACAAGCTGCAATTTTACTGCGACTGAAATATCTCTAAGGATTATCGAACACATGATCAGGTTGGTAAACTTGATCATGTTGAATCTTTGCAAATCCAGGATCTTTAAGAATGATCTCTGGAAAATGGTTATTTTCATAAATTTCCCAATTTCAAACAAAACGCGATAGATGGAATAATGCTCTTAGATGTCTTTTGATCGTTTGTTTCATTGTTTCGTTGACATATACTACTAAATTTGAGAAGAATAGAGTCTAGTATTTATTTTGCGTCGTTTCTTTGAGATGTAAAAATTTTTTTCCATAAGATTTATGCAGACACAATGATGATTTAGTGCTGGATTGGTTTCACTCCGTAGATGGCTCAGAGCTGATCGATGATCAGCGTATTGTCATTTCCCCACCAAACATCTTATTTCTTGCCGCTAATTAACTCTCACTTAAACATTCATCTTAATTGGGCTGTTTTTGAAGTTATAACAAACGTAGATTAAATTCTTCTTTCATCAGGCACTACATTTTTTATTAGCTTTGAAAATTCATCACGGTGTTAGCAATTCCATATCACTGCTCAATTGCAGTTAGTCATGATATCACGCTCTCCCGACGAACTTTCACCTACCTCTTCGCATCGTGATTGGATAAACTTCTATATCTTATTATGCACGGTAAAAAAGAATAAATAAAAATTCACTTGTTTCATAGACGTAAGCAGTTGTATGAGCATATACTGCTAAGTCGATGCTTCAATGCGGCTATGTAATCGTCAATTATGGCATATTCTATACTTTCAAATTTACAGCGACCTGGCGAACTGTTAAATAGGCTGATGCAATATATGATATTGCTTACTATGCTGCAATTTGTGATGGTTACAATGGTAGGATACTATGAGAATTCTTGCTGCAGATGACCTCTCTAGAGAACCCTCGCTAGAATGGATTGCGTCCATAAATGCTAACTCGAGAGCAACGATATTTTTGAAGCGGAAGCAATGCATTAAGTATTCAAAAAAAGGGGAAGGAGGATTTTTGCCTATGTTATATGCAATATAAAAATCAACAAATATATGAGAGCATTAAATTTTCCTTCCGAGTAAATGATTGAATATATCAAATGTAAAATAAATTAATTACTTCTAATGCTCTTTTGCAAATTTTGCAATTGCAAAACGTCTTCTGATAGTACCAATGCCTATTGCAATATAAATCGTCTTTTAAATGATCCTACTGAGTTCAGATGAGAATATATTTGCATAAATGCAGCAAAAATTTGTTCATTCTCTTCTTTGAACTGCTCAAATTTTCACCTTACATCTGCTTTTTTTCTAGCAAAACCTGAATCTCTATCTTGGAAGGTTTATAAAACTCGATAAACCAATGAAAAATTCGATTGATTTGTTAGTCTATTATTGCAACTTGCAATTCATGCAACCAGTTTAGTGAGCAGAATTGTAGAGGGAATTTTTTGTTGAACCCACTAGCAAGCTTTTCGGCTATATCAATAACTGAGACCTGAAATTAATATTTTTATGCAACGTCTTCTTATGTGAGTTCCATGAAATCCTATATCACCTACATATATATTCAAAGCATAATTATGCTGACTCTTTCATGAAATCCTTTTGAAAGAGTTCCAGATTAGAATCGCTCATCGGCAGTCAAGTGGTTGGTTAGCACTCTTTCTTTTATGCGTGCTGAAATAAGATCATAACGTTGCCTCTAAAAGTGCATTTTCTTGACTTATTTTCGTTTCTTTATTGTTTATTTATTACTATTTCAAAGTCTCGAAATGGAAAGACATATGAAAGGTACATAGGCTCTTGCTGTACAGCCAGATTTGGAAGGAAAAATTTGCAGATATTTATATGGCTCCCTGATAAATGAAGTTTCTTCTACGGGGAAATTTAAGTCAAAACGAGCTTTTTTTGCAAAGATTACAACGATATCAATACTTAGAATGAGGAGAATCAAATGATCGGAATAATTTTTTATTGTCAGTAAGATTACATCTAGCGGTGCAAATCCTCACATCAACTGACATCTTCAAGTGAAATTAAATTTGACCACAATTCCCGTGCGGTTAGAAGTTCTGATAGATTAAAGCATAAATGCAACAAAATAAAAATTCAATGTTCTTTACGAGCAAAAGTGGTTTTATGTTGTCATCGGATTTGATATCATATTATCATTTTCTTAACAAACTTCTAAAATTATCAGTGAATATCGCTGTTATAAATTCATATCGGAATTATTGTTTATTATGTGGAAAATATTTTTATAAATCCTCGATATTTTATACTGCGGAGATTTGAGTAGAGTTATGGGCAATTCGCCGATTGTGTTAAGAATTTTCGTGACTTCAGTAAGTAAACTATTTAAAAATTCAACTATTAAATGAAAAATCGTTTTGCTGGAACGTATTTCTATAACAAAAATCCCACTTTAAATATAAATGACCAGATAGTGACTATTTAGAGCAATATATAGAGCACTGGGAATTCCAACTGTCCGTACGGATGTGGGATCCCTATCTTGACCTCCCATCCTTAATTTATCCCTGTAAGATTTGCAGAATTCCTGCTTTTCTGATGCCCTACGGAATGTTACGTGATCTAGTAATAAGACAGGAGGTCAAGATGTTTATTAAGCTTTGAAAAAAATCATCGTCACTAAGCCGGAGAGGATAACACTGACGCCTAGGAGACGTTGCTCCGGCAGAGCCTTGCCATCATGATGCCAACGAGCACCGGGCACTCCTTACCCCGAGCTACCTCGCGGTCTAACTCCGCACCGCAACAGCCTGAGCCCACTCCTCGACGACTGCAAACCGCCTATGAGGATGTCTGAACCGACCCTTGCTTCCGTCAAGGCATTTGTAGGGACTTTCCTGTGTCTTATGGTTATCGTTTCTCAGCTCTATCCGAAAGTTGCTCTTCTACAACCTACTGACTCTTCTTCATACTTATGTTTTTATTTATGTTATATAAATTGATCTAAAAATTCATTTGCCCATAAACATCGTTCAGAATGCGCACGCAATCTTTGACCTACGCCGTAGCGGAAACTGATTCTTTATTCAAACAATTAACTTGTTTTGATAGCGGACAGGATTGCGTTCATTGACCGTTCGTTCAACATTCGATGGAATACATTCGCGTCATACCATCATTAAAACTGCTTTCAGCCGTTCATCTCATAAATAACAAATTTAATCAAAATTAATGCTAGCGCACTTTGAAAGTTTCTTAAAGTATATTTTTTAAGTGTATATATTAAAATAACCTCAACAATATTTTCAGTATACTTCATAAAATTTGTGGGAATATGGTCTATACATTTTACGAACCTCAGTTTGTATTCTTCTTTTCATAGTCTGCTAAAGTTTAGTACATTTGGACGATCTGAGCGATCGGCCCAAGCATAAAACTAGAAAATGACCGCCGTTCTAGAATCCAAAAAAGAAGATTATTGTTGGAATTAAGGGGTCGTTACCGAGTGAGCAGTGCAACAGAAATACCTATAATACCGCAAGTATTCTCGAACTAGATGTGTTTGAAATTCCGAAATTTTTCCACATGCTACCCACTATATGAAGAAAGCTCATGCTACATCATTTATTGAATTTGTGCAAATTTAATGCTTCACTTGTTCCATTAATACAAGTGAAAAAAAATTTGACAATACAGATCGTGGGACAAAAATTTGACAAATTTGACAAAAAATTTGACAAAATAATATAAATTAAAGAAAAATTTTTCATAGTAACGAATTTTTCATAGTAACGATAATCAAAAAATTCTTCTAGAAGAAAAACTAGAAAGTTATTCTATAATCTTTAGGATTTCTTCTTAAATTTTCCCTCTCTTCATTTATATCATACTCTTGTAGCAACTTTGTTCTCTTTGTTCGTGATTTCCCTTGCCTTCATCATTTTCCTTATTTACTCTATCCACCTTTATATTTTCCTCCCCCTATACTTGTCTTAATTAAATTCGCCTCTAGTTTTGCAGAATTCATCTTTCTTTATAAGTGCTATCGTTTAATCTTTTGAAATTCCCTTATTTTGCAGAAATGCTCCAACAAATTCCATATGTGGTGTTTTCTTGGTGGTGATTTAATTAATTAGCGCATCAATTAACATAATTTCATAATAACTCATCGATACAAATATCAAATTTATTGATGCTCCTCCGTATGCATGAATCTCATCATTCATTTTATAGTTTCGTTGATTAGTTATAGTTAATCAATGTGAAAGTGAATATTTCCGTCAAAGTGAATTTGCCAACTTCCTTCAACGGCTAGTCCACTTCAGCATTCTATAAAATCGAATGCAGTTGCTTCAATAAACATTGCATTCATTTTGCAAACTACAATGAAGTCACTGCATTTGAAGGAAGAAATGTGATGAAAACTATGCGATCTAGTTGCTTTTACATTCGAGTCGAACCTTTGAAAATATCTGAATGCAATTCGATTCGACTTTCTCCATCTATGCGATAGAGTTGAAAGCCGATTTAACTTGGAGTGGCGGCGATGCGGAAAAACAGTCAGCTTTCCAGTTTCTTCTTCGAAATTCAAACATATCCTCATATTTCATTGGCATTTAATTAGCTAAGCTCATAATATGTGCAATAAAGTTTCCATTTGTTTGATCAACTTTATCGTATTTTCAGGGCTGTGTACACGAACTACTGCGATGTGTTCAAATGTTTAAAGATGTGCACTTCTCAAGGCGGAAGATTGGCTCACATAGTTGGCATCCTTACACAGTAGCGAACGTTCCGAGCAGTTGTGAGTGTATGTGGCCTGTCGACAAATATGGTCATCAAGAGTTATAAGCATGCGTTTTTGAGCTTAACAAATGCTGTTGGAGAGATTCAGTTTTGCAAGTTGGCAGTTATCACTACAAGCCGATTGCACTCATGAGTAGTGATTGTTTTATTAGGCACTTGATCGGATATTTCCGTTAGATGGAACTACTTAAATTAAAGTGATGTATAATTTTAACTGAAGTTCATGCTGATGTCTACACATGATAATTACATCGTATGCAACGTCTAAACCCGTGATCTGTTGCTTTTGTGATCTATCTTTCCCTATCGATCAGCACTTGAGCATTGTCGCTTATCGGCCCTATTTGAGCGTGAGACGATCATCAGCATCGCTCCGTATAAGGAGTTACGAGCGCTAAGCATTGCATCCGTCCTATGAGTTATCGTTTGTCCGTTCATTTCAGACATAGATTTTTGATCGCATCATTTGCACGTGCATTTGTATGCAAATTGAGATTAAAAATAGCTTGGTTATTTTTTAAACCTGAAGACAAGGAAAAATCCTTTTCCGAAAAACAAAGGAAGTGTCGCAAAAGCAAAATATCTGTTGCCTATAGAAGATGTAGTGAGAAGCTCGTAGAGGTGAAATTAATCGCCAGATACCTGAAGTTATATTGGGCAAATTTCGATTTAGCTGCTTCTTTTTTTGTTAGTAAGTACATTTCCGGTGCAGGCAAGCAAGCCTGATATTTTATTTTCCTTATTCTTCGCTAGTGGTGGCTAAAATTTTTTAATCTTTTATGCTATCTATTTTCGTTTATTATTAATAAGTGAGAATTCACAGATGTTGTAATTAACAATGAGAAATAGAATGAATTGTTCCGCAAGAAAAAGGAATAATTAAACGAGTGAACTATTGCTCGTCAACATTTCCTTCTATCTCTCTTATTCCTTCTCAAAACCTTTCACTTTGATCTGAACGCCAGAATACATTAAATGACTCCTTTTAGGCGTTGCTATAACACGTGAAGCAATTTCAAGCTTAAAGAAACTTCACAAGACCAAGCATAGCCGGCAGTTTAACATAGCCATTCGAGAGGTACCTACGTTATTCATATCGTCTCTTCGCATTTTCTTAATCATCAAGTGGGAATGGATAAAAGGTGCAATATGTGTTTTTTTCAATCTCGGGAAGCATCGAAAAAAGCAAAGAAAGCGCACCAAAGTTGCAGGTCCGATGTGTGCCACATCAGTACGGCATAACAGGTCATCAGATTTATTTCACTAAGTCTCATTAAATAAATGAACACTCGAAACAATACATTCACAAAGTATATCACAATCTTCGCACCTACAAATTTTCAAAAATTTTCCTTTCAATGTTTAGCAATTCTCTGTGATGTTGGTGGAGCTTTTTCAAAAGCCCTACCCTTTTGGTGTATCTTCTTTATCTGTGGCGCAGAGTTTATCCAACAATTTGTCTCATCGTCCGTTGCCAGTTTGAAATCAATCGAACAGATGGATAAATATATTTGCGTATATATACATAATCATCTGTTGAGTGAATGCACATCATTGATATAAACTTAAATAATTAAATAAGAACAAAAGAATGCTCAATAATATATTTTCGAAGGCGTTTAGCCAATTCCACTAAGTGTACTCTACGAGCGATAGTCTTTTTGGCCTTTAAAGAGAAGTTTCGCTAGCAGATTTTACCATACTCGACCATTTCGTAAATTATAACAAAGAATGAAGTTTAATTTACAATTTTCATATTTTTAAGGATAAATTAAGGATATTTGCATATATAAAGGATATTTTCAAGGATGAAGTTTAATTTCACTCAGCATTCTTTTATTACAATTTGCTTGGATATTATCAATTTTTTTGTGATTCACATTCAACCTGAATAATATAGACGTTTAAAGAATCTTTTATTCATTTTATTTATATGCAAGCTCATTTTCGGCTATCCTCATCAAAAAAACAATGCTCACCATTCATTTCAACATGATTTGCATATAGTCCGGGAAGTATACCTTTGATTTTGTGTACTATATATCTCCTAGTTGTTTCCATAGGAAGAAGTATCCACGAAATGATATTTCTATACTATTATTAATGTGCTGATATAGTGAAATTACTGCATGACCAATACTATTGTTCCTTCGTTTAGGACTTTAGAAAGTTCAGTAAATTCTTAAACGAAATATGCTTTAAGTGATACAATGAATCATCCGATCGATTCGTAGATGCTTTTTGCGCTTAGCTCTAATTCGTCTCCTATTCCTCACAGCCCATCCTCCACTCCCCTCCTTCCCCTCCTGCTTCTGATATTCGTCCTTCCTTCCTCTCAAAGGAGGAAATCCCACTAGTATGAATAAATTAGCTGGAAATCTGCGGTCTTTTGTTTCGCTTTTCAATTATCCGTTGTGGTAGGCCCTAGTAAAGAAAGGATAGTTGTCTATAAGTGCAATTTCACTATAATGAACGTTGATGCATTGTGATGAGCGAATGCTTGCATTAACGTTCATCTTAATGCAACAATTAATTTATTTGTTATTATTTATTATTATTGATTAAACATTGCGAAGATAAAATTGTCATTGCAGTTAGGCGATAGTGGAAAAATAGATTAATGAGAATTATGGCCAAATATGGCCAAATATATGGTGTTCGGACCAGAAATAGAAAAACAGTTTATCTTGTCATATGTTCATACTTCCAAGTTATTGATGTGATGGATTTTTTAAACTATTTCCCATCCTCTTTTCAAAATACATGACAGATATGAATCCGTGGTAAAGAACTTGGGGCAAATGCACTTAATAGCTGATGAAATTCCTCAGGTTATATGATATATCATGAGACCTTTCGAATTGAAGATCATTCGTTCTCGCATTGATCTGTCAGTCACTTCTTAACAGCTCGATAATCACGAATAGTTTAGCTTACCTGGACGGAGATAATTTATTTTATTTGAATAATTGAGGAAATTTTCGTTTAAAGAGGGGACTTTTTCAATTTTGTAATTTTAGGGTCAAAAGAGATGAACGAGAAGAACGATGATATACGGGGTTTAAGTGAATTTGTGAGAGCAACGAATAGTGCTGGCAGTAGAAAAATGTTATACTGCTAAGCATTCTTTTCATAAATGTGGTACTTGTTACAAATCATTATTATCGTTCGAGATGAAATTCATTTGTCGTTTCAATGTTTAAGAATCCAAATTTGAGGTGAATAACAAACTCGACATTGGCTAAGAGCTTTTAGAGAGGTAGAAGAGCTTAGCAGTTTCGTTCAAGGGTTCACTTGATTCCGCTTAAAGCTATCTCGGGCACTACACCACTTTCTCCATTTCATCACGTCTATCGCTTTCTCTCCTCGATCCTTAGGGCAGAACTACGATGGACGCAAATTTTGCAAATCCTAAAATTGAAGTTATAGGTCGAAATTGGAAAAAATACTCCGAAGTTTTGCTACATAGCATTAGCTGTCCCGACTCTTAGCACGTTTATATATCTTGGAAATATTAGAGCCTATTAGTGGCGAGCATAGAGGCGATCCGAGAATGCGCTTCCCTATTTTCCTCTAATGTGTTCAATCGGCGACACTAAGTTATATCGTGTCTTGTGTTTCCAAGAAATGTTTCACTGATTTCTGCAATCAGTACAAACAAATATTTATGCTCTCATTTTCGTGTGTGCACTCTACATTGCTCACATTTCCTCGACCACTGTGTGGTTCTCTTTCATTGTTTCTGTGTATGTGTGTGTCCATTTGTGCAGGCTTATGTGTGTCTGTGTGTTCGGCGATTTCAAATGCCAATATACGGCGAGTGGGGAAATTTTTATGTGCTCAATCAATCGTGATAGTTTTCTCTTTTCCCAGCTAGTGCGCACCTTCATTCACTCATAAGCGCTCAGCTGACATTAATCTGCATAATTCTGTTGTTTGGCATTATTCAGTAATAAATTAAAGAGCTCGCTTTGAAGATTATACAAGCACCACTTTTGTGCGACGCAGACAAAAAAACTCATAACTATGCACATCACTTGCAATCTATTAGTAGCCACAAGTTAGTAAATTATCTTTTTAGAGGAAAACTTCAGGTCATCTGCCGGTCGGGTCTCAGATTTTGCGGTATTTAAGAAGTAAACGTAATATGTACGACTCGGGTCCGCTATGCAGTTTTTTAAAAAGGGCTTAATAATAACAGATACAGGACACTGTCTGGTATGAGGCGGAGGGGAAGGGTGATGCTACAACAAAGTGAAAGTCAAAATAGTCCAGCGGCTGCATGAGAATCAGTTTATGCAACACCTGACTGGAAACTATGAGCGACGGTGTTTGTTTCGCAACAAGCCGTGACGAGCTTGAATTGGTACTCAAGCTAACTCAGAGTCAGGTCCCTGACGGCGGGGTGTGGGGAAAGTGCTTGCGGCTTTACTGCAAAGAATTAGGTTGGCCATGAGTGTACGATTTTCCGACGATTCCAAATTAACGACTTTTAGCTTCCTAATGTAAACTGGCTCGCATAGGACACCGGCAAACTTTTTGAGAAGCGATGTGATCGTTCAATCTGGAATTAAATAAGAGGCTAGGCGGTCTTAATAAATTTTAGTATTATCCTATCTCCCCCCGGTGAACCTCAGGTGCTTTAGTCTGGAAACTTTCTTCCCTGCTTTCTGTTAATTTCGGTGCTAGTCCCCAAATGAGCGACTTGTATCGAACCCGATCACTCGTATCATGCGTCCCCTGCGCATAATCTTCAAACAAATATTTGCCCTTTTTAATTTCCCTCTCCTCGAAAGGCCTCAGTCCTTCCGTCGCACAACGGAATTCCCCTAAACCTGCAGCAGATGCATCAAATCTCCTATTCGTTTCCCACTCCTAACGCGTAACTTCGTAGTTCCCCTTTCGATCGTCAGCTAATGCCAAAATCATTATTTTTCTTATTGTTCCTTCGCATAGGAGAAACTACTGAATGAACATTGAGCTCGAATAACCATTTAATTTCTCGACACGAAAACTACAAGTTTAATCTAAGAGGCATGACTCAACGAGAAACTGGTGGGGATCACTTTTGTACAGTAGCCTTGGGTTTGGGAAGTTCCGTCTGGATAGAGGCCAATTCGTCATCCCATGCCTTCTCGATCTTCGACCAGTGTGCAAGCAACTCCTTCTTGCGTTGTTCTCGTTTATTGAAGTAATAGGGAAACTGTTCTCGTTCAGGCAGTGTCCACTGTTCAGAATCCAGTATCTGGAAAGCAATCAACCAGTTAGATGTGACTGAAATGTTTCATCATCTCCAAGACGTGATTAAAACATTTCTTTATCTTCACCCCAACTTTACCAAAACTTACCTATTCGATGTTAACATCGACAAAACCGCCTTCGGTACTGAGCTACATACAAAACACACCACGCTAACGTTCACAATTAGAACAGCTGAATCACGATGAGGTTTCTCCATCAGTAGGCAAATAGAATGGTACAAACATTGAATAAAACATCGATGAAACTAACAAAAAAGTCACTGCAGCAAAGGTCAAGACAAATATTTCGAGTTGCCACAGGAGAAGTTTTTAACAAGGTTCAAAAAATGTGCTTTGGGCTTTGCTAAATGAAAATCATTTGAGCAACCCCTCCCTCTTCCCTCCAACCTACTTCCGTCTTAATGGTTGGTCGCATTGGCCTTAATCACTCGTGCTGAAATGGTAGATAAATGTGACGATCCAAAATGAGTATAATTCACTCTCAAGTCAAAAAATGAATCGAAAAAATTGAAGTCACAAACGGAAGTTCGTTGGTGACTGGGAAGGCTATAGGCTAGTGCTCTAAACAATCAGCTATAATAGCAACAACTTTTTAATAATTAAATTTCATCCATCAGAGGCACTTCAATTTTACTGGCCAATTTCCCCTACAGGTGATGACACTCAGGGGTTCGTCAATTTGCATCAGCTGCAATCCTACGAATTGCACGTCCCTCAAAACCGTCTTCGCCTATAATCGCTCTCTGCGTTCGCTTATACTACAACTTTACTCTCAATTCATTTACACACTTTTTTGTGACTTCCTCTTAGAAATTTCAGGACGAGTGAGGAAAACTTTAAAGAATGTTAGCGTGGAAATTTACATGTGTGAGAATACCTGGGACGAATAACACTTTAACATCAAAAATTTTCATTTTCAGAAGAACTTCTCTCTCGGCAAATGGAATCCTAGAGTGCCTTCTTAATATGAAGTGAGACTTGATAAGTGAAGACGAACCACATCAGGCGATTCTCGTTCACGGTCGTAGGAACTTCCTCCCGGATCGAGTGCAACTTGAAATTTTAACCTTTTACAAGAAAACAACGCAATTACGATGTCGGCTACAGATCAGTGGGCTTATTCTTCTAGTGGTAATTTTCCCTCATGAGTTCAAACCAACTGCAAAAATTTTCAAAAAAAATTAACTAAAACTGCGGGGAAGTTCAGTACCGTTCGCTTCGTTAGGCATCAAGAATGGACAGCAAATATTAACGATAGGTCAGTGCTTGAGGCACCTCAATAGTTCCCCATAATGGAGAAGACGGTAAGCTCCACTAGGTATTTCATTCATATGTTTTAGCAAAAAAAAGAAAAAGAAAAAAAAACAAAAAAGAGACGAAGCAGAAATCTATTACTCCGAGGGCTAAACCTCCCTCCACTGAAGTGATATAATCACTGGTCTATATTGTGTGATGTGATACTGGACGTGGAGAGTAGCAACGGATTGTTCCGGTGCTCAGGAATCCGTGAAGAACGATGAGGGAACATTTTAATGCTATGCATAAAATTTCGAACAGTATTCCATTTGACGAGCATACAAGATAATCCCACCTCCACCAATGAAATCTCTCTATTTCTTGCCAGAGAAAACTTCACTCTTCACCCCTCTCCATTTATTTGACGTTGAACGCACGTCGCATACTTCAGTCGATAAATGACTTCAACTGATAAATCGATAATTTATGTGCCGACTCAATAACAAATTTGAAAATCTCACTGAAGGAAATATGTCAACACTGGCAATCCTATCAAAGTTCCCAGCAGAACTTAAACATGTTGAAATTCAGTTCCGATTGAGTGAAGAAGGTGGAATAACTGAAGGAAAGACGAAAAATACGGATGAGAAAAGATAGAAATAAAAATAGTAAATATGAGCACTGAAGGGCCTCAATGAATCATATCAACTCACTTATCCCAGAAAATGAGATTATTTCAGTGAATCTGCTAACGGAATGTCGTCTCAGTGGGAAAGCCTTCCGTTCGCTTCCAAAAGCGCAAAATTCATAGAAAGAACGGAAAAAAAGACGATTAGATAAGATAGATGAATTAAATTAAACTGAAGCAACTAACCTGATTAAAGTAAACAAGTAAATGCAGTTTAATGAATTAAACGAATGAAACAAGAAAACTGGATAGCATTTAAGCGGAATGGATAAATTCCACTAATTTCATTGAACTAATTGATTGAATTCTAACCAATCAAAATGGCTAAATGAAATTGAACAAATTAAAAATTTAACTGAAGCAAATTTCAAAGAAATGAATCAAACTGAACAACTAACTAACGAATAAGATCACGTAAACAAATCAAATCAATTCGTTCAATTAAACTAACAAACGAATAAATAGAAACTAACATCGAAATGGTTTGAAATGCCTTTTCTCCCATAATTGTCGACATCCATCAGCAAGCAATAATTGCGCTTTGCGGATATCTTTCTCCTCCTTATTTGCATCGAAACGTGCACGCATTATCACCTTCTGATAGCGCACTTCCAAGCTAAAAATATTCATCTATTCATTTTCGAACGTTTTTCTTATTGCATCAATCAATTTAGCTTTAAAACAAGGATAACTCACTTCTGCATATAGTGCCTTCAATAACTCATGTAATCATTCACGTTTGAATGTATTCAGGCATTATAACTCGAGCAATGTTCGCTAATCATCTATATAAATTTGCAACTTGCATAGCCAATAGTGACCAGTCGAAGATGATCGCTCTAAGTTACAAACGCTCATAATCGGGCCAAAAATGACCACGGTAAAGACTGCTGTACCGCTACCTTGCCGAAGTATACTTGATACAGTGTACAAAATCCTGCGTTCCCTTGAGGTTTTTGAGCATACATTGGATGAACAGCCCTCTAAATCTCGCGGGAATCGATTCACCGTTTCTCCTCTCATTTGGAAAAATCCACGAAAAACTTCTTCGTGAACCTGATATAGCAAAATGACCTGACTTCTTTTCTGCATTCAAAAAAAAACGAGATATGATAATGTATGCAGCTTCTGCATATCCTACGCAACACTGTTCAACGATCCATCGCCCTCAACAATAAACGCCACTCACAGCAGCTGACAATCGAATGTTATACTTTATCATATATTTGGATCATTCGGGAATATAAGCAACAACTGTTCTTCCGCGAGATCTTTTTTACGACGTAACAATATAAGAAGATGAGAAGTATTTCTGTAAGTAGCGCCTAGAAGATAACCTGCAATTCTATTTCACTCGCATGTGGAAGTACTGAGAAAAATAAACTATCGTTGTATCATCGAACTCAGAGGATGCTTCCACATCAACGAAGTCAGAAACTACTCCATAAAATAGAGTAAGGTCACGTTTCATGCGATCACTGCACTGTGTCAATTCTGATATCGTCTTTCGTGTGATACTTCCTAGTCCAATATACTTCGTTGGAATATCACACAAAAAACTTCCTTCCCCGTATACTTCACTTTCTTTTCCAATTCCCACAGGAGCAGCTATCACACGAAACATGACCTCACTCTATTTTATGGAATAGCTCCTCACTTGCCCCTATGGAGACATCGTCTCAGTTGCTTGATACGAAGCTAACGACAGGTTGTTCATTTGCTGCATATTATTAAACGTACGGCAATTTTTTCGTCCATTAAATAAAAGACATGTAATCGTAATCGAGTTTCGATTGCAATGCTAGACTCATGTTCATCTCGAGTTTCATCGGATCCGTATTCCGCCCAGCTTTTTACATCACTACATCGGCAATGAATCGTTATAGATATGTTCAAGGTACAACGGTTCTTAACTCCTCATTCCCAATGGTACCCGCAATATAACCGAATCAAATGCCACTCGGGTTCAAAATAAATAAGCAATAACATAATAAATAGTGAAAAAAAAACTCACTTGTTACCACCATACCAGTTGTCCACCTCGCGGAGAGCCCTTTTATATAATCGACATACTTTCTGACGATGTGACAGTGCCTTCGTAAACATCCATGCCGGTGACTCCATTTCGTCAATTCGGCCTCTAATAACTACCGGTATCAAAGAAAGAAAGATCTACTATTTGTTTTAGCGATTCCTCGATACGAAACAACTCTCACTGTAATAAACAACTCTTCGTGCATTATATTAGCGGAGGAACTGTTTACAGAGAAGTACTAATATTGTAATTTAACATTATTAGCAGGCGATATGCTCTTAAATGCCACATTTTTGCCCTCGTTGCCACGACGGTACTGCCCTCATAAATAAACAGGAAGTCCCGACCGGTTTCCGTAAATTGCTTCTCCGGTCTCCTCCGGATCGAAACATCGGAAAACTAGACTCCCTATACACGCATTGGCCATAGGCGATCGGTTTCTAGCTACAGCCACTCAAATCCAACTTCGACTTTCAATTAGCGCATAGCGGAGAAGACGATAAAAAATAGAGTTCAAGAGTTCTATATAAAGGAGAATAAGCACGCATAGGAGAGCCGATAATAACATGCAAGAGCTCCGAGCTTCAACTGATAAACGTATGATACAGCGGCCTAGTTAGAGTCCCATCCGTATCAGAAGTGTGGAAGCGTTGCGCGAGTGAACATTCGAAACGTATGTTGATGCGCTTAGTACGATCAAGTGGAGTTGAGGCTATTTCGAGACAGAGTCGTCTAGCCGTCTCGTGAACTGCCACTCTACGACGCGATAACGAAAGCACAAAAGCTGCCATCGATCCTCTGATATCTCCACTTGCCACCATCGGCTAATGGTGAGGAAGTCACGAAGCAAAAGATTCCAGTTAAGACCTCTACGCATCGACGGATCGGATATCACTTCAGGCGAGGATACGAAAATACGTTCTGCATATAACGACTTAAAGTGTAATCGCTAGAATAAGTTTCTTTCCACTTAAAAAAATTACTACTAGCTCGCTTAAATCATACGTCAAGTATAAACACTAGATCGACGGGTAATACAAGCATATGATTTAAAAAATTCGTCATAGCTTCACCGAATCGCCGAGCTGCTTTTCGACTGTCTCAACGTCACGTATCGCAGACTTTAGCGGTGAATGAAGGGTTCGCGAGTGACGGTGTATCATTTCAACCATTGGAGCAGATATCCCTCCTACAAGATCTCTTCATTCTATCCTCACCCCTCCCCCCCCCTCCTCCCAACAAATCACTATTTTTCCGGCAATAACATCATATTACTATATTATTATGTAATGTAGGTATACCTGCACATATAAGAAGTACCTGTGTTCCCTTATTGCAGGTAATTGGAGAGTGTGGTAACCTATGCAAGTTGCATAGGTGCGAAGTTTGTGTCGGAAGAAGAGTCGCTTCTTCCAGCAGCTATGTGCCGTTGCGACAATTCCCACTCACGCGAAGATCCCCATTTTGATAGTCTTTATATGAATTTCGGACATTTCATCTTTTTTTTCTCGGATCGGATTAACTCGCTAGCCAAACTCGTCATAATCATTAATCTCTGCACAAGCGGTAACTTCAAGAATGCTTTCTTTCCAACGGTATACTCCTATCGGCCGTATTTGCTGCGAATGAAAAATTTACCCATAGATGGGAGATAAGCGTCGCACAACACGATTAGTGGCCGAGTGCACTCGACCAATGAACTACGGTGAAAGCTGACATCTATGCTGTTCAACAGGTAATTAATCAATTTCATAGAATTACATCTCAACTTAATTAAACACGTTAAATTAAGCAATGGACAAGAATGGGTTGGAATATGTGAAGAAACAAATGCCGATCATTGGGCTTGGTACGTACGAAATTAGAGACGACGAGACGATTTTTAAAGCTATTGATGCAGCACTGGCAACCGGCTATCGTATGATCGATACGGCACAAGTTTACGGCAACGAAGAAGCTATTGGTGATGCCCTTCGTCTACTGCTACCAAAGTATAACTTGAAAAGGTTGATTTTCTTCACCGAAAGAGAAACCTCTAGAAAATGAAATCGTTTAAAAAAGACGACACATTTCATGATATGAGAATACTAAATAATTTTGAACTTAGTATAGCTTTCAATGGATTGAGTAACTATTCGAAAGAAAACCCCTTATCAACGTTAGCGGAGTGACCGCAAGAGCTATACACGTGTCGAGAAGAACGTCTTTCTAGCGATGCACGGTGAGAGCATTTCGAGTGCTTCTATAGAGAAACCTATTCAATAGAAGGAAGTCTAAAACGAGCAACTAGCACTTTATGGTATCGAATAAAAATCTCTGAGTTCTTCAAAATTTATTGAGATTTCTAAACGACTTGTGACGACCGGATTAGAAGTTTGACTATCGATCACAATGCGACTTTTTTTCGTCTCATCAATAATAGACTTTCTTAACGACGTTAATATTTAGAGAGGATATATTTTTAATCAGCAAACTGATGCCTCATAATCAACGATTATCACGAGCACAAAATTCAATTGAGGAATCACTAAGGCGTTTACAAGTCGACTATATCGATCTTTTTATTATTCATTGGCCCGGACTTTATGCAGTGAAAGCGAACGATCCTTTAAATGCGAAACTACGCGCTGAAAGTTGGACTGCTATGGAGCATATGTATAGTAAGAATTGATGTTAATTTATGCAAAAGAAGTTCAATAAATTCGGCGATCCGATGAGATATGCTAACGAAGCACAATAATCTGGAGATGTTGTAGCCTGAGGAGCTCGACGGGTTGTTAATTTTATAGGAATCCCGAACTCCGCCATCCCTCTTCCTCCTCTCTGCCCTCCCTCCCTCTTTCCCCGTCCAGCCTCCAATTGCTGAGGCAACAGACGACGCGGACTTTTTGTCGTAAGCGTCGATGAATAACGCTTTAAAAAGCTCTAATTTCTAACGTAAGGATTACTTGCACTTATGGCAATCGTCTGATTATTAATTACGAATTGTTGCAGTGAAATGCCCTTCCCTCTTTATAGTATTTTAGATGCATGAAGTTATAGGCGATTATACTCGCCATACCAGTGACATTTATCAGGAGGCGAATTTAATATTTTCCACGATCTCATTATTTTCGACGGTGGAAGTTTTTGTTTTATTAGGGGATTTCTTCTTGACAGGAATGGGTAAACTACGAGCAATTGGCGTCTCGAACTATGAAATACGACATCTAGAGCAGTTACTATCAACGGCAACTGTACAACCGGCACTCAATCAATGCGAATATCATCCTCATTTCGATCAACGTGAGCTTATTGACTATTGTAAGCGTCATAATATCATATTTCAGGTGAACTCGCTAAAAATCTTTCGCTCTTATTTGTTCTACTTTCTTCGCATTTGTTGAGATGTCCTCTTTCGTTGGAGAGAAATATATCCACTAATCTGTTGTATTGGAATCTTCTTTAAGAGTGTTGCACTTTCTAAAGATCTTTTTTCTGCTGGATCCACTTAATGATTAAATAAATCGATGTAAATGATTAAATAAATCGATGTAAATGATTGAATAAATCGATATATAAAGTTAACGCTATATTGAAATTTGTTCATTCGTATAGAGTGATTAAAATTTTCGTTGATAATCTAGAAATATATTCGAATTGTATTGAAATATTCGCCGATATCGGGGACTTTTAGAATGGCGTTTTTTTTTTTTCTAGCTTCATCGGGATGGTTATTTGAGGCTCGAATTATTCGAATATCTCTCATTTCCCAAATGCAATCGTCGAATAGAAAAGCATCAACTTTCTCTTCAATCAGAACGGAAAGAACTCTCTCTCAAACTTCAGAAATAAACTTCGCAATTTTTGAAATAATTTCATTTATTTTCAGGCTTATAGTAGTTTTGGAAGTCCCCGTTTTATGCATAAACTTCTCGAAGATGAGACTATCAAAGAAGTAGCGAGTGAATACAATTGCTCAGTGACACAATTCTTGCTCGCATGGGCAATTTCACAAGGTCCATTAAAGAAGAATTTGATTATTGTTTCTATGTTTGAGGTGGGGAGGGGAGTGAGAGGGTGTTAAGCCCGTCTACCTAATATCATTAACCAGGCGACTGGCTATAGTCCTCGACCGTTCAAGAATAAAAGGGAAATCGCCAAGCCAATTAGAAGAATATTCCATCCCCTTAAGGCAGTCATATATTATCCTAGAAAGCAAATACAGTCGTTTAGGAAACTTTCATTTACAGAAAGAAAAAGGAAAACCGCCATATTTTTTATATAAATAGTTCACCTTAACTAAAGAAAAAAAGGTTTCCTTCTTCGCTTCATTGAAAGAAAAAATCCGGAGATTTTTTTTTCAGGAATCAGTGTTTTACCTCGAAGTGGTAATCCTGAACATATTATTGAGAATTTCAAGTCAATAGAGTATAGGATTTCGGCAGAAGATATAGAAAAAGTTCGAGCTAAGAAGCAACATAAATACTGTTGGGATCCGGCGACAGTTTTATGAATCGATCCGATATGATCACCGAGTCGAAGCGATCGACTGCTCGTCGTCTATCATAGAATATATTCTCGTCGCAGAATTCAACCTTCATACTCGAATCATCATATCTCAACAAATATTTGTGGCCATTATGGTGATATTTTCTTTTTTTCACTGCTTATAAAAAGTTGTGACAATTTATAAGATGAATTAATGCAACGGATGTTTGAATACAGAAAAATATTTACTGAAGTTTTCGTTTCTGAAGAAATCGCAAACGAATATCGGCGATACAGAAAAAAACTTCGAATAAATTTGAGCTTGAAAGATTTCGAGAGATGAAGAGTATTAGTGAAGAAAACGATATAAGAAATGAGGCCCCAATTTATTGACTTTATTCGCTAGGAGGAGGCGAAATATGCTCATTGCCAATATCATTGGAATTATTTAAAGTGCAACTTTGCACTTGAAGTTTATTAGCGCACCCAAATGAATTACTGGACTGAAGTTGCTCTAGTCAAAGTTACTGAAGTAGTTGTGCGATCCTTCTTGAAGATTGCTTATGCGTAGTAAAAGGAGAGAGAGGGAGGAGAGGAGATGAAGAGAATAATGGAAGAGAGAGGATGGTTTCATTTTATTGTAATATTAAAGGTATACCAAACAAAACAAATCTTCTTTGTTCTATTTTCTCGCATTATTCCTACGTTTGAATGCATAACTAAGGCACAATGCCACAAATTTTTTTTGAATTCATTTGATGAAAATAAGAAGAAATTTCACTCTTAGCATTCACAATAATTGCTCTTTTCCATCGTATTTCTTTGTGAATGGTTAAAAGAGACGGAAAAAACACAAAAGCGGCATCGATCCGTGATACATCCGCCGGATATGCGTCCTCGCAACCGTAACAATGAAGTTGGCGGGTCTTCCAGAGCACTCACGAATAGGAGATAGTTCTCGAGAAAGGGCGACCATTGTGTACTTTTTCCACTCCTAAGCACCTCCTAGCAGAGGTTCTTGCCAATGATAAACATCCCTCATATCCGTTTCACAAACAAACTGCACAATAACATGGAGTTAAAGCTTCGAGAATTTTTTGGACGATATATTCGTTCAAAGTTGTGCTAAATCGAAGCACGCATTTGTGAACATGAGCGAGACTCAATAATATGCAATGATGACACACTGCAAGCAAGCTTAATATTGGCTGCATTATGCACTAAACAGAGCACAATGACCACATCAAAACTATGTATATACCAACCACACCTAATTCTGATACTTAAGAAGCGGTGCCCTGCTCATGGATCGAATATGTGCTTGTGGTAGCCTTTCAATCACCGTCCAAAAAGGCGCAAGTTACACAAACGAAGCTATGTATTCGCCAGGAAGGTTTGGCATTGAACACTGCGTAGGATAGAGGGGTTCGAGTGGTCATAACGCCAATGTGGCAAAGGGAGGATAAAAAGCGCATATGTCAAGTGCTATGAAAGATATGCTTATCGAACCTGAAAAATGCGTTGAGACCAGTGATCATTCAAGGAAAAAGATAAGCTCCAGATAACCCCCAATCCCCTCCACCCGAGCGAGGTCTTTGTTGTTTGCATCCTCTATTGTTGCCTCGAGATGCTCAGCCACCATCTCGTAACCTAAATTACAGAAGTGAAAGACCAGTTTCTAGATCACTTCTACATATTACTTCTATAACTTGATTGCGGTTTTTAAAGGTGTCGTTAAAATCGCTACCAAATGGTCAAGACCACATCACTACCGCCAGTACCTAACTGTCCATCGCCAGCGCCGGAAATTAATCTTGTCCACTATCAAAACCTATCTTGCCAATAAACTTCACTTTCCTCCTCTCCTCGATCAGCATATCTCCAGACAATTCTTTGGGGTTGTTACATATTTGTTTATTGAACGTTCTTATGAAATTATATGAAATCAAGAGCGAGCGGGGAGAGAGCAGAAGTTTTCCGACGATTATATATTGGCCAGAAATCACTTTGAAGTTTCTCTTTAAAAATCTTGCAACATTCTTCAAGCGATCTGCGTCTCGTTTTCGAAATATATAGTGACCTATACAGAGAAATCGTCACCAGAAAGAAATGTGAGGAAATACGGGGGAGGAGGGATGGGAGAGCCAATCAAGAAAAGAAGACCACGCAAGAAAAGGAAACAAAAGCGATCATTTGCATTCAATCCCACGGAAGATAAAACGACAGCATTTATTGCTAACATAAGCGGTTTGATTCGATAGTCTCATGAATAATCCATCCTCAAAGTTTAGAATTTCAAAAAAAAAAAACTTCATAGACATATGGAATCTAATTCTTCCGACGGAAAGAACCCATAAATAAAATGTTAAATATAATAATAAATATAATTTTGAAGAAAAAGTAAACTAGTTGGCTTATTATTGCCTTAAAACTTAAAAATAAAAACGACGGTTCTTTTCATATTTCTTCTCAAAGAATTTCAATCAAATTCCTTCTGCAATCTAATCAAAGCACTCATTTTACGATGAAACTTCGAATCTCTCATATACGAAACAAACGGCAATGTTACAGCGTCAAGAAACGAGATCGACGATCGCTCCACATTCTCATCTAATCGTTTTTCTTCTCGTTCTGCTCTTTTTTCAATAATTCCCTCTCATGTTTGCTCAAATTCGCCTTGCATTCGTTGAATATGTTGTTTATATCGAATTCCAGGATGCAATTATCCTGTAAAAACAATTAATTAGAGATTATTGAGAACGCATCGAAAGCCACCCATTTCTAATACAATCCCGTGATTCAAATCTACCTTCACGTTCGTCTGTTCGTCGAGAAATTAAATGAGTTATCAGTGCTGATTATATTCCACTAAAAGGGATAAATACCTTCGGAATAATCCCCCTCAGATCTAGTGAAACAGTTTAGACGTTGGTTACACATGAAGGGTATCTAAGACTTGGAGTGAAAAAAACCTGTTCAATGGCTCCCCTCAATAAAGCAAAAAGGAAAGTGCACTACACAAAATTTTTCCCTTATTCTGCAGCTCTGTTCCATTAGGAAACGCAAGAAGTCATCAAACCAGCTTGCGGGGAAAACGGTCCGAATTTTCAGTTGGATGTGAAACGTAATTTCTACACATTCTCACCTGCTAAAAGTATCACTGAAACAGAGATGACCTCAACTTGATGTCGTGACCTCAGTTCATGACGACAGGAAAGAGGGAAAGAAAGCTGCCGACGAAGAAACACTTCCCCGTCCCGTAGACTTTGCCTTTTATCCTCTTTCTCTTTCATTGTTCTTCTAACGTTTCTCTCAGCACAATTCGTTTTTGGGCTGTGATTTCCCAATACCACCTATCAGTGAAGAGGGGCTAATGAATCAAGGAGAGGCAATGGAGCGGGAAAGCGGGGAATGGATGAGGAGGAGGGGAAACAGATCCTTGAATAAGAAATTCATGAAATATAAGGTCTCTGTTGTATCTCGAGTCCTGTGCATATTATACTCTCGGGCATAATATGCGCTGACATATCACGGTGACAAACAATTGCCGAGTATATATAAATGAGGTTTTTTCTTAGTTCTATAATGAGTTCGATATGAACGGATACCGACCTCGAAAAAAGCTTTTGCAACAAGGAGGTAACGCTCGAGGTGTCCCACCTATCATTGTCTCTATGGTTGAAAAAACCCTCCCCGCGCAGTTTTCCATAATTTATTTAGTTAAGTGGACGTAAAAAAATTCCACAATTTATGAACCATATCATCGAATCCTTATTTGAAAAAATTAGAGTTAATCGAAGAAGATCAAAACATGGTCAAACGACAAACACGAACAAAATCAACAAATACAACAACCAAAAACATACGAAAATAATTCTTACTTGAGTGAACACAAACGGTACTGCGCGCTTGTTCTGGACGGTCGGCCGTCGCATCACCTCTTTGCCGTCCTTGAAGAGCGATATCTGCAATGAGGGCATTATTCTCAATAATCTCCACATCTTAAGCACCTAGAAAGCCTCTCCGTATCATATCGTCCCGGAGAGTCCAGGTCGATGGGTCATCTCATTTTCTCGTTTCATAACAAGATTGCAGCAGTACAATTCAATCGGCGTTAAATGATGCGCTCTCTCACGAAACTCCATAATGCTTAAATACCATAATAAAAAATAACACTCAGATCGTTTGTATGATCTCTTCGAACTCTTAAAAGCCGATCTTTATTTAAGGCCTCAAAATTTACCAAAATTAGGAGAAGTAACGACGTCCTACTCAAGACGCGCATTCCACTTTGCTCCATTGCTCTCTTTTTTAATGCGGAAACATTTTTTCGCCAATTTCAAGTGGGAATTCCTCCATTAAGTTATCTCGTTCTCTCAAGAATATATCGACAAAAGAGACCCCATATTAGCCCCTCTCCACATGGCTCGCCGAAAACATTTCTTCGCGCTTATTTCAGCAGAATGACTCAGAGAGTGCTAGAGAATTGTAAAAGAAGAAACAAACAAACCATTTCCACTCGTCTTCTGCGATCCTTCACTTAAAGTAATTAAACAGAAGAAATTGCTAGATATAGGCCACTGAGGTTCTTTTCTATTCCTAATTTTTTCGAAACACAGTACTAGCAGGACTGAAGCAGTACTTTACAATTTACTTTCCCTATTCCCCTCCTATGTCTCCGTTCCCATCCTCATCCTCTCTCACCGTCACTCAAAACCCACTTTCGTCAGCTTCCTTCAGGTACACACCTGGTCTGCGAGTGCTCACGAACACGAAAAATCCAACTCAAAAGCACTCAACGGAGCTACGTAAAGAGAAAGATTACTGCGCACTCACAGTGGGCAACTGACGACTGGCTGGATGAGTATTGATTCTGAAGCGTTCTGCTTCCTTCGGCCAACGTCCCACGTCGAGTTTCGCGAAACGCAGATTCGGTAGAGCGAACCTGAAAACATCAACGACCGCCACTTAGAACATCCGGCGTGCACGACACTGACAACATGGCGTTGAACACATCAACCAGCTACACAATACACTACATTCACACTATCGTATCTGCCTCAGTAGACACCATGCGCCTTTAATCTTCTCTCCATATTCTAAACCAGAGCGGATCTCATGCTTCTGCGCGCAAACGAGACGACTCTCGAGTACGGCATTCTTCGGATATTTTCCCTCACCGAAGAAATCTGTCCAAAAAATATCACCTGATCCAACAGTTCTCCAATACGGAAGAGGGAGAGGGAGAGTGGGAGAGAGGGTTGGCGGAGAAAGAATCCATTCACATAAATACACAAGAACTACGGAAACCTTCGTTAACTTTGAAAACAACTGCTATTGTATCGGCCAAATACTCAAAACACTATCACAAATTTGAGGAAATAAGTTTGAAATCAAAAAAACCAACGGAAAATCGATTCGCTAAATGAAATCGATCCCATAAAATTCAAAAGGATTACTCAACATCGAAAATACGACAGATGAAAATGCTTCCAACCGTATCGCCGTTCATTTCAAAGGAAGCTTCTACTGAGAAATCGTTTCCCTCCCCCCTCATAATGCCCATAAGAAAATCGACGAACTGCACTCCGACATTCCAAGAAACCAATCTGCTTACTCATAAAACGATAAAAACAACGAAATAAAACAAACCTATCGCTGAGTTGTGCAAAAACAGGTGCTATATGCTTGCACTCAGGTGACCAAGTCGTATAAAACTGCACTAACCAAGTGATACGCTTATTCCTTTGAATCTCATCCTTAAAATCCAGAAAACTATTTGCAATGCAATTGAGGCATTAGCAGTTTTCATCTCCCCCCCACCCGAATACTCTCCTCTTCAACCAAAAAAGATCTAAGAAAATTCTCGCAAAATACTATGACCATTTAAATTGCTTTACCGATTTGTTTGAGGAACTCTGTTCGCCCATCTTATCCGCATTATTTTATACTCATTTTAGTAAAAGTTCCATAAGAACTGAGGAACTTACTCGTCGAATATATCTGCCGGCGAATTCCCAACTCCTATCAACATGAACAATATCAACAAATACCTACACCCTTAACAACTAAGTGCAATAAATGCCCAGAGAAGTGATGAATTGCAAACTTTGCAAATAGAGCCTCGACCGCCTAAAACAACAATACTCACATTTAATTCCGTTCCATTGAAATAGGTGATCTTCTGCGGACCCGAATAAGCCGGCTCGGGAAACAGAACCGCATGAACTGCAACAGTTAAATGGTCTAATATTCGGTCATCCATCGCCGCAGATCATCCATCATTCAAGCCACTTGACGACGTTTATCGCCTACCCGCATAATCCAAGAGGTGTTACTTTATACGATTCTTTCCTTCCTTCCTCCCCCTCCCTCCTCCTAAATCTGGAAAACGATACACAAAGCTATTCAAATCCACTATGAAGAATTATTCTGTATGCCTGCGTGTGAACTTCCAAATCCTTTTCCCTGTAGAGAGTTCAACGGCATATGGAAATAAGAGGCTATCTTTGATGACGCGACCCCTGGCTCTAATTAATTAAGATTACATCGACACTACAAAAGAACCACCGACCGGAAGTCAATTCCGCAAATGAAATGAGAAATACGCCTCAAAGAATCACGGAAATGAACAAGCAGTGGTGCTGGATGATGCAGAAATCAGATTCCCTTCTTTGAAATCAACTTAACCTCTAAGATCCAGCATATTCGCGAGTTTAACGAATAATTCGACGATCAGTCGATAAGAACCAATAAAATACATAAAAGGATCTATAGAGAGATGAAATTAGATCGGAAAAAAAGACATACCAACGCAAAGGAGAACATAGATGGTACCAATAAGTGGTTCAGCTCTGAGAAATAAGAATATATTCGCCATTTTTGAGAAGAGAAATACATTTGAAAGATAATGCAACCAATTTGATGCTTTTCGATTTTTCCATAATATAATAACACCCAAGAAGACCATTATCTCATGTTCACGCTGCAAATTGCAAATTATCCGTTTATCTCTCATCATCCTTCATAAATTATTGTGAAATTTCAACGAAATTCAATGAAATTCTCACCACACTCAAATCCACTAATGCAAATTTAGAGAAAATTCGATTCCCCACTCATAACTCAGCAAGCGATAGAGACTGAGTAGCGGGTTCAATCACCAAAACATTTACTCGGTTTCCACCCTCCTCTCCGTCACCCCAATTACTCGGTTTCCACCCTCCCTCCGTCACCCCAATTACTCGGTTCCACCCTCCTCTCCGTCACCCCAATTACTCGGTCTCGGTTTCCACCCTCCCTCTCCGTCACCCCAATTATTCCACTCCGGTTTCCACCCTCCCTCTCCGTCACCCCAATTACTCGGTTCCACCTCTCCCTCTCCGTCACCCCAATTACTCGGTTTCCACCCTCCCTCTCCGTCACCCCAATTACTCGGTTTCCACCCTCCCTCTCCGTCACCCCAATTACTCGGTTTCCACCCTCCCTCTCCGTCACCCCAATTACTCGGTTTCCACCCTCCCTCTCCGTCACCCCAATTACTCGGTTTCCACCCTCCCTCTCCGTCACCCCAATTACTCGGTTTCCACCCTCCCTTTCTGTCACCCCAATTACTCGGTTTCCACCCTCCCTCTGTCACCCCAATTACTCGGTTTCCACCCTCCCTTTCTGTCACCACAATTACTCTCTTTATGAATTCAAAGTAACGTGTCGATCTACCTCGCTGCTTCAATATCACTGCTGTTATTTCAATGAAAACAAATAAAAAGAAATATCTGAAGGTTACCCTATCCAAGCCACATTCTCCCTCGATACCGAAGATAATATTGCACAATCGAGGTGTGATCTTAACGACAAAAAATGCAATCGACAATAAAATATTACCGATATGATGGAATGTTAGAATTCTCTTCGCTTCTAATAAACTACCACGCGGGAACATACTTCTCACCTGCAAATATCCACTATTTTCAAGCGGATCCGCACTCGAATAGTCGGCTGTAACGGAACGTTTCACAGAAATAAAGTCACAAGTAAAAATTAGCTTGTCAGTCCCTCTCCCCTTCCCTACCTCTATCTCGTCCTCTTCCTTCCACCCTATCCCTCTCGCCTACACCCCCACCGACACGCCTTCCCTGTCATTATCGTGACCTTTCTGCACAAACGCATTTGCAGGCCCAAGAAACTCCAGTAGAATAATCACAGAAATCAACCAAAGACCAAGCATGAACCTACTTCAATTCCGGAATAGCAAGAAGTTTGGCCAAATAATCTTTCGGCCAAGAGAGATACCTGAAAAAGAAGGAAACAGCAGACTCCGCTGCAGCACGTAAGTCATGAGGTACGTAGAAGTAAGGCGTCACCGCAAGCAGTGCCTTCAGAATCCCCTCGAGAGGCGCATGCTGCATTACCTTGCGTACAGCAAACGCACAATTCTCAACAAGTAAAAACAAACCAAACATTAAATATTTAATTAAAAATAAATTAATTAAATAATAATATTATCCATCGCACCACCAAACCCATAAAAAGAAACAGCATCACAAATGCACAGCAATAAATTAGTTCCGCAGGCAATAACACACATCATGAACAAGCAATATCACACACAATACGGACCTCCTCTCCGGCCAATAAGCCAGGATTTCAAGAAAAATCCCCTCGCCTCTTCCTTTGACCTTTCCCCTTCAAAGCTCGCACAACCACTCCCCTTTAACCTCCCCTCATCGCAACAGCAAATGGGGTGCAACTCCACATTTTCTCGTTTCCAAGCCACTATTCCCCTTCCACCATTCCATCAAGTCATCCCTTTCCCGTTAAGGAATCTTCATCAATCGGGTTCTTAAACTTTTTCATCAACGTGCAGCAATCACCAAACTGATCCAGGTTATTACACCACAAACTTTCATGGATCACGAAGTCTCTTCACCATACAATATAATGACGCCATAAACAAAGAGCCGCCGGTTGGTTAATTGCCGAACCAACTAGCCGACAACTTGTAGAATGATGAAAGCGATGGCGTATTTCGTATACCTCCAGCTGTCAATGCATTCGACGCCATCTTCTTACGTGCCTGTAGATTTGCCGCCGATGCCGCTGAACGCAACTTTGACTCCGATCCCTGAAATCACTGATCGTATCAAGTGCCAGTAATCGACCCCACATCAACGCTATCAACCGAAGAATTCACCACTCAAACTATCAAAAAATCTCGACAGCGATCAAGATTGATCTCTGCTCCTCGTTGTGTTCTGTTCACTACAACCGCTGAGCGCAACATTTATTCCATCTTAACAGAGGTATTTAATGCCCGACGTTTGGACGTTTCCCCGTCCCTCCTTCCCCCTCCCCTCTCCTCCCGAATGACTAGAGTACGATTACCTTGAACATCTCAGGCAAACAACATCCCGGGAACTACGGGATGAAATGAAATCAAAAAGGTATAAACTCACAAAAGGATACGAAAAGAATGAAGATAAACTGGGAAGAGGTAAGATGGATGCAAAGCATAGATCATACAACGAAGGTGGACGAAAGACAGTGAAGGCGGATGACAGATCGCATCTACTCCACGGCTCAGATTACCGAATTCTTAATCACGTCCCAGAATCTAATTCCCACTCCAATGATTAGACGGTCCTTCTTCAATCGCTTTCATCAATTCCCAGTAAATTCCCGTTTCCCTCTTATTTCTCATCTTCTCCCTCATCGTCTTCTTTATTCATCCTTTTCCTTTACCCTCCTAGAAAGCTGCTTCTAATCTGTGAGAAAGACGAGGTAATCTTGCAAATAATCTCATAAAATGAATAAAATAAAGCACCAAAATGAACGCAGAAATCATGAGGCAAAAGATCTTCATTACTCGCGAAAAACGATCCAAACCATGATTCAGTATTGCCCTTCAGTAACTCTCTCTTGATATTCTCTCGGGTGATCTCTATCAAAGATCTCTACCACTTTCATATGATAAAATTCTATGTAAACAAACGGGAATCTTTGAAGAATCTCAAATAGACTAAACAACTTAAACATTTCTGAATTATTAATAAACAATCAAAGATCTCTCCACCGAGGCGAGTGCGCCGATCATTCAAATGGTAAATCCGCGACCGTCGATGAATTTATCATAGATTACTGCTTGCTGCCTCATTCATCTCCAACATTACCCCTCAAACCGGAGATTTAATAGAAAATGAGAACACTTACATACAACAGATATATGTTTGAGGAAGCCCGACTGAAAGTTCACCTATATTTCGTCAGCTAAACCTAAGCCCAAGAAGTATGCTTCGTCGATCACATGATCGCCAAGTTTATCTCGAAAAGAATTCAACTGAAAGCGAAAATACCACATCCAAAGCATCTAGAACTGCTTGCCTGAAATTAGCATTGCACCTGTAGGACGCGAGACTCAACCGAAAACCTTCAGTGCTAAACAGAGGGGAGAAATACGTGGCGCCCTGGGTGCCAACAGAACGCTCACTAATAGAACCGCCTAGAAAGAAGACGACAATAAATATAATTGGAATACCATATTCTTCGAAAGACGTGGTATCAACGAAAATCGTGCAATATCAGAAACTCGTGGTACTATGTCCACCACCGCCATGTACGATTCAGTCGGTGATGATTCCTTTGCTGTTGGCGCATCTGTCAGTAAGTTACCGAACATTATCTGAAGAAGATCAACATTAATAAGAAGGCTCTGCTTTTCATACTTAACGAATAATGCATCCCATTTTTTATAAACAAAATCCGACAATGAATTTGCCAAACAGTAGGCGATGATACAATAATATCACCCTTACCGCTGCTTGAGAAGTATGAGGAAGAAGCTGGCACTCGCAATCTCACTAACAGACAATCTGCCTGGAAGAGCATGCATAAATGACGTGACCCATAACACCTGGAAGCTGTTAAATGCCACCCTTGCAACTGTCTTTCCGGCCCAACCGCCGCAACCGTAGCCGGTTAAAGCTAAAAGTTGTGGGAATGTGCCCGGAGGAGGGAAAAACTGCGAGGAATTCACTGAAAAAGGTCAAGGTATGAGCAGGCCCCTGCAACGCTCAGAGCATACAATGCAGAAGTACCGATCCATCCCATAAACAATCACCCCCCCTCTTCTCCCCCATGAAAAAACTATCCACCTATGATCATGCACAACACTATATTTTATCGTATGATAGTAGATAGCTACCTCCAACGATAAACAAAAGACAAACCGAATAACGCTGTGCAGCGATGCGTGCATTCTTGGCGATCGGTGAGGCCAGAAGTGTTACGTCGAATGGATCAATATGAGATTCAAGTAGCGTGATCAGTGACCTTAGTCGTTCAGCTGGAAACATCGCATTCAGCACTCGTATATCAAATACGTATTGCAATGCCATTCGTGAGACGATCCGCTCGTTCTCTCTTGCGGACTTCTCGTATACTTCCGCCAGAAAATTCTGCAGATACTCTCCGAGATGGGCGTGGACCGCACGTGTGCACAAATGCCCAACTGAATGATCACATATCTGAAATCGCATATTCCACTAATTCTCCGCCATATTTGACAAAAATCTCAGCCCTCAGTGGTGGTCATAAACATTCAGCTGACGAGGTCATCTGTTAAAGGTGCTCATTCGGAGCCTCAGGTGACACCAATAATGAAACGTCCTTCTACAACATGGATCATATAGCTTAAATTTGTTGTCTGCGAATTTACTGTTCACAGAGCTCGCAGATATCCGTTTGGTCGCATAAACCGCTGCAGTGCATTCTGCCTGTTCTCTCTCCCTCCTCTCCCTCCCGTAGCCCGTTAGTCGAATAGGTGTCAAAATCAAATATCACTTGCTCTCATGGTTCAAACAAAGAAACAAAAGAAAAAGCCAACTACGTTCCTAACATTTTTCCGACCTTCAAGAAACCCTCAAGAAAAACCTGCATGGAACTAAAACTTCCACAGGCTAAGAAGCGCAATTATATCAAAGTCGTATAGTAGAGGTTTCAGAAATAGAAGTTACAATACATCGTATACAATTGCAGATCTGTTCATATACACAACAAGGAATAAAACACAACGCATTAATGTCAAATAAAACCTTAATATGCCCCATACATCATCAATTCACCATCGAAATATTAACTGCAATAATTATATATAACGAAAATAATAGTAATAATGATAGCAATAATAAAAAGTAGCAAACCTTTAAGCAAATTGTATGCAAGAAATCGTATAGCAAACGATTGATTTGCAAAGGCACTTCGACGATACCGACCTCAGGCAGATTCAGCTTTTCATATTCCTCAAAATGCTCAAATTGAGTCGAAGAAAGCGAAATGAAAGATTTCCTCAACTTCTCATACTTTCGACTACTGAATTTTTCTTTCTTTTCTCTGTAAATTTCAGCATTAACTTCTTGACTTTTCGGGAATTTTAGCGATATTCCGACTCCTTTGCCTTCTTCGTACTCTGATTATCTCCGGCTCAAACCTTATCGAATCGATCTGTTATGACTCGGAAATTTAAAGCAACCTCAAATATGAGAATGGGGAAATTGTGAAGATCGCCGAATTTTTCTCAAACAACAGCAATATCTAAAAGCGAAAACAATGCCCCCCCCCCCTTCATAGTTCAAAAATAATTAAATGAATAAATAAGTGCATTCTCGAATTCATGCCTTCGAGGAGAAGGAAAATAAACCTTTGCGCTCGTCCTCCTTCCCTTTAGCTATAGATTTGAAAAGAATCAAAGTCACTGAATTGCAAAAATGACATAGGCAAAAAACTTCCCAATACCTCCTCTCCCTTCATTCCCATTCCTTTTTCTGCGAAACTTCAACGATCTTCCGTATGAGTATCAAACATCACAAATTCCCGCACAAACCTACTCTCCCATTAGTAAAGCAAAAAAATTTCAACTCGACGGTGCAAAATATTCACAAATCACGAGATCAAAGGCCTCTGAGAGATAAACCAAAGAACAATTGGAAGATTTTATCCGATCGATCAATAATTTCGAAAATTTCAAAAATCTTTCCAATATTTTATTATAAAAAAAGGAAAGAAGAAGAAAATATTTCTATCGGATATAAAATAAACTTTGGCGTTATTTATTATTTCAACGTAACTCTCCCACAAATATACAACCAATTCATCTCAACGCTTTGCAGCGATCGATTAATGTGACGATGAAATATAAGTCCGCCGGCAAATTTTCACTCTTGCAGCAAAATTGATGAAATTATCCCTCGAATACAACCTTAAAAAGGTATTAACTGTACGAGTGGCTATCAGCCCCGTCAGAAGTGCTTCCAGGAATCCACATAATCCAAGAAATTAATGACCTTTTTTCCATTATCGTCGAAAAATGACCGAAAATACGGAAGACAGCTTGTCGCCCTAATGCATTATTTTTTTCGCATTACAATAAATCTTTACAAAAAAATCTTCAGCAATTACCTCATGCAACTTTCAAGACTTCAGCGTAAAGATATAAGCTTACCTGCATATACGAAAGAGAATGAAACGGATCTGCCGGAAGTGAGATTAACTGCTCGATCTCGACCCTCTCTGCACATTCATTCACCACTCTATCCAAAAATGCACTAAAAATTAATCGACAATGCTTCATTTAGAATACGAATAAGAGTAAAGAGAAGCTGCAAAGTCCCGGAAAACGCGCCTCTTTCACGCAACTACGGCACAGAGGAGTGATTCGCTTAACATAGTGTCGACTACCGCGAACGTTTCTTTACAGAAACAATTTTCGGCCACGTCGACAACTTCACATAACCGCTTTTATGACCTGCCAGAGTCAAACTGAAGCTTAGCTAGCTACTATTCCAAGAAACCGGATACTGAACGACTCTTTAAACTAAGCAACCTCTTCACTCATTCGTGGCCACCAAACTGCAAGGACGCTTTATCACAGTTAACTTTAGGGTTTTTTAAAGCTTCAATGAATATTCCAGAAACAGAGCTGTTGGTTGGTAATAGAATGCGTAGATATGTGTGGCGCCAGTAATGGCGACGTTGAAGCGTCGAATGAGAGGAACCAAACGCCGTTAAAAGCATATCATCAGATTGTAAGAACCAGTGAAAAGTCCAGCGAAAAAGCTTCGTTCCTTCTCGACTCGAATCGACAAGTTAAACGGTGGAAGAACCTGATCAATTATGAAACTACAGCTTCTCATCAATACTTGAGTTCCTAACCTAGCAGCAAAATAAGCTCGGTTACCAACTCAGGTCAGGCAAGTTGGCCTAGACGTGGGGAAACGTACAAAAACTGGCAGACCGGGTCTTCACAAAGCGCCCTGTGCAAAGCAAAAATGCACAACAACAATAACCAGTAAATAAAATTACAGAGCCACCGGAAGAGCAATCCCATATTTCAGCAAGAACTCTCACCTGTCAGGTCTGATACAAAATGAGCAGCAACATTACAAGCCGTCGTCGCACTTTAGAGTTATTGAATGCAACACAAACAGCACCACTTCCACACTTCAAAATGATGGATTCAGCGCAAAAGCTGCTCGGAAAAAATATCTAATACCGGCTCATGTCTCACCTAAAACGGGCACAGCAAACCCCCTTCTCTTGGGATCGTAAATGGGAGAAATCTATTCCTCCTGATACCGGCTCGGCAAAATGAACTAATGAAACTCTCCAAAGAAATATGTGTCAAGCTATGACTACACAATGCCCTCTCCCCATTCCCCCATTCCTCCCTCACTACTTTAACTTACTGAAAACTCAAAAGAGCCGAAAATGAACTAACCAAAAACATTTTTCAGCCGTCTTACGCAACATATTCGCACAATGAGATATTTGTTCGTTATTTTTCGAAAGACAAACTGATATCACTGAGCTCCGAGACTGCAAAATGGCCAAATAAAGACGCGCCATCGCAAGCGCCCTTTCCGCCAGATCGCATTCCATTTGGCCATTATCACCGAATATAACTCTATCGCTCCCCCTGCACAATCTATAAAGAACTTCGCTCCACGACTTCGAAAAAGATTTGAAGTCCAATAAGGACAAAGTGGAAAATTATGGTCATTGCCTCCTAAGGCCGCCTTTTTTCTGAAACTTTAGTGTATTGCTCAGAATGAGCTCCTCATAAGTGCCGTAAAAGAACCAATTACTTCGAGTTGGCAAGTAATTCAGTCAATAAAAATTGCTACTTCGAGCAGAATCTTGAATTATCTTCACCTTTTCCACACTATTCAAAGCCTTCTAGACATAACAAAGTGCACTTCAACCATTCACATCTATCACCTTTTTCACTAAAAGGAAAAGATTCACAGAGGCGACCAACGCTGAAGAATATGAAATATTTTTTATAATCTATTCATGGCAATCATCAATGTCATACTAACAGCAACTCAACCTCATTCGCAATTACTGAATCTTAATCAAATTAAAAAAAAGAGTCGAAAATCTGTGACAGCCTAACCTATCCAGCATATCCATAAGAGATACAGCGAACTGCGCTCGAAGTTGTGCGATAGTTTTTTCCTTACCAATCGACTCGTATACCTTCACACTTTCGAACGTCTTCTTCAGCCCATTATCGAACTCGTTTACCAACCTTTAATAACTCAGCTTAATTGAAACTTCCACATCTTAAGACCACAATCTACTTAGCTTTATCAAGCTAATTAGTCTTAATATCAGCTGGGCCCATCAAAGAACAAAATCAAAATGCCGCTACCCAATAATGATCGAGGGTGAAGAACAGGGTGAAGACTGCAAAAAATTTCGGACCCTCCGAGGCAAACAGTGTGCAGAGGTCCGGAATACATTTACAGCATCTCTATCATAAACAAAAGTAAATTAAAGAATAAACTGATCTTTAAAAACTCTAACATAACCCCATAATACCTGTAAATAAAGGTTCCACGATATACCCCTCCCGTAGAAGTCAATTAAATTGATTACTCAACACCTGCACATTAATTTTTCCCCCTCAAAATAATGGAAGTCAGAACAAATTTCAGGCGACCATTTATAGCTGCAAATAAATGAGGTGATTGTTCATTCAATTAGATTAGCAACTGATTATTCGAACATTTAATTTCCAACTATCGTACCGCCCAACCGCCAACCCAATCAATGACCATCTAAAACAGACTGACCATGCAACTGCCACTGAGTTGACTGACAAACAACTGGGGCTAGAATAGCTGAATGAAATAAGCACCATTCTGTGGATCGGCATAGAATGAAACCATATAAATGGAGAGTTGAAATTCGATTCGAAAATTGCACAAGTTGGAGAAAAAAGCTCGCCATCTTGCATTGACCTTTTGCCCAAGTTTTCTTTTAAAGTTTATTGAAGGCACTCCAAGCATGATAAGTTCCACATGAAAGTCAATGGAAGTTTGAACAATGTATTCTGAAATTATATCCCCATGCTTGACCTCTTAGTAATTCGTGAAAACGTGCGAACCTTTCTTTTGACGCAATTTCCCGATGATACCTAGAGGTATGGCAAGCGAAAAATCAGCTAAAATCATCTGATGGCAAGAAAAATTCAAGCGAAAATAAAATCGAACTCAACAAGCTGTGGCGAGAGACCGGTTGCCAAGAGTGAGTCAAACTTGCGCGCACGCTTTTTGAACAATGCAGCAGGATGGGGATCTATCGAGCCAAACTTGTCTAATAGCCCGTGTTCGATATTCGACAGCTCACTGCTTATCAGCGCCTGAAATAAGTCTACTGTTAGCATTAGTACGCGGGCATTAGCAAACCCTAAAACCTCACTTAAAATCAATCAAAAACGACGGTTCGAAGCCCTCGCTCTATCTGAGATAACTTCAAGAACCCAGCTTTTGGAACTAAAATGAAACGGTGGAGAAACAATTTCAACAATGCGATCTCGAGGTTGAAGACAAGTCCTTCGAAGCCAGGTGCCCTTCAAATTGAACCAAGCAAAGCAGACAGATTGGATATGGTGACAGGGAGGATGGAGGTGGGTGGTGAGGAGGTAGTGATGGGGACTCTTCTCAGAAAACGATTTAAACAGGATAATAAAAGCGATATGAACGGTGCCCACCTACGTGAATTCACATCTTCACACAATTAATAAGCAGGCTTTGCATCAAGCAGCATATGAATAAAACTTCTAAATATCATCTATGTGGACAAATTATCACCTGGAATTTATCAATGAGTGAGTTGCCGAAGAATCTATTATAAACGGCGACACTCTCCCCGATCACTGGCCAATTCTGCAATCAAAGATTCTTTCATACGACCACAGAAAATATTCTAATTTACGAATAAAAGACATCAGTAGCCTAGTACTCGACGAAACTAAGAAACTACGATGTCCACTAACAAACAAGGTAATTTATAAAAACTTCAAGGAAGATTTATAAACTAATATATCACCAAAGGAATTTAATCAATGATGAGAATATTTATCACTGCTGCAAATGAAATTCTCACATGTTGCGATAATCGTTCTTATACACCTCTCTAACAAATCGTCCCATCGAAGTTACATTCCTCTAACAAATCGTCCCATCAACTGCTGACAAAAAAGCTGCCACAAGAGCAAAATCTCGAAAATAGTCGCTAGCCATTATAGGCATCACAATCAACTATTGCAATATTAAAATGAGACCTCACGAAACGCATCCAGAAGGATCGTAAGGAAATAAATAAAAGCCTCCGAATTCGGGAAATATTGGCACTTCTCTTTCACGAGTCCTTCCGATTCCACACAAACACTGCAACTTTGAGTACAATTTTATCCTTCGCTTCATCAATACTGAATATCTATCATATCGCAATAACATTACTAACTAAAATTTATTCACATTCAGAATTAATAATAAAATAGTGACGCTAAATCCGCTTATATTTGAAGTAAACGTCAACGGTGATTCGCCTCTATTAACCACTATCGACCGTACGCTAACTAAAGATGAGTGACTCTTTGATGACAGATCGAATCAACGCATTCAACTTTCAAACATAATCAGGCACGTCTCTATCAACTCGAATCGGATCGAAATACGTCTGCTCGAAAAAATAATTGAATCCAATAGAATACCTCTCTAAAAAAGCGTTGCACTTCTCGGTTACCACTTTACAATCAAGAGATTCAATCTGCAATGATCCGCATTGTTCATTTGCTGATTCGACCTCAGCACGTAAGCATTTTGCAAGTGAAAGTGGCTCGTCACTGATCCAATCATCTAATAGTTCTGCAAAAATATTCACAAATCAGATGGCAAAATGAAAAACGTCGAACCACTATGAATCTTGATGAAAAACCTGAAATAGTAACCGCGGACCTTACGCCGAAACTTCCAACCTTTCGATCAGCATTTCCTCTTCAGCTGAGTTATTCACCAATAGAATAGGCGTCGGATCAGCAGTCATATTATACGGAAATATAACTGACTAAACTGGTTAATTTTAAATAATGAAAAAATTACTTCCACGATCCTTTCCATTCAGGTCCCTATACACGTACCCGAAAGCATCTATTCGGCGCACTCTTATACACCTGTTTTCAACAACCATAAACAACTTGCCACCTCATCCCTCAGATTTCAACTCAGCAGCCGACCTCTTGACGAAGCAATATAAAAATACATCGACTATTAATCCCTTGGACAATACGTAAATGAACCTTACTTAAGTCAGTCGCAAATGACCTCATTTGATATAAAACGGACGCATCTTGAAGAAGAGCAAACAGGTCCAACAAAGCAATGTTGAATGAAGTACCATCGCTTAAAATGTGAGATGCAAATCACTGATCAGCCGATCACTTCAAATAGCCACTTGAAGTGGCCAATTCTCAGCGATCACTTACTTGGCATCCAGTGGGGGTTTCGAAAAACTCGTAAAATGCTCAAGAGATGACCATCGATAAAGACATGTTGTACGCATTCGAAGGTACGACGAATACGCCATATTACATCGATCAGCGACTGTGATCCCAACGGAACGCCCTCTTTTAGAGCCTTAAAATCAATGCTCGAAATGTCGGTGGTTGGTTTCAATCCTACGTGATTTCGTTTCGATCAATGAAACCAACTCAATTAAATGCAATAAAGGCGAGCCTCCACTTGATTCATTTAAAACTCCGCCAAAAAAGGATCGGCATCCTTTATGTCCCTTCCATTTCGAAGGTGTTCCACTTGCTCAATTGAAGTTCACAAAAACTGTTAAAATCAAATCTTATTAGCAATATTCTCCATCATTAATACCAAATTAAAACTTGCAAAAAGCAGGATGTTAGCACGAAATAATTCTGAGCTTCGTAACAATTACGAAAACACAGAGTTGATGATGACAGGGAGACTTTCATAAGTCCTCATCAAAGAATCGGCACTTCTAGTAGTTCGTAAAAAATTGGAGGAGGTGGAGGTAGGGAGGGAGAGAGAGACACACAGAGAGAGAGAGTAGAGGGAGGGAGGAAGAGACTGTAAAAGGAGCAAGGGAGGGAGGGGAGTGGAAAGAAAGTAAAAGGTGAACTGCTAACGGGTTGAATACAAGATCACTTGAATTCGCTGGCCACTCACTACAATCATCATCCCATACAGGAAATTCTCATCATCTTTACACAGGTGGAAGAAAACAACGACAGTGAAGATCTTATGAGATGAAGGCGGCGATTGCAGATTTGTGGAAAACATTTCCTCCCTAATAACAAAAACCACCAATAGCGGGTACGGACCTCTGACAAATGGCATGAATCGACCAGATGAATGGAAATTTCAGTGGGGAATCTAGGCGAGTGGTACTTCCTCTACGCACATAACGCTTGCTTGCGGTTAGGTGCAATTATTTTAAGCAGCAAAAAGCGAGAAGAATTGCAATGACTGCGGTAGAGCAATTCTGGGCATAAATTCGAACGTCTAGAGAGTATCTGCAGCAACACAGTATCATCTTTTTATGTGAAGATAAACTGGCGTGACTCGACGAAGATGCTCCTCTGCTGATATAAAAAAAGTTGAATCAAGACGCAAAAGAGACTAACCATTTTCTGTTGAAGAAAGATATCAAGAAGTTCTTCCAAGTTGTGTTTTTTTAAGATGGCAATAGCGGCCAACTGGTTACTGACTTGATCCGGATCGTCGAGTGAGGAAAGTCCCGATATGAATTCTTGCTCCAATTTGAACCTTATGTGAATCAACCTCGGTGACATGAGCCGCATAAATGAGGCCAATTGTTTCGACTCTGTCGCTTCAGTGCTCAATTTGCGATGCATATTGCTCACGAGCACAAGTAAAAACGCATCCGATAACGGATCCAATGTGCCCACCTTCAAAATTACACCTATACAAAACGTACCTCCAACATCCTCCAACATCGATTGCTAACGATTCTCTCCTTAAGGATGATTTTTATTTTTCTAAAGGAATTTCGATCAATTGCTTATTGTGATCAAGAGACTCAAATGAGCTAAATAATTCAGATAAAATGAGAATTTGTAATATTTTTGTTAAGAAAATCTTAGAGCTAATCCTTTAAAGAGGCAATCGATGAATGACAAATAAAAATTCTTATGAAACAACGATCATCTCATCGAATAAAAAAGATAAAGCTTGAATGGGTTCCCCTCAAAATGCCTTTGCCTAAGGCCGAACGGCTTTCCAGCCAAACCAAACCGATCTATAATATAACCACCGATTTCATGGAATGCTAATCGTAACGATGATACTCGACGACGATGCAAAATGATCAAAGATGAAATATTGCACCTTCAAGAAAAATATGATTATGCAAGAGTCCTTAATATTTCACTCCACGAAGAATCTCCGCAAAACATTCTACATTCACAGTCAATCCACATTTTCGTGGCAATTTAATAACTTCTGCAATAAAACAACTCTCAAATTGCTGCTTTGTGAATGTGGCACTTTTATAAGTTGATCTAAGCATAAGATTTGCTGAACGGCATTTCATCCCTCCCCTCTCTTCCTACCCGATCTTTGCCGATCCTAGGGTCTCGACAATCGGATATAACTCTCTTTAAAACTTTCTTCTGAGCTTCTCATAAACAAATTAAGCAACGGACTTCCTCTCTAAGTATCTTACACACTAATATATTTCTTATAAATCCCTAAAAAAGGATTTTCTATTTCTTCTTCTACGACAAGATGAATACTAGCATTGTACCTAAATCTCTTTGAAAAATGAATACGAGCTGTAAAAAAAAGTCGCCCGGTACCCGAAACAGTGGACTCAATGCAATTCTCATCTTTACATCTGAACTACGAAACTGGAACTCCCGAATCTAGTGGCTTTCGACGGTGCCCGCATTTTAAAACCTACTGGTACCTCCGGGTTCCACAAGTGAAATCTCGGCGGCGATAGAAGAAAAAAATAACCACTGATAACCAACCAAATGAAAAAGTTTAACGAAGGCGGAGAGATGGGCGAATGTGGAGAACAAGGAAGTTCCTCGTTGAGGCTCATAACGTTCAGCGCCTGCAGCTCGTAGGTGATGAACATTTGTGGCGAAATTGTCGGCGATTTGTGTGACTCGACGTACGGCACTCGACGCATCAAGTACATCTCTATAGCGACGTCCCACCATTTGACGCAATTCCTCTTTCTTCTCTTCCATTTCCAAACTTTATTAAATATATCGTTGTTGAATTCTTGTGATTGAAAGCGAATGAGAATAATATTCCACTCAAAAACAATAAAACTCTTAAAATATTAGAAGTGAACTTAGAAATTTCCACCTGCTCCATTTCCACCGGCCTTGGTGCTCAAATATACTCTTCTTCCCCTCCGTCCCTACCTTCCCCCCACCCTCCCATCCCTGCCTGCTTTCCCTCCACCTTGCCTTCCCCCCACCTTCCCATCCCTGCCTGCCCCTCCCTCCACCCTTGCCTTCCCCCCCCTCCCATCCCTGCCTGCCCTCCCCCACCCCTGCCTTCCAAGAAGAGAATTCGTTAACACGGATAAGAATAACAATCGAGTTGAATATTGAAATAAACATTGAAAAGTCTATCAATATGACAACTTGAGAAAATTCTTTAAGCTTAATAAGAAAAATTAAATTATTAATGTTAATTTCACACGTAAATTATTTATTAAAAGAAAAATATTAGCTTAATGCATTTCGCTTCATTGATTCTTCTCCGACATTCAAAACGCTTTCACGAGATTCTACCAACGATAGAAAACATCATTCACTTCAATTCAGTTCTTCTTTATTTTTACATATAAACATCCGAGATGATACAAATAACCTTCATTCATTCCATTCCTTTTTTTTCTAAGCGTCATCGGCCTTTAATAATTAACATGGCTATCTATTTGACCCGAAAATCCGAGGAAATCTAAGTATATCGATCGGGAAATCCGAGGAAATCTGAGTATAGCGATCAGGAAATCCGAGGAAATCTGAGTATAGCGATCAGGAAATCCGAGGAAATCTGAGTATAGCGATCAGGAAATCCGAGGAAATCTGAGTATATCGATCGGGAAATCCGAGGAAATCTGAGTATATCGATCGGGAAATCGAGGAAATCTAAGTATGTCGATCGGGAAATTCGAGGAAAAACTTCAAAATCCGCGGAGACGTAAAGTTAGATAAATAATTTCAGCACCAATGAAGCGGTGCTTACTTAGAGTTGATCGAGAAAGAGTATGCGAGTGTCGGATAAATTTCTGCTTTCTTTTAAAGTAAATCTATCGATGTTATTTTTCGATTCTTTATGGAAATAATTTTTATTTCTTAGAGGAAAAAATTTTCAGAGAAGAAATATATTAGAAATGAAGAGAATAGAGAGGAAATACTTACGATAAATTCGAATGAATATTCTCTAATTGTTCTATTGAAAGATCGCGCATCAAACGTTCCACATCCATTTCTAAATCTGAAAAATAACACCGACTTCCACAAAATAATTCTAATAACGCTTTTATCCACTTACAAATGACCGCAATTAATTAGCCGATCATTTTAATGAAACCTAGAGAATTAATAAGCTTCTCTTTAGAGAATGATCGACAATCTATCCATTAAGAGTATTTCAGCTTCTCGATCCTGCCTACCCTTCGCACTTTCCCTTCGTACTTTCAGCTTCCGACACTTTCATTTTACTGCCGTAGTCTCGGGAAAATGAAGTTTTAAAGGGAATTCGGATGGAGCAAATGTAGGGGAAAGTGGAGAGAGAGCGGAAAATCGAGATATAGCACGAGTATAACGTCGTTAATCCTATCGCCATCGTGAAGTCTGCCGGAAAATATGCTTCAAATATGTCGATAAAATAAATATTTATTCAATTTTATAATGAAATGTAAAAGAAAACGTAAGAAAGCTTCATCGACGTTTGAAGAGCCTAAAGGAAAATGCGATATAAACCATTCCCCCCCGATCGAGTTGAATGCCTCGTCCCGGTTTTCTAACATTCGCAATAAGAAAAATCACTTCGATGCCATAAAATGATCGCAGTGATGAAACGGTCATCGATCACATAAATATCTCATATTGCGACATTAAATAGTGGCCGGATTTCTTCTTCCACATGAAGCTTTTCACCTCGAAAGTGTTCACAATCATCTCTCGACTGCTGACGACACTCATAGAGCACTTAACTAGCGTTTTACTCTCTTTCCCATCGGGTCTCTGCTCAATCGCTAAAAATATGCGACGATTCCATGGTGAACCATCCGGGAAGAAACTTCCCCAACGGGAAAATCTCCGCATAAAATAAATTTGCATCCAGTTAGGTGGATTGTTTCGTGATCTTGTCGCGTATAGTGCTTATGATCTCATCACATTCAACTATCGATGAAAGCATATTTATTCTTGCTCTTAAGAAATATTAACTTAAAGCAACATATTCACATTGATGCAATAAATGTGGCGAAGAGAGACCATCTTGCAAAGTGAAACTCGATGGGGTAGATATGTGGGAATTTCGTACACGAATATTTGCGCCTAAATATTTTCTCTTTGAATACCTGTGTCGAGATAATTAGATAATTACCTGTGTCGAGATAATTAGATAATTGTGTCGAGATAATTAGATAATTACCGATGTCGAGATAATTAGATAATTAAAGATAGGACACGAAATTTGTACACATGAAAGAAGCGATCAACACAACACACGTGCGCGAAGCAATTGCCCCACTGAGAATTCGTCAGCACATTTTCTTTGAATGTTTGCGCCAACTCTCATATTGAGGATTCACTGCATGAGCACAACATTAAAGCAATATCTATAGCGATAACTCAATATCTCACTAGAGAAAAAACCCTCCTCCGACACCTTCTGAATGCATCTGTAGCACCTGGGTTGCCATACCGCGTCATCGTCATCTCTCTCCTGGCCGGCAGCCGCCCTAAATAGGAAGTATCGACATAGCGATGCCAGGGTGGAGCGGAAGCGGAGGGAGGAGCAAGATTGAGAGAGTTCCAAAACTGACTTATTTTCATGAAGATTGAGGAAGTGGGAGGAGGAAGCGATGAGGACTTTTGCACGGGAACTGCTCGGAACCATATCGGCATCATCTAAACTTTAGAAATATGAGGGAAGGTATGTCTCGTTTGCCATCATTATTAACTGGCAAAAACGCTTGTAGTCGCCATTCAAACATTTTCAATAAGTCAATTTTTATTAACAATAACGTTAGTAAAATAAAAAAATGGGGAAAATGCATCAAGTGAATAGCACATTACGCGTTTTTTGTATTCTCTCTTTCTGTGCAAAAAAACACCCATAGAAAAAAGAAAAGCATTCAGATTCTCTCTTTCTAAAGAGAAACGTTTAATATTCTCAAATTCGGAATTAATTACCGCAATTTAATCGCCCATATCCACAAAATAAGCAATCTTCCTTATTTCTTTATTCCATTCTCTATTCGTGATGTATTCCGAATCACTATAACGATAATAAAAGATTACATTTGGAGATCACTCGAGCCGAGCAATTTATTCCCTTATAATCTCTTATAAAACGAATAAAAGAATCTACGATGAAATGAGTGAATAATTTTAGCAATTAAATAAACTTATCTTGTCGAATATTTCCAACAAATATCCAACATTCCTCCAATATCAACAACTTATCAGTGAAAAGCGGATAGTATGCCACTTTGAGTAATATTCAGCATAACAATAGCAAATATTAAATCAAAGAATCTAGTAAAATAAGCATTCAATGAAGAAATTGGCTCCAATTTTTACACTTTATGACTATCGAAGAGACATCAAATAATACGCTAGAAACCTCTCAACTTATGCACACAAATATATAGAAAACTAAAGCTCTAAGATATTCCACTATTAACGACCAACTGATTGGAATCGTCGACGTGATGCTATCATTGAATGAGAACGCCGATCGATATGCTCAACTATACAACGCTGGTGCAATTTGCATTCGTCAATATGTGCTGAAATTATAGCCGCATGGAAAATATCCAAAAATTGACCGATAAAAATATGAAACAATCACGGAAATAAGAAAAGAAATTCTTCGAAGAGAACCGATCGCTCAACGAGCTAATGGAAGAATCTTCTCACACTATATGCGCTAAGTGATCTAGAAAAGAAAGATCAATCTAACGCTTCAAAGAAGCTTATAGCGAAAAAAAAGAAAATACACTGATGTAATGCAGCATAACAAATTCCCTCCATCATAATCACTCTACGACACTGTGGCGTTTACGTGTATTTCATACTTTATAACGAATGAACACCTTCATAAATTTGGCCCTCCTTGCCGAACATCAAATCCACCTCTTATAATTCGAAACGTTCATTGTGGAGGACCAAAAAGATGTAGAAATCCCGAGGGAGGATCATTGGGTCCCATGCGATGCTGTATTAAGAACTGCACAGCAGGACGTTCATCCACTGCAGGACAATCAAAAAGGATGCGCTCGGGTTGACTGTCATCCTTTGGGAAAGCACGGTAGGTTGTCCTCAGCGGCATATGAACTATCGGCACTCCATTGTCCTTCTGCTCAAGCGAAACACCTGTCGCATTCGGATCTTCGACTATTTTGAATCTTGGGAAATCCTCTCCAAGTTCCTCTGAAAGATTCTATTTAGTGACCAAAATAACAGGAGAGAATGAGGGATCTCATTGAAAAACTGTGACCACAAGCTCTGGTTCTCATCACAACGTTCTTTCCAGCTTTCCCCTATTTCGGACAAGGAGGTTTGTGTTCGCAGCAGCTAAGCCATAGCTCTACGAACGTTGCCGCATCGGTATTAGAGAAAACGAAGGTATTCCACACATGAATACCTTTCAGGCGATGAAAACACTGTACGATAAATACTTTGAAGTGATGATTATGAAGAGCCCCATCATAACACTTACCTTTCCGCGAGGTGAAAGAACCATAATTGATGAAGTGAAACATCCATCCATCAGATTTAGTCATCATATCAAAACCCAAACTGTCTTCCAGCATCACTGGTGGAGGAGTGGAAAGAAAAGGCAAGAAGAGAGTGGGGTTGCACCTTGCAACTGCATTCAGCAGTCCCATCATAACAAAGTATAATCAAAATGTAAGAAGTGACAACCTGGGATATCGACTTCATCACTTTCTTGTAGCGAACGCTTTTCGCTATCCTTTTTGTGCGACCTCTCGCCCGACCGCTTTTCCACTAGTGAATCCCTGCAACAATAAACGTAAATTCAGTGCGCCGTTCACTCTGCAGTCAAGTCGTTCAACTGGAAAATTCCTAGTGAGCTTCATATCGCAACTACTCAAGAAAGCCAATTAAACAACAATAATTAATAATCAACTATGCAAAATTTCCATATATCAAATCGTTGAAAGAAATCTCATAAAAGCTGAAAAACTTTCGGAAAGACATGCTTATATGGCATCAAGTATCAACATCCAATATTATTTCGTAGACTCCATCATCGGTGATGCCTCCCTGCAGCGCAAATCACAGTGCTTAGCCAACGAACTACACGAAGTCATTTCATCGCTACTATCCCATGCGATCGAATAAATCTCTTCTCGACGTATCCACTCAGCCCTCCCTTATTCTGTAACTGTCCAATCATCCAATTTATTTTACTTTATAAAATACACTTACTTCATAAGTTTCACTCTAAAATACATTTTTGACTTAATTGTGAACTTTGTTTTCGTGCCGGCACGCAAATCCGCGATGCTTTCTTCGCAGCAAATTAACGCTTAAGGGGGGAGAGAGAAGGTAAGAGGGGAAAGAAGATTTACCAGCTCCGAATCGTCCAGCTTGTCCTCCTCGACCTTTTAAATTCAGCTGTTTTTGCTATGGCCCCGAAGCTTCATGCTTCCAGGGGAAATTTTTCTCTGACTTATGCAACAAAGCGTTGCCAACTACCTTAAGAAGAGAAATTAATCCCAAAAATCTGAACTCCGCCTTTTTTGAAAGTCACAATTATATTGCACATTCCAGTTTAGTTTCCTCGCCTTTACTGCATTCTGTAACTTTTCGTGGATCATTTTGAGGGTCTGTGCTCACTTCCCAAAAATTACGAGACATGACCACTGGCCTTTTATGAAATTAAATGGGATATACGAACCAATCTCGTGGATTAGAAATCAAACACGAATACCTGGCTGCTGCTTCCACGACCTTGATGCGTACGGTACCGTTGGCAACCGAATCCACATCTTCATCCCCTGACTGTTCCTTAAAAAGCGCTCAACAAGATAGCTGAGATGCACTTTCTAATCTCTACGACGAACATTTGGGAGTACAGGATTTTCCTTTAAAGACCCAACACATGGATCATTGAATTCATTAAAACACTTCCCTATGACTTTAGCAGTCAGGCAATTACAATTATATGCATTCCATAATGAAGATAATGAAGCCCATCGAAAAAATACACGTGAAACGTTCCTTATAGTTCTGTTGATTGAAATGGTTCGTTACACTGCAGAAAGATGAGAATATATGTTTTCTTCCAAACTCAACCAGCTTTAGGACTCCTCCCCTCCCCACCGGAGAAGGCAAAAATTCCTCCCAAGTTCCAGGTAAACTTGAAAATGAAAATTTTGATTCCAGAACACATAACCAACGTTCCTCGGAATTGGACGAATCTAAACAAAACGATTAAGTAGACGGAAACGATGACCTCTTAATAGTATCAGCTGCTCGCAAGTTGAAAATTTTGGCCAGCTAGAGGAATAAACTTGAGCATATCTGCCTAACTAAGAACGTCCTTCCAAACAAAAAAGTCCCCAGAAACTGGAACCAGGACATGTGAACTTATGAAAAGACGACAGTTTTAACGCGAAACAAAATAGATGAGGAAAAATTGCTGCGTTTCGAGAAATTTATAATACTTATAAAGTAAAACCGTACTGCCAGGTTTGTCGATAGAAGTACTTGCAAGTAGATAATAAAACTGATCAAGTTCATCATCGATACAATTTTATGAGCAAAACAGTTATAAAAAATGGGATCACACCCATTTAAAACAACAAACAATACACTCTCAGCTACAATTCCTCCTGTGCTGCACAACACTTCGCAGCGATAACAAAAACAGTAACCTGGTGAGCAGCCTGAAGCGCCTTTTTCTCTTTCTTGGTCATTTTCTGCTCCTTCTTTTTCGCCAATTCTTCGCCTATTTTCTTCAACGCCTCATTGGCGTGCGTAAACAACGAATCACTTAGAACCGTCGGAGACGACATTGTCTGAGCAAACAACCTTTTAAAGGAACGAAGTGATAGGGGCATTCTCCCCATTCCACCCAGCTCCCTCCATCTCCATATCCAGGATCGAAAAAATTCGAGCAGCGGAATATCTGCTGGCAATGCTATCATCCTCCTTTCAGTCTTATCGCACCCAGTTATTAACTTGCCATTTTCTTCCATAGCAGTCGTGATATATTTGAAAACTACAACGCTTTTGAAACTACATAAATGGCCCACCGTATAATTAGCACTGTAACACATTCATACCCAAATTTCTTTTAAAATAAATCTGCTCGCTGAAAGAGCTCAGAATGTTGCCATCACAAGCATCTCACTTACTTCTCACACCAAAGTAATCGAGCAGACCATCGACTTAGAGCCAATCCAGCTACCTCCACCTCCCCACTTCTCGCTATTCCCATATAACACTTCAGACTAGACGGTAATCAAATGATACCGCACTCACGCGACATGGCGTTCCTCGCCAATCAATAAAACGACATAACCGAGACCTTCTTGAGGCGTGCCCAATTTGTTCGCTCCTCCTTGTTGAATTTGGTCTTGAGCTCGGCACGAGTACGCGACGGGAAGAATTCGTGCATAATTCCAAAATCCGGTCCGGTTGCCCTGAAACGAAGCCTTACTCAACAACTGAATAAACCTTCAGCATTACAATTACAGTACGGCTCTGGACTTACAGCAAGTGAAACACACAAACTATTGACACCAATTACCGTCTGAAACAAATTATGCCCATGCTGCGGGATATATACTGCACCAATTTTCATGTTGCAGATTTAGATCAATCAGCAACCTATTGGACGATGGATCCGATGTGTATCTGCTAGAGGGGTATGAAGAGCATCAGCATACCTTTAATAGCATGAATAAATACTGACCATCAGTGAAACCATAGATCAAAGTCGCTCCTAACCAAACACTATGCACGAAACAACACAACGAGTGCAGCAAGAATGATGCCAAAGTTTAGAGGGGGAGAGGGACACAACGATAATAATAATTTCCTTCATAGAGATTTCAACAAGAAATATATGTTAAGATACAGCACCGACTTACCTCAAAATATCGTAAAAAAGATCGGTCTCGAGATCGCTCCACGGAGTTCCTTTCCGCCATGCCTTTTTCCTGAAGCTCGCCGATGTCACCCGGCGTTCGACACGATCCTTGAGAAGAATTCCTCCATTACAATGTATAAAACATTTCTTGCTATCCTCATCCATAATGCTTATTGCTCAAAAAGATATTCACAAAACATACCACTCATTATTATCACATCAACTACAAACGATGAATAACACAGAAATCAAGTACTGTCATGAGTTTGTTCTACGTCAAAAGACGAATGGACGAGTAAGTATGCGCATCCTGTAATCCTCGCCTTTCAATTCCCCTCCCATCAAGGCTCATTTAGATGAATGTGATAGAAGTCATTGAATCTCGAGGCGATCGCTTTGGCTTCAGAATCACCTCAGGGAGCAAACAAGAAATCTGACTATCACAAGAGATATGAGACAAACATTCGAACCTCGTTGACCGTCTCCCAGATTCTTGATGGTTCCTCAACGACCGTCAAACTCGACTCATCCAACACAAGTGATCCATCCTCAGCTATTTTTACCTTAAATAGAAAAATGGCCGTTCTCTTAGAAGCGAAATCCACTTACGTGCATGTGTATCAAATGACGCTGTTAACAGTACGATATGATATGATAAGAGATGCCAACCCCAGAGGACATACATTTTGGAGTACGAAAGAGTCGTTTGAGTGGCATAGATTTGTTAATCAACTATGGAGAAGTTACATCGCTTGAATTTTTCAATTTTTCAATAGTCAATCATCTGCTAATGGCTGACGGCAACTCTAAGTGACTTCAGGTATCAATGAGCAAGAAGAATTCGGAGACGTCCATCCTAAAGGAACTTCAGGATCACTGAAAGCACGCATTCATTAAATCTCGAGAAATATTCGATCATTTATATCTGCAATTATATCGAAAAAAAAGTTAGAAAAATTTCCCAGCGAGAAGCGCAATCTGCGCTTTTCCACTTTTTCCTTCAACCAACTCTGCAGGCTATCAAAAAAAGTAAATGTTCAAAAAATAATCCATTCATTAGTCATTATCCGACCAAAATGGGGCAATTCAAGATAAAATAAGAAATCTGATCGACGCAAACCGCCAACTAGCTTTCTCACCTCTGCAAACAATTATCGCTCCTTCAAAATTTGATGACGAAGAATAAACCCCGACGGAAAAATCTATCCTCTAGGGTACGTCCTACTCGTAGGTCCTACCCCCCCCCCCCCCCTCGTCATTCTACTTTCAATACTTCCCAGTCGAAATCATCAGAGAGACAGGCAGACTGACACACGCAAACACGATCTTAGCACTTCTCTATATTCCAATTAATTTATGAAAGAGCACAAAAACATTTTAAGACCTTAGTTTTTCAAGCACTCTTCCACAGGCTTCAATTTCCATAGCCTGCCACGTTGGCACCGTTGTCTGCACGAATGTATGTGTCTGAAGCGCTTCTCTAAGATCAATTTCAACAACAGTTATAGTCACGAAATTTGGAAAGGACTGACCTATCACGGCAACAATCAAGATGATCCGCCGATATCAAACGAATTTAAAATCGAATCAAAACGGTTGAAGACGTAATCTCTAATCGACTGGCTCTCTCCACCTGGTCTTCCCTCCTCCTCGATCGGGAAAATTAGCATTTTTTAAAGAATTCGTAGAAGCGGTTGGTTAAGCGAGCGAAACGACAAAGTGCCAACTCATCAAATATTCGTTTCTACTTGTTTTTATGCTGTCTCATTTGTTTTGCCCCTTGCAACATTCTCGGCGCTTCAACGATCAACGAATGCCTCATTAGCTTATAACAACTCATGCCACAATTTGAGGCTACCAGAAATATCCTTTCACCTCTCTAGGATTCTAAGCCGAATAAAAATCCTCCGACCTTTCAGAAAACGATCTTTTGGCTTTTCCGTTACTCCCCTATTTGTTAAAGTGCTCATGAATGAACTTAGTGAATTTATTTAACAGTTAACTAAAACGGTAAAAACTATAACTGAAAACATGAAAAAGTGTCACAACGATCCAGTATTTCACCGCAGCAACATGTGACATCTTGTGAACACTGGAAATGACCAAGGAGATGATTATCCCTTCCCTCTTATCACGAAACGGTCCAGTTTCACTCAATAGTGACAAAAGCAACAAATAATAACCAAATTTCATCGTAAACACACACAATCAATGTAAACACGAAAATAAACCAAGATACCTGTGGAGCTGCGATTTTGTCAGCGGCCTTCTCATGTTCCACCTTTTGCCTTCGTTCTACTTGATTCTGCTCCCACTCGGCTGCACTTATTTCTTTATTTCCCTTCCTTCCACTATCTCGATTTTTTAATGCCTTAATTTCTCATTATTATGCGAGAACAACAACATAAAACCACAACATATTGAGAGTGACGTTTAGAACAAAAACATTATATTGAAATCTGCGATGGTGACGGACTAATGCTCCTCAGAATGTAATAATTAATTCCAGGCATCTTTCATATTATAGCTGCCCTATCAGGGGAAATCATTGGCAAACAGCAGTACCTTCCGTAGCAAGACTGTAACCGGTACGCATACGCTGCTTCGACACTACAAGATCGTAAATGAGGGAACAAATGGCACATAGGCATGAACTTACACTAGAAGTGATCAAAAGGAATCGACTCCATGCTCAATGACCATTCGGCGCTAGCAATAATCAATGTTTTGCAGTCCCCGCATTAGGCGATACCTTTTATAAGGTTAAACTTTGGATAACTATGCGAAAACGAAGATTTCCCTAATGAATAAAGTCACCTTATTGCCAGATAATATTACCATCTACTTTCAAAAGACGTTTTCATTTGAGGATTACAAAGGAAACCCACTTCCGAGAATTCTCCTCTAACAAGCAAAGAAAAACATCATTCAACGTTCAAAATTGAACAAAATATTAGAAGCAGGGGATGCATTATACCGCTTTGGAGCCTCGATTAATTCTGACTGAATCTACCATGGAGATTACAAACCCACTGGCATCTACGAAACAAAAACGGAAAAACTGAGCTTAAAAAAAGCCAAATACAAGCCAAGTCAATCCTCGCAAGCTTCAACTCGACAAAACTGCCGAAAGAGATGAAGAACTAGGCGAAGTGGAAGAAGATGTTCACCGCCAATAAGCTCGCAAAAATTATTTCCTTATAAAATAGTCCATGGATGTTATTTCATGCTTAAGAATAATCGAGATTACCTTCGACGAGGGAAACAACAAAAAATTCACTTGAAAATTACGCAAAACAAAACAAGACCTATAGCCTCATTATATGAATGAATTACGGAATCGTTGAATGCGAATGGGTAATGAAATAAAAAGTTTAAGACTCAACAATATATACCGTGTCGTTTTTTGGATTCCACCAAATCATATCTTGCATTGTCATCCTTTTCGGATCAAGTGGCTCTTCGCCAGTGAAACGTTTCCTAAGATAAACTCAAATCGATTGCCTCCTTCACTTATATCTTTCTCTGACATATAAAATTCTATTCAATCAAATCAAATATTAATTTAGTAACAACGAATATTTTAAACAACACAAAGACTGACCGATTTTTGCAACAATACTCGACTGTAAGCGGAGATTAACTCTGTTCCTAGCAAAGCTAATCTTGAAACCTCTACTTTACTCCAAACTTCTTCTTCATAATCTTTATATTGCCCTCCCTCCGCCCACTTCTCCCATTCACTCAAATCTCCTTCTAGTAATTCTAAATTCTTCAGTCTTTCGTCATATGAAGTACTCCACAGTTCCGTATCTAAATATAATCACGAGAAAATATTGAAAGATTGTGGAAATAAAGAATAATGTTTAAGCAACTGGCAGTATAGAAAACAATTACGCAAAGATATCACAAACAGAATATGATGGAATGCTAATTATCTGCTTCGTTCCCAGTCAATAAAGGCGAGAAAAAATTCTGTAAAAAGATTGATAGAGCTTTAGCGTGATATATACTCACCGAGTCTTATGGACCACTTCGGGACTTTTTAGTGGTGAACGATGGCGACTTGACGTGGTCGATACTGATGAGCGATGACGACGTCTTGTTGTAGCGCAACGAGGCGTCGACTCAACGGACGAATTGATCTCACATCCCGAATTTCTGCAATACCCACTGATAAACGACTGACACCACGAGAAAACCACACATTAGCTGCTACGAGACAATATGTTAGCACCACCCTAACGAGTTTGCTCACTGCTGTTCACCTAGACGATTACCAACGATCTCAAATTCTTCCAACACTTGAAATACACCACAGAAATAATACAATTCATAATCTTCTTGACTTTATAGAGATGGCATCCTTTGTATTCATCCACCCAACAGGGTTAAATCACTTATATGAAGGCGATGGTAAAATGACATTCAAAACAACTAAAAAATTTTATGAAGATCAGCATCCCCTGCATCGAAATATAAAAAAGGATGTGACCATTCGTTTGCCACCTCCACGCCGAACTGACTACGTCAGACCCCAAATAAAAGTGCGACAGAAAGCAGAGAACGCACGTCGGTATAGCGGTCGGAAGAGATGGCGAAGGAGGCGTGGGCTGTGGTGGACTGGATAGCGTCTCGAACTGCTCCTTTTCGGCTGCAAACAACAACTCTGCACAGTTGTCGAACCTCAGGTCAAGCTCAATTCTTTTCTTAGCAGTAGATGATGATCGATCATCCAAAGGCCACACACTCCTGCATGCTTAATTTTCTCAGTCAAGTATATTAGTCACACTATTCATTCAGGCCGACGTGAATTCTAGTGATATGACGGCTGTGCTGAAGCCCGTCAAGTGTGATGGATCGCCATTTGTTCATGACGAGAACAGTCAACGAAATAAAGATACAAATGCATCCATACTTCTGCACGTCTTACCAATAAGATGCGCGTTTTTATTTTGCCAACCATTCAAGGATCGAAAGGGTTCCTCGCCCATCTATACGGATGGTTCTATATAGCAGACGACGAAATATGTCTGCATGGAAACTTACCTGAGACTAAAAGAAGTAATAGGAAAAGAGCCAGGACATTGCAATGTGTGCAGATCACAGCCTTATAGAGGAAAAGGTAATCTTTGGAGGCGTCGAAGTTAATCACAACAGAATCATAAACCTTTAGACAGTGAACTTTACAGAAAAAAAGTCGTTGAAATAGGGCATTAGCATAACGACAACGAAACGAAAATAGTACATCTACTCCAAGAGTTTTGCATTCAACATGAATGTGGTGAAAATATTCACCTTTCTCGGATGAAAGATGGTCTGAAGCATTGTTTCGATCGTCATCGCGATGCTCACCTAGGTTCGTCTTGTCTGATTGCTCAAGAGCGGCACTGCCCTCGACATTAACTTTATGTTCGCCCACATTAGTTGCGTCGTGTTTAGAGGGCGCCGATGGAGTCCGTTTTGACACTCGAAGACTGCTCGAAACATTCGGACGAGCCTGCAGCAAGTGATCGTCCAGTTATGAGGACACTTCACGCAATGTCCATTAAGTGAATATAGAACTTATATGCTCGCCAATAAAACTAGTGAGCTTTTTATTGATGTAACGCTAACAAACATCATTGCTTTACTTCAATATCTCCGAGCAGATTACGCTTCTGCCCTCTTCTTCTCCCAAATTCTGTTTAATGTTTAGACGTCATGTTTCTCTCTCCCGACTCCTGCAACCGCTATCCAAACGTTTGCTCAAGAATTTGTCCGATCGTTCGGTTTCCCAGGAAAACACATCATTTGAGCTTTACGTTTCACTTTGCAAATCCGATCGGAGCGAAAGATCTGAACACGAGAGCGCATATCATGTTACCCTCCTTGGCATTCAGTGCTTGAAGCTTTTCTCCCGATGCCATATTGATGTGCGGAAATGCTGCTATTAGAGCGATCGCCAGTTCTCCAATTACCGTTCAGAGCTTTTCCAGGATGTCACCCCAAATTCGAATGTCTATGTCATCGTAAATTTTCACAAATCTTTACCTCATCTATTCACTCTACGCACTTGCAAGGAAAAGTAAACATGTCACTACAATTCATGTATGAGCGTACGACTATGTCCGCCGGTTTACTCGCTACTTTTGAAAATTGAGAACAAAGTATCACAACTTTTGCACTAGTTAATAATATGAACTCTTCACAGAACCCATCCATTGCCCAATAAACAAAAATACTTGCACGTGTGGGTAACTCCCTGCCTGTAATGTCTAAAAAATAAACCGAACGACACAATTCTTACGCAGAACCTTCGCGACTGGTCGATACACTGTTGCATCTTAATTATTCGATAGTACCTACGGGAAACGTCTACCTACTTGACTGGCGTTACTGCCAGACACATAAAGTCTAAACCTCTCTGACACCCTTACCCGTCGGCTGTCGTTTTTAACAGATCCGTTCCTTGTTTCCCTACAATCTCCACTCCATCATTTCTATTTCTTTTTTCTGCGTTACTTTATTTCTCTTTAATTTCAGCGTCAAACCCCATAATTAGGTGCGCATCACCCATCTACCCTTCAACTGGATGAAGCAAGAAGTATAGCCACACAAAGCTAACTTCAAATAACAAAAACATGTCGAGCAATAAGACGTACCTGAATGCGGCAGCGTCTAGACGCGGCATTACCCGACATCACCGGAATTATGAGAAGATATGAGGATAACCTGAAAAAAAAACCAACGTTGGCTGCATAGTACTCTGATCGTCCTTAGCAACTTCCCCGTTTCTTCAAGAAACGTTCTTCTGGCGTCTGAGTTGGTAAATCTGACAAACAGTACGGGCACGAATTCAAAGTTGTCCACGACTGCGGGTAGGGGGGTCGGGGAGTGGTGGGGGTTTCATGCTATGCGTTACGGACTTGTGCCGCTTTGTCATGTTGGGAAGCCTGAACTACTATGTTTTTACACCCGGCTGAGTTAGCTCTACTTTTTCGACTCGAATGAGTCGACACAATATCGCTGATCCAATGCTGCCTGCTTGCGGTAACGGACTTTAAGCATCACCATCAGTGTGCTGCTTGTGGTCTCTGCCTACCTTGGAGGCATGTTTGCAAGACAAACAACTGCCACTAAGAAGCGAGGAAAACGCAGAGAGGAACGGGGTCTTATCGATGAATGTGCACAATAATTCGAATAAGAGTGTCGTCGCCTCAACGATGCACCTATATTCCTCGTTTCTCAACGTTTAGGACGCTTTCATAGACAAATGTGCGAAGAAATTCGTAAAGGACAGCACTCTAAACTGTTTCTGAATTCATTCCACAGGCTGTTTCTCCACTTTTTCCATTCACTGCCATATCCATAGGTGGCGTCAGAGCTCTTCCAACGACATTCTACAAAGCTTCTCCGCTCGCAACGTTTTATGCCCGCTGCCCAGCAGTTGCCTTTGGGAAATCGAATTTCCGCTTCCTAGTGAGAAGAAGCGCCGCAAGTCGTGAGCTAACTGTTAGCACCGATATGTATTCCTTCAATGCCACCTTACATTTACCCGAGAGTTTAACTATGAGGATACACTTCACACATTAGCGTATACCTCACACCCCAAAATATTCCCGTCACTGCAAAATATACCCGACAATTTGATACAAGCTTATACCCCTCAGCTAACAAATAATCGCCAATCATATCACCGACCATTTCCGATCACAATCATATCAATGCTCGTTTATTAAGTAGAAAGTCTCGAATATCGAGGTAAGGTATCAATGGTTATGACATCATTTCTACCTGAGAGCGGACGCTGTTATGGGTGCTTTAGTGACGTCGAGCTTGGCAATACTCCAATCACCGTCAACTCACGTTCGCTAGCCGAATCCGACAATGAAAGAACGCTGTGAAACCAGCTCTGTCCATCCACTGACCTCTTCCTCGTGAAATTCCACACCTCAATTAGCAGTCCGGCCAGCGTCGCGAGACCTGAAGATGCCTCTTCCAGAAGGTATTGTTACCAAGGCAGACAGCCCTCGCCGGACATCAGGAAGCGGAGGGACGAGGAGGGGACTCAGGGTTGAGACTTCAGGTGACACATCCGCCAGTTAATGCAGCGTATATTAAAGACCGCAATAGGGTGATGTGCTTAGGAAGCAATAAGAAATATGAGACATCACTGCCGTCCGATCGAGGTTGCGTACAACTCTAGTCAAGACTGCTCAACAAATATTGCATATTACTCATTGGGTGTTCTTATCTTGCCCCTAGGGGTAAACGGTCCTACTGATACGGTAACGCAATGGATCTCCCAAAGGAGTCCACTGACGTTATTCAGAATATCATTACTACGGAGCCGCATATGTGCGAGTGTACTTTGTCCGGCCGTTGCATGCAAATTTTCACTGCGTGTGTTGTTTGTGGTCGTGTTGGCCGTCATTGCTGGAGAGTTGGTTATATGAGTGTTCATCGTCGTTTCCTCAGTGTTTAAGTATCACATGAAAGGCTTAATTACCCTTGTTTGAGGGGTGGTTCACGTGGTAGAGCTAGAGTGCAAACAACGAATCTCTCTGCATGACGAAATATGGTGCTGATATTGGAAGATGAACCATCTCATTGTCATACAGTGGGTCGGTGAAGTTGGCTAAAGGTGGTACATGAAGGGCATCACCCTAGGGAACAACGCACAACCCAGGTCGGTCACGGATCAGAGCCCAGTGGATTTAATTGGCCGGCTTTGGCGATTGTCGGGATTGGTCAGCGTCCGCGGGTATTGGAAATAGGTCGACGATGAATTAGAAGCCCTGCACTTCCGCCCAAATGCGACTTCAGCAAACAGCGGAGGACGAGCAACAGCGCAAGCGAGATGAAGCAACGTTACACAGGCGTTGTTTCCAAGAAGACTAGTTTTTGTCCATGTTCGATGGTTGTTCGCGAACCTTTTTGGGACACAATAACCTTTCGCTGACCTCCCCACCAGGGAAGCAGTACGCAGAATGACCTATTCAGAATCTTTTATGTATAGTCAGCAGTTGGAATTTTGCTATAACAGCTGAGAGTGGCTCTTGTGATATTTCTTTGAGTGGTGCAATTATTTCTGCTTCACCTCCCCACCATCCCTTCTAACTTATAGGATCTGCTGTTTAACTATGAATATGTATTCGTTAGAACATCTTCCTGTAGTAATAAGTGATTAATCGAAGTGATCCACTTAAGTGGTACTTTTTTATAGTAATACAAACAGTGGTACCACTATAGTTGTTGTAAAACTTTGTGCACTATTTGGGAATTTATTCTCTACTTTTTAAAATGGGAAATTTCCATTAATACGAGAGAAATTCATTGGAAAATGCGGAATTTTTCAACTATTCGCCACCTTTTACAGTTATTTCGTTGTTTTATCGTTTTATGAGTAAGCAGATTGATTTCTTTGAATATCGGAGTGCAGTTCGTCGATTTTCTTATGGGCATTATGAGGGGGGAGGGAAACGATTTCTCAGTAGAAGCTTCCTTTGAAATGAACGGCGATACGGTTGGAAACATTTTCATCTGTCGTATTTTCGATGTTGAGTAATCCTTTTGAATTTTATGGGATCGATTTCATTCAGCGAATCGATTTTCCGTTGGTTTTTTTGATTTCAAACTTATTTCCTCAAATTTGTGATAGTGTTTTGAGTATTTGGCCTATACAATAGCAGTTGTTTTCAAAGTTAACGAAGGTTTCCGTAGTTCTTGTGTATTTATGTGAATGGATTCTTTCTCCGCCAACCCTCTCTCCCACTCTCCCTCCCCCTCTTCCGTATTGGAGAACTGTTGGATCAGGTGGTATTTTTTGGACAGATTTCTTCGGTGAGGGAAAACATCCGAAGAATGCCGTACTCGAGAGTCGTCTCGTTTGCGCGCAGAAGCATGAGATCCGCTCTGGTTTAGAATATGGAGAGAAGATTAAAGACGCATGGTGTCTACTGAGGCAGATACGATAGTGTGAATGTAGTGTATTGTGTAGCTGGTTGATGTGTTTAACGCCATGTTGTCAGTGTCGTGCACGCCGGATGTTCTAAGTGGCGGTCGTTGATGTTTTCAGGTTCGCTCTACCGAATCTGCGTTTCGCGAAACTCGACGTGGGACGTTGGCCGAAGGAAGCAGAACGCTTCAGAATCAATACTCATCCAGCCAGTCGTCAGTTGCCCACTGTGAGTGCGCAGTAATCTTTCTCTTTACGTAGCTCCGTTGAGTGCTTTTGAGTTGGATTTTTCGTATTCGTGAGCACTCGCAGACCAGATGTGTACCTGAAGCAAGCTGACGAAAGTTTTTTCCTCGTGTATACGTAAATGACGATCTCTGAGTGGGTTTTGAGTGACGGTGAGGGAGGATGAGGATGGGAACGGAGGCAGCAAAGGGAACTTTTATAAACGGATAATTAGCGTTCCGTTTCTTAGCGTAACATAGCCGACCATAGTAGTCGAAGATTGCTAGTCCAGTCACATGTACTCTTTTTAAGGAAAATAAAGTCACTGACTGTTTTGTATGGGGTTTTTAGGTCTAACAGGCGTCGAAGTGACGAAACTTTTCACGGTTCGTTGGATGAGGGATGTGGCAGCGAACACAGTCGGTTGATGGGTAAGGAAGTGGGCCCACGCTTGCAATGATCTCATCGGCATTGGTCACGCAGATCAGCCTGCAGTTGCTTCATCTATTCTAGCAATTCTCTTCATAATGAGGCGGATGGCAGGGGGAGGGTTGGGGATATCCCGTGTCTAATATTATTCTATTTTATTGGTTCACACTGGCTATTTTATACTAATACCTCTGTGTCAGTATAATTATTTTCTGTTTATGAATGCTTAGGATTCACATTTGTATAATACGAGTCTTGTGCACAGTTGGAAGAACCTGTGATTGCAAGGGAAGGTTGGAAGCTTTGCAGTCGTTTCCACTTGGTCAGACTTGAATTATGGTTACCTTCCTTTAATTAGTAGTACTACAAAAAAAATTCGAGCAGTTAGATAAGCTGCCTAATGAATTGTGCGAACCTGTTGTTTAGAGGACAATTGAGTTAAAGACCGTGGATTGGCGAAGTGTTCAGGGAAAATTCCACCCGTCAACTATTTCAGGATGTAAGTAACCAACAGAGCGTGGTATATCGGTGGGCAGATATGTCATAGTTGTTGATGAATGCGTGTTCGTTAAAAGATCTTAGTTGCAATTAGTTTGTGTCTATTTGCGCAGCTGGTATTTTCGCTCTTTTTCGCTCGTTGTTCCAGCGATAAAATTTATTCTAATGACTTCTGAAAGTGATGTCGTTCTAGCGAAGAACACTGCAAACTTAAGAATTACAATGGAGCTTAAGGGAGGCAATTCTGTTTATAAGTCGTCGGAGCTTGGGGGAACAAGTGGGGAAGTGAGTTCGGCGAGTAGCGTAGTACTGTTTCGTCGATTCGTTTATTGTTTCAAAAAAATTTGGTTGTAAAACATAATTGTTTTCTCTTGAAAGGTTTGTTTCGCGGTGGAATTAACTGGTAAGAAATTCAAGCCGACCGCTCATTAGATATGATACTTCATTGCCTAGATTTTGAGGGCGTCGACGAGGCAACCTCAAGGTTGGTGTTGAGAGCTCGTTGCGGTAGATTATATGCGGTAAAGTAGGGATTTCTTTATAAGCACTTGTTAGGGCATCAATATGGTTAAAATGAAGCAAGTGCATGCCCATTTGCCGCGGTGTTTTGCATCATTCTGATGGTTTGGAGCACATTTGTGAAATATAACGAATATCTTTAGATGTAACAAAATGTGTATATGAATGCAAAAATGCACTGAGGAAAACTGGAAATGAAATTACCATTCAGATAGAAGTCAAACAAGAGAATAGAAATTCCACTGAAGTTTTGACCACATTAGCATTGAATAGCGTTATGGACAATGTTCGACAAACGCTTTTCAACGAATAGATTATTGTATAGGTGGTTGCAGTCTTCCCATCTGTGCGTTTAGGACGATTATGCGGCAGTGAACGAATGGAATTGCTGCAATCACTTTGCTAATCGTGCTGATTGCACTTTCAATGATAATATCAACTCTTTTCCACAATTATAGGTCACTTCATCTCGTTTTGCAAGCTTTTCCAAAAAATATTCATTAATTATATCTGAAATGAGATTCGGCAAATATCTGGCATAAGAGGTCGAATGCGCCGTATTTGATCGATTAAGTAACTTAATTTTATTCGTTGATATATCATATTTGCTGAAATGGTGACGTATCTGATCAACGTCTCAACGAATCGAGCATGAAATCGGTGCGAAGCGGTCGATCAATCTCCTCGGGGTCAAACTTTCCACTGCACTCCGGTGCCACCTCTCATTCATCTTCAGCCGAATAAATGTGCTCCTATGAACGTGGATCGACCTAACCGCCAAATTTTGCAGGTCTCAAAATATCCTCTTTCGCATAAACCGATGCCATTTAAAGGTATCGTCTTGACGAACCGGCAATATTTCATACTGAATATTTCATTGTGTGGGGCTGTTCTTATATAATTGATGAACGAAATGCTCCACTGTTTTGCTGGTCAGCCTTGTGCTTTGCCTAATTCCTTGTTGCTTCCGTCTACTTTACTGCCTTCCTTGACAATCTTTTCTCTTAGGCAGTTGTTTACCACGATCGTCTTTGTTTTGCGCGTCCGCCTGTTCGTGACTTCGATTCTCTTAATATACATAGTTAGTTTATGGTTTTATTAGTAGCTGGTCATATTGCATGACACTGGAATAGATTAGTTAGAGACCTAATCGATTTTATTTGCACGAAATAAAATAAAGAATTGGGAAACTGCACAGTTTTTTGGACCCTTCTCGGTCAGGCATGATAATAGCACACATGGAATTAAGAACTCCTTTGTGTTTTCCGGAAAGAATCATAAATAAACAGGGTTTCATTCTTTTCCGTAGATCCTTCTAAATCACCTTGTTATTGTCGCGTTTGCGCATTATAGTTGAGATTTCCGCCTAGCTGCTGTTGCTTTTAAAATCTCACATATTATTCCATTCCATCCTGTTCCACTACCACCCTTTTCCTAAAAAGTCCGCATCTTTGACTGATGTTAGCATCCCATCGTTCCTGTAACTTTTGCAAAACTGTATCTTATGTGGGACACCATAAAGTAATTGCAGGGTTGACATCATTGGTTAAAGTGTTATGCTGCAGTAGAACTCTTTTTCTGCACACATTTGCAGGTAAAGTGATTTTTTTCGTGGCTGGGTTATTTTTGCAGGTTGGAAATATCTCAAGAAAGCGAGTAATAGTATAACAAGCGTACAACTGGATGCGGACATCATAGGCTAGCGAATTCTATCCCTTCTTGTCTTATTCCTCACGTTCCGAATTCCTCAGACAACACATTTCTGTCTAATGCAGACTATGAGAGCTCATCTCACCGCCCTTCTGACCCTTTTATCACCTTATTTCCGTTTGCTGACAACAATGTGCTTCAGGTTGTCTGCCTGTTAAAACAATAAACGAATGTGTTAACCTCTTAGTGATTTAGCATTTGCATTCTCGTTCGCTTCTTTCTCTTCTAAACTAAGCTAATTAAACATAGGGAAGTTAATAATCTATTCAATTCTTGTTTTTATTTTTCACCGCACAAATAAAGACTTATGAAAGACGCTTCGAAGCGGCCGCATTTATTAAAACTAAGCCGAACTTAAGACATACGCTCATATTTGTGTTCAGTGAGTACATTTCCTCATCTTAGAGGTAATGTTTCCGGTTGCATTATGCTTAACGATGATGGTGTAAGATGTGTGGTTTTTATCATTCGACTGCCCTATTTGCGCAGACTTAACTAATAACGTAACTCAGAGTAACCTATGAGGAGTCAAAGTGGAGCAGTTATCTTTCGAAGGAAATATTTTCTATTTTAGCTGACAATTACGATGTAATGATGTGTACTAACCTCTACGCCTTTTGTTGTCGGTTCTGTGAGAATAGTGATCTAGCTTTAGGAAAAAATAGATACTTCTAGGTTCGAGTTATTTTGAGCGGTATTCTACGAGCTGCATATCATGAGTTGAACGTTCTCGATGATTCTACATCATTACTTCATGAGGCGACTACTGATATTAGACTTGAGTGAAGCAGAAGGTAACATTGTGTTCACGCTCATCTCGTGGAGGTTTGCATTGAACTTGTTATTCAAATGAATTATTTTCTTAAAAGATTGGTGCTTTTTGGAATTCGAATAATAGTAATAATTACCAAAATTTTCGATAATATAAATGAAAAGAAACACTTACTTTCATTTTCAGATCCCCAATCGCTAACAACGTCATCCATTGTTTGATATTCGTGCCGACCGGCTCGACTTCCTTTGCAATTAGTTTCTTTAAAAGAACTAACTGAATGATTTACTTCATATATCGAGGTGAGGAGTGATGTTAGCTTGCCAGTAGCGAATGCTTTCAATTAGCATTTCGTTCAGTGATTAGTATTTCCGAAGAAAATGATTATTAGTCGTGGTGCAAACGAGCGATTATTTATGTAAGTCGATTCTTACAAATCGTTCTTCGTCGCAAATATTGCTTGTGAATAATAGTTGCTCGGATATGCCTAATAAGTGAGTAGCCTCAACAATATGGCTGTGTATACTGAATGCCCCTCGACTTAACATCTACTTTTCTTCAGTGGCCCGTTTTTACCTTCATTATATGCCCTTATTTTGAGATTTCTACATTTTTCTTCTCCATTTCCATTTAGGAAAGTAGAAATAAATAATTGGTATGTACCATTGCCTTCTCTTATCAAAAAAACACTTCGTGTTTAGTCCTTTAAATACGCACTCCTCATTAGCTAAGTGTAAAGCAAAAGTCGAAGGTTTCAAGAAACACTGTTTTACTCTATGAATTGGGGAATCCAGGAACCTCCTTAGCTCCTTTAACAAATGTTCTTGGTTTCGGATAGTTCTCGTCTCCTTCTGGCACTTCTTCCAATGACTGCTTGTTGTCCTTTTTATTATTGTTTTTCTGACGTTCCCCTTTAATGCGCTTTTTTCCTGCAATATTTCATTCATTTTCAATGAATGTCGATCAAAAATTCTCCTCCTAAGTACGCACAATTAAAAACCCGATTTTTCTGGCCTCAAGTCGGTTTTTTCTCAACCGATTATCTTATCGCCTATTGCTGGATCGCTAACACTGGCGGCCTTCTTAATCACCACTCGTCTTTATCTTCATTGCAAGTTGACGATTTTAAATGAAAGCATAATTATACATCTCAATTTCATGAATGAAATTTCCTTACTGTCATCATCGTGCATTTCATTTTCACGATCATTCGTTTTGCTATTTTTATTGCGATAACGACGATGACGCTTCCTGAAAAATTGCCTATAAACGAGGAATTTTTATGGGAAACCTGAAGCATATATCTCGAATATCCATTAAATTGATCAGATCCAGAAAAAATTCCAGGAAAAAGTACATTGCTGCAGGTGAAAGATACTGCAAGCATCCGTTACTATGAGTGCATATTCTTTTTATAGTTGATAATATATTGTTACCTCTCATATGATTTCTATCGATTGGAAAAAAGAAGTTATTTCCGCTCTTTTATCGTCAGTCTGCAGTGAGTAATGGAGAGATAAAAACTTACAAGATAAAATTTTAATGCCTATTGACATAGACAAATGCTAATTTAATAGTTGTTCAACGGAAATTGCCATTTCGGTATTACATTCGTTCAGGACTTACTCAGAGCTTCAGCCATTAAGGTATAAAAACGGTTCGTAAGCAGATTTGACCGAAGAATTTTATACCGCAAAACTTCAGTATAGGCCCCTCTCTTAAAAGATTATGAAGTGTTACGGCTTTCTTTCTCCTTGCAGTCTATGAAGATACATTCCTCCATTTGACTAGTAAAGAGCAGTTTTTGTAATCTCATCGCGAAACTAAATACGAAATTGATCTATGCTTCCTCCATATTCTGGAAAAAAGCCAGAGAATTTTCATCCCTGATTATATGTCTTCCTCAACTTTGTTACAAATCCCTCTTGCAGATCCCCCAAAGAGACTACCAGATTTAAACTTCAAGGCTTTCAAAGTGCGTCAGACAGGGAGGTGGCTTGAAACTAGGACGAGGGGCAACCTTGATTAAAAATCGCATCATGACATAAAGTGAGTAAGTTAAACGTCTAATGTAACGTAGGATTTACAATAAGTTCAGTTATTGTTGGAATTATCCATCAACTTGACATTTATTAATCATTTGCTTATGAAACCAGGATTCTTTCGGTTTCAGAAGGTCAGAATTTAAGCAGTAGACCCGAACACAACTTTTCTGATTGAGATATCTGAGGAGTGACGGTCGTTCCACCTCACTGAGGACGCGGACGGTGAAAAGAGACCATTAGAATGACGGATGTATTCTCAGCGGTGCGTGAAAATTAGCAAGGAATTGCCGATTAATTTAATTCTCAAAGAGAATGAATAATCATAGAATATCACCTCATATATGTGCAAATGCTCATTAAAACATACATCATTTGCTCTTGTTTTCCTTCCTCTAACTGCAAGGAAATTTTAATTAATATTTTAATTTCTTCATTGGCGTTAATATATACTTTAATAAACGAATTCTAGACTAATGAGCCATCCAGCAAAAGATCGATAAACGTTGTGGAACTTGAATGTGGCAAACGAGTAGAATTTGTTGTGCACTTGCAACATATAACTAAATGTGGACGTTCATGAAGGACAGACTGCCTAGAATTCGAAGAACAAAGACAGCATTTGCGTATTTTTCCTCCTCCATTCGGATGCATCGATTTACTTATTCCTGCCCATGCCCTTAGTGCTCTTGAAGTATTCATTCAACAGTTCATTTGTGTAACATATGAGCAGATTTAGTGTCACTCAAAGTCCTTTTATATGTAGAAACATTTGCTCGTCTAAGATTCGATAGTTGTCGAGTAAAATTTAGTGAGGTGAAACTGTGCTGCTCGAATACATACCACCTTTTCCCTATGTTTAAGATGTTCGCTGAGTCCTACTTGCTTCTCGGCTGCGCTTTCTTCTCCTTCCTGCTCATTAGTCTCCTTTGTCTTCACAGTGCATGCAGTCTCCTGAGTGCCACCTCCTGTTTTTGACTGCAAACTTCGCACATTTATGAGCAAATTTATCATTGCATCTACACGTTTTGGCCTAAACAATTCATCTACAGAAACTTCATTCTGTTTATTCAAAAGCGTTGACTTGGCGAATAGACCAAATCCGCTTATCGGAATTCGCTAATTTATCCAATAATTTCATCTGTTACAGGCTAAAGGATGCCTCTTTTGCCCTTAAATATTAGCACACCCCAAACTTATATGCCCTTAAATATAGACGCCATGTAAAATATGAGCGCAAAATATATCTGCAGCATTTCAGATTCATACAATAATGTGAAACATACAATAATATACAATAATATTCATACAGATTCATACAATAATATCAGAGCCGCACTCCGTTACTCTCAACACTTCTCAAGTCTTTGACGACCCTCCTCCTAATCATGAATTCCCTCCATCCCCACTCAACTCCCATCTGAAGCCTTGTACAGTCAGGGATCCTCAGTTTTACCAAATAGAGATAATTATAGCGACCTTTCATCGCTTTGCTTGTTGTTGACAAAGAGGGGGAGATGATTTATCCCTCATAGTTTTCACGTCTTCTGTCAGAGAACTGAAGAGGAAGCAAATTCGTGCACCTGCGGCGTATGCTAGACTAAAGGTTCCGAGTCATTACTTCTTGTAAGAGCTGGCACCAATACGAGCGTCTTTCATTGAGATAGGAGTGTTTTTCTCGCTGGTAATGCCCCGGAAGAAGATCAATGGAAAGAGAGGTGAATCAGTCGAAGTGTTATAGTCTTCTGTGTTAATATTAAAAAATTCATCGAGGATGAACTGAAACGCATGGCGTTGTTTGCGAAGCTGCTGTCATTATTTCCCAAGGACGTATCGTTAAGCGGCCTTAACGTGCTTTCTCTTTGGAGGCTATCTATTTGGGTGCAGAAATTTTTTTACTTCCATAGTCCCATAAATTGTTTGTACGATTTCTGAGCTGCTGAAGCTCTGGAATTTTTCCAGCACCTTCCAGACTTGATGTGCATTCACGGCATATTTCTTAGTTTGCGTCGTTGCAAGTATGTGTTGTGGTAACGATTGCACGCTAAGATTACATGAGTCGTTGTAAGTTTTAGTGTATCCGCCGACACAATGAGGCCATTGATTGGGTGTTGTTGCTGGACACTTCCGTCAGTCACTTGCTGACTGCATCTTGGGAATTAAAGTTTTTGTATTCAACTTTCCGATCAACATAACGCCTCCAGCAGTGAGAGCAAATAAAAATTATGCTTTTATTTTGCAATAGAATATCTCCGATCTCCAAGTTGAAATTCCGCATGACGAAGAGATGAGTCCAAAATTTCGAATTTCCATTCTCGATCCACATAATTCGATGATTCCGTCGTCGATTCAACGACTGCGATTGAAAGATCCCTCTATTTTTGTTATCCTATGTGATGTGTGAAATTCAAATATCAAAGTGGAACAATTCGGACTACGTGAGCAACCACGTAATAAAGGTGTAAAACGATTGCTGCTCTTAGGGTGGTTATCGCAATCTTATATATTGTAAAGAATAGCAAGCAAGAAAGCGCAAGTTGTTTGTGGGCAGTGACTGCAATCATATGGAGTGCTAAATTGGAGCACACTGAGATAATAGGTGCACTCTTCGATTATTTTAGAAAGCGTCTATTTCCTTGCAGTTAATTAGTCTAAGTGTTAGTAAAAGGCTAACGAAAGCGATGCCATCTTCCGAGGCATTTAGTCTGTTGATATGGCGGGCGTGATTTGAAGTTTTGTTGTCATCACTCGGTTTGCGAGTGGAACTTCTCTTCGTACAAGTGCTCAAAAGAATTGCTGAAGAAATTGCTATCGTTGTGCTCCATATGTATAACGCTTCGTTATAGGAAATCGATTCGCTTAAACGCAGTTCGTCGGCGGAGGTTCTTCTTGCTCCTTAAAATGAAGTGATTTATGAAAAGAACATCGAAAATGATGGATTTTTGAAGTGGAATCCCTATTTTTCATCATTTCACGACTTCAGCGAGTCGATAGCGAATATTCGTTAGAAAGCACCACCCTAGGTTAGTTCCTCGACATAGGTCAGGTTTCTTCCCCCTAAATTTCCAACTCATTATTCTTTCCATTTCCTCGAGATTATCCTCTTCATTGCTACTTATCATATTCCTATTTCTATTATTGCAATAGACGTACCCTTTCAAATCTAACGGAATTTATTAAAAGAAGTTAGACTAAAGACAATACATTCCTACATCATATATGCATATAATGGATACAAACTCGAAAAAAAAGAACATTAAAAAGAAGATGCAAGGTTTGAAATCTTTATTGCTCGATATGAATCAATGAAGCAGTGCCGAGAAAGAGGAGAGGAACTAGCCAAGCAAAGTATCGTCGATGCCAATAGAGAAATCTCAGGACTACAGAACAGGTTGCACCTAGCAGGGAAATATTTCAAATTTCAGCAGTATAACTGCTAAGTGAGACGTTCCAATTTCAGTACATGAATCCTCCTAATAAATCCATAATGAATGACTACATCTGAGAGATTTTTATGTTCGAGATCCCTAAACTTTTCTTTATATTTATTTAAGCACTTTCAAGGGAATTTGTGATCAAAGGTGAAGATAAATTGCGGCCTTTAATTTGATAATTTGAGGAGATTTCAGTTCTTAAGTAGGGCCACGCAGACTTGGTTCATATAAAACGAATACTTCAAATACTTCCATTGGAAAAGAAGCGCTAATTCTTTTTGATAATCCTAAAAATTAATTTAACCTTTCACAAAGCTAATCACCGTTTTAGAAGATAGTGATCAGTAGAGATAAACCTTTTCCCTACCGAGGTAAATTCACCAAATTGGACACTTTTAAAATTCATCACTGGTTACATTTCATTGCATACAGATTACGTGTTTTACGAATTTCAACAAAGAGATAACTAAAGGAACACCTGAGTAGAGAAAATAATTGAGGAAAGATTGGAAGCGCGCAAACATCGATCTTCACGCCGCTGATATGCTTTAGCACTTGTTTCGATCCACGAACACTCGACCGCGAACGACCGCTTGATACGTCCGGACTATAGACAAATGACAGATGGGCGTGAAGCCGCGATCCATCCCTCTTGTTTCTACTATATGCAAATTTTAGACGGGGAAATATTAGTGCAAATGCGACCTACTTTCCTCGAATTGAGATGGCTATAGTACTAGTGACTTCACGGCTAGGTATTGGGTAGTTACTACAGCCAGAACGCTAATGATATCGAATTGAACTATAGTACTGTTAGAAGTAACTTAGTAGTAGTATAACAATTTGTTTGAATTACTTCCATATTACCCCGATAAAATAAATATAGGAGGAAAGACAAAAATAATTAGAAGTAATGAATTACATGACCGAACCGTTTAACGTTCAATGAGAGCAACGATACTTTAGGAAGTAGAACTGGAACTCGGCACATCAACGCACATAGATAAATAAAGGGGCGAGAAGATATGGTGGGAAAGGATTTCGACTTCATCCGAGTTTTGCAAATTACGAGGTTTAGATGGAGGATTTGAACAAATTCATGGAGGGATTTTCAGAAAGCAGAAAAGCCTTCAGATCTGTAAAAAGACTTTCAAGTGAAAGCAAAATGGGCGTCTAACTTATCCTCTCATGGGTATATATTTCAAGGACTTCTCTTATGACGAAATGCTATTTGATGCCATATGAAAGCAGTTCTACCTGGGAATCATCGGTTACCTTAACGAACAGATGGATGTGGCTGCCGGAGGCAATAAGCAGCATTTATGATCGACTGCCTAGAATGTGGAAGTGACTTACGCATTATGTGTTTGCCTTCCATATACTGGATGATGCTAGTACAGTATGGAGTGAGCGAGCATCCGTGTGCTGTGGTGCAGGGGTTAGGAACGTTCACCCGTGGTCCCGTGGTGTAGGGGTTAGCACTCAGGACTCTGAATCCTGCGACGGGAGTTCAAATCTCCCCGGGACCTCACCAGATTTCGAGAGTTCAAGTCCAGAGCTCAACTCGCTGCATTTTAAATGTTTCACTTGATGTGTTAATTGAGTAGGTATAACCTGCGCCGTGCAGCGTTGTGTTACTTATGGAATGAAATTTTGCAATATAATGAGGAGTTGGCTTATTATTTATGTTTATTGCAGCGGGTGCGTTTGACTTTGCAGTACTACGAATTTAATACTTTTGCCGCTGATATTGAATGCATCTGAACAACTCTTTTTGCCCTCAGCACAAACACGGTGTCTGTCTTCTCCAGGTGCGATGCTTTATTTTCAAAGACCGCAGAGTTCGGTTATTTAAGTATTATTTCCTGCCAAATTAACTGTAAAAAAATTATTTCCCCCACATTCTCATACAGATTTCTTCGGTATTTGTCCTAAGCTTATATTTTCGTTTTAAATTAAAAGATATTGCTGGGGCGTTGCTGATTTCATCTTATTCGGTCTGCTCGCGAATACTTCCCCCTCTGGAAAGTATCACTGGAAATAAGAGGATAATTTTTATTTGCTGTCACTGCTGGGGACGTTATGTTGATCGGAAAGTTGAATACAAAAACTTTAATTCCCAAGATGCAGTCAGCAAGTGACTGACGGAAGTGTCCAGCAACAACACCCAATCAATGGCCTCATTGTGTCGGCGGATACACTAAAACTTACAACGACTCATGTAATCTTAGCGTGCAATCGTTACCACAACACATACTTGCAACGACGCAAACTAAGAAATATGCCGTGAATGCACATCAAGTCTGGAAGGTGCTGGAAAAATTCCAGAGCTTCAGCAGCTCAGAAATCGTACAACAATTTACGGGACTATGGAAGTAAAAAAATTCCAGCACCCAAATAGATAGCCTACGTTGCCGATACGTCCTTGGGAAATAATGACAGCAGCTTCGCAAACAACGCCATGCGTTTCAGTTCATCCTCGATGAATTTTTTAATATTAACACAGAAGACTATAACACTTCGACTGATTCACCTCTCTTTCCATTGATCTTCTTCCGGGGCATTACCAGCGAGAAAAACACTCCTATCTCAATGAAAGACGCTCGTATTGGTGCCAGCTCTTACAAGAAGTAATGACTCGGAACCTTTAGTCTAGCATACGCCGCAGGTGCACGAATTTGCTTCCTCTTCAGTTCTCTGACAGAAGACGTGAAAACTATGAGGGATAAATCATCTCCCCCTCTTTGTCAACAACAAGCAAAGCGATGAAAGGTCGCTATAATTATCTCTATTTGGTAAAACTGAGGATCCCTGACTGTACAAGGCTTCAGATGGGAGTTGAGTGGGGATGGAGGGAATTCATGATTAGGAGGAGGGTCGTCAAAGACTTGAGAAGTGCTGAGAGTAACGGAGTGCGGCTCTGATATTATTGTATGAATCTGTATGAATATTATTGTATATTATTGTATGTTTCACATTATTGTATGAATCTGAAATGCTGCAGATATATTTTGCGCTCATATTTTACATGGCGTCTATATTTAAGGGCATATAAGTTTGGGGTGTGCTAATATTTAAGGGCAAAAGAGGCATCCTTCAGCCTGTAACAGATGAAATTATTGGATAAATTAGCGAATTCCGATAAGCGGATTTGGTCTATTCGCCAAGTCAACGCTTTTGAATAAACAGAATGAAGTTTCTGTAGATGAATTGTTTAGGCCAAAACGTGTAGATGCAATGATAAATTTGCTCATAAATGTGCGAAGTTTGCAGTCAAAAACAGGAGGTGGCACTCAGGAGACTGCATGCACTGTGAAGACGAAGGAGACTAATGAGCAGGAAGGAGAAGAAAGCGCAGCCGAGAAGCAAGTTGGACTCAGCGAACATCTTAAACATAGGGAAAAGGTGGTATGTCTTCGAGCAGCACAGTTTCACCTCACTAAATTTTACTCGACAACTATCGAATCTTCGACGAGCAAATGTTTCTATATATAAAAGGACTTTGAGTGACACTGAATCTCCTCATATGTTACACAAATCGATCAAGTCGATCAAACATGGCGCATTCGACCTCTTCTGCCAGATATTTGCCGAATCTCATTTCAGATATAATTAATGAATATTTTTTGGAAAAGCTTGCAAAACGAGATGAAGTGACCTATAATTGTGAATACGAGTTCATATTATCACTGAAAGTGCAATCAGCACGATTAGCAAAGTGATTGCAGCAATTCCGTTCGTTCACTGCCGCATAATCCTCCTAAACACACAGATGGGAAGACTGCAACCACCTATACAATAATCTATTCGTTGAAAAGCGTTTGTCGAACATTGTCCATAACGCTATTCAATGCTAATGTGGTCAAAACTTCAGTGGAATTTCTATCCTCTTGTTTGACTTCTATCTGAATGGTAATTTCATTTCCAGTTTTCCTCAGTGCATTTTTGCATTCATATACACATTTTGTTACATCTAAAGATATTCGTTATATTTCACAAATGTGCTCCAAACCATCAGAATGATGCAAAACACCGCGGCAAATGAGCATGCACTTGCTTCATTTTAACCATATTGATGCCCTAATAAGTGCTTACGAAGAAGTCCCTACTTTACCGCATATAATCTACCGCAACGAGCTCTCAACACCAACCTTGAAGTTGCCTCGTCGACGCCTTCAAAATCTAGGCAACCAAGTATCATATCTAATGAGCGGTCGGCTTGAATTTCACATCAGTTAATTCCACCGCGAAACAAACCTTTTCTATCGTGGAATGCGCAGCATCACAATTCAAGAGAAAACAATTGTTTTACAACCAAATTTTTTTGAAACAATAAACGAATCGACGAAACAGTACTACGCTACTCGCCGAACTCACTTCCCCACTTGTTCCCCCAAGCTCCGACGACTTATAAACAGAATTGCCTCCCTTAAGCTCCATTGTAATTCTTAAGTTTGCAGTGTTCCCGGCTAGAACGACATCACTTTCAGAAGTCATTAGAATAAATTTTATCGCTGGAACAACGAGCGAAAAAGAGCGAAAATACCAGCTGCGCAAATAGACACAAACTAATTGCAACTAAGATCTTTTAACGAACACGCATTCATCAACAACTATGACATATCTGCCCACCGATATACCACGCTCTGTTGGTTACTTACATCCTGAAATAGTTGACGGGTGGAATTTTCCCTGAACACTTCGTCAATCCACGGTCTTTAACTCAATTGTCCTCTAAACAACAGGTTCGCACAATTCATTAGGCAGCTTATCTAACTGCTCGAACTTTTTTTATAGCACTACTAATTAAAGGAAGGCAACCATAATTCAAGTCTGACCAAGTGGAAACGACTGCAAAGCTTCCAACCTTCCCTTGCAACCACAGGTTCTTCCAACTACCCATGAGACTCGTATGATACAAATGTGAATTATAAGCATTCATAAACAGAAAACACTTGTACTGACACAGAGGTATTAGTATAAAATAGCCAGTGTGAACCAATAAAATAGAATAATATTAGACACGGGATATCCCCAACCCTCCCCCTGCCATCCGCCTCATTATGAAGAGAATTGCTAGAATAGATGCAGCAATTGCAGGCTGATCTGCCCAAGCGTCGGCCCACTTCCTTTACCCATCAACCGACTGTGTTCGCTGCCACATCCCTCATCCAACGAACCGTGAAAAGTTTCGTCGCTTCGACGCCTGTTAGACCTAAAAAACCCCATAAAAAGTAGTCAGTGACTTTATTTTCCTTAAAAAGAGTACATGTGACTGGACTAGCAATCTTCGACTACTGTGCTACGCTAAGAAACGGAATGCTAATTATCCGTTTATAAAAGTTCCCTTTGCACTCATTATTTTTCATCAAAATCAGAGCGATTAATAATAGTGCACGCAATCTGACCATCACCTGAAGATAATTGTAGACAGATTACTTAGCGATAAAACCTCGACTACAGAGCCACTAATTCAACCACTGTCTTACCTGAGATGATAAATAATCCCATACAATAGAACAAACCTTTTTCGAGGGCAGCGCGAGTGAGCATCTGCACATCCATAGCTCGATCATACATCAAGAAGGGCACCTCAGCCTTCATAATCGGATCCAAATTGAACCCATTCTGCGCTAGTCGTAATGCTTCCACGCTCATCTCGACTAGGCGTATATAACTCCTGCGAGTTTCCGACTGCTAAAAAGAGTAAAAAAACGATTTTTTGAGCACACTGACGCCACTCCCAGTTTGTGGCATATTCACTCAAAACGATACATTAATAAAATAACTAATGGATTTTACGACCTGATGACTGAGCCGTTCGTTTTAAATAAGAACTAAACAACCAAACTAGCGCTTCATGATATGAAACTAAACGGTATGACTATTTCAATAGCCGTTTGCTCTGCGAATATAAGGACGCATGTTTCTTCTTTCAAATTTAACACTCTAATCGATAAATCATAGTTAAAAATGACGTAAATGTGGAAAACACATCGTCGAACAAGAAGGCCTCTACGGGAAAAAGTTGCAATCACAATAACAAAACGGTCTGCCAATAATACTCGACAGACAATGAATTTATTAGAAGAAAGGAACAAACTGGGAATAAGCGCTCCCGATCATTTCACCTTTGAAACTGGCAATTCCCCTAGAGCGGCCGATATGCGCCCTTGTAGTTCCACCGGTTGAATTGTTACAGAATCTACGACGAACATTAATGTTTATATGAAACTTGCGAAAACACTGCAAGAATTGTGGGAAAACATAAAGGATTTCTAAATGAGGAATGAGCTTGTGAGTGTACCTTAGTGGAGACCGCGTGTTCAATGCAGTGGACAAGAAAGCGGGTCGAATCACGACTAAATCGGAACTGCGTAATCTGGTCAATACCGAAATGCAACAGAAGGCATAACGGATGATGACACAACTGTCCTGGTCCATTAATACCTTCTCCTAGTAGAATGCTGCACAGATCCCACTCCAATAGCTCCACCAAAAAACTGCGAATATCCACTTCGTCATCAACGCTAAAAAAGAAAGTTATACAAGGATACACGTAAATGTATCATCGAAGATCAGAAATTCATTCAGATTTACTGGACATAGAAACTTGGCCGAAATGGTTAAATTGATTTAGAAATTCATCTATAAAGACTATTGGCCATATAAGCTTCTATAAAACTGTGCATATTAGCGTCTTAGTGGCTAAACATCGTGAATTAAAAATCTCTAGTGAGAGATAAAAAACCCACTTCAAGTAAAATCACTGGCAGTTCAGTACCTTTGTTTGGACAGCCACTTCGAAATGTTGCCTATGGCGAAAACTGTCTGCCCCGTTTTCGCCCACTTCAAGCAACGATCACAACAAAGGCTTCTAATGATGATCGCAGGTTTTCATGATTCCCCTCCCCAACCCCTCCATTCTCCCAGTGAATAAGATAAATTAACCTGAACACACTGAAAACACGTGATCTGAATCCTTCGATAAGCCGTCTCAGATTTTCGTTTTCATCTTCGTGCTTCGTATAATTGGCATCAGCAAATGCGTATAGCCAGTATAAGCGAGTGGCATGTGAACGTGGTGGAAACAACTGCAGAAGACGATCGAGAAGACAGAACAGAGCATCACGCACATCACGATAACGCATAATATCCGTCTATAATATAAAATGTTCCAAATGAAAAATTTTTTATTCCTACTGGTCATCGTCGAATATATTTATAGGACGTCGAATTTCTACAATATATTCATATGGATGTGAACTTTTTCCTAAACATTGAAATAAACAGTTTTTTAAATAAACTAAATTAGAAAATGCATCGTCACTTTATGAGGAGGGGGATGTAAGTGGAACTACCGAACTTCCTACTTTGTTTCAGAATAATCCGACACACTTTACAGCAAATTCGAAAACTTCTATAGGCAATTCTTGCAACGCCGGATGAAGGAAAACACGAAGTGCACCACAACATCTTTATGAATCTATCTACGCGTAATCCCGGCAGAAACTTCTCATGCACATATTGCTCATGCAGCTCTGCATTATCCTGCGAGACAATTCAGATAATGCTTATCACACTTTTTACTAATATCAGTTAAATGTAACTCAGGCTATGCAATATTATATCTCTTTGACATCACCACAACGTATCTAATAATTCCGCCATTGAGCCGACGCGCTCTAATATTTCTTCATCTCTTGTTTGTTGCTTATGGCAATGACTACATATGGCGTTTACTGAAATTCATCACACTTTTGCACTTATCCACTCTACCTCGCTTACTCGCCCTGACCCTTACTCACCTTGTTTCCTTTTCCACCTGCCGCTGTTTCCGACGCCATTCGAATTACGTTCAAGAAAGAAATGTTTTTCAGGCTTGATCACCTACAGGTGTTATATTTCTTGGCCACCGCACTATGAAGTGAGCACGAACAAAGGTGAAAGATGTAAATGTAAAGGCCTACATTTTTAGACCAAAGCACAACGCATCGTATCGCTTGCATTGGTGGTTGAAAGTTGACCGGATTCGAACCCAACGAAAACAACAAAGTCTCAATTGCGCTCCTTGCATAGATTCTCATCTTTTGAGCGTCTAACGGGTTACCAATACTGTTTCGCCGAACAGTTGAAGATAAGTAACGAAAACGCTGAATGACTGGCTCCAGACGGCATCCGTTTATCTGCGAAATTTGATTCATAAGCACTTACATCTGATCATTTCTACTATGAAACCTGATACATAAAATCAAGAAATTTGTTTTGTTATTTTCGATATTGTCGGTTTGTTAGAGCTGATTTCCAAAACGCTCACTAGGCTACGATGTCGAATCAAAGTGGGAAAATTACGAAGCCGTATAAAAAAACGGCACAAAAGATGAACTGGTGATCGGTGGAAAGTATAAATATGGCCTGTGCGTATTCCTTTTTACATGAATTATTATTGCGGTAACGATAATGCCCTAAAAGATTTTGTAAGATGAGATAGAGAGGAATATGAAGTTAGAATAGACAGCGATGCATATTTAGCTTATATCATTTTAGTGCGGCTTTTCATCGAAACAATTTCAGATCAGAGGCTATCATCATCGTAGGAAAGAAGAAAGAACAACTTACAAGAGGTTTCTTTATCGCTGTTTCCACATTCAGTACAACTTTCAAATTGCTTGCGATCCAGGAAAGATCTTCGCGATTCAACTTCTAAAAGATAATACAAAACTAAAAATAATTTGAAGCATGACACATACTAGTCCACCTTTATACTTTAATCTGCAATCGTCTAAGTAAATCCTCCCACTTAACAAAAATCACGCAAACGTTTTATTAGGTAAATAAATCAAATTAGCTCAAACTTCCCCTCGAAAGGAAAGCAGCAAAACATACTTGCAATAAACAGTTAGCGTTAATAGGTAAAGTCGTATGCGTCAACGACCACTACAGAGATCACTCTTAAATGAAAATGCGACAATGAATGTCTCAGTTAGCCGAATGCTAAGAGTTACGAAGTGTGTCTGGATGATAATAAGCAGCGGGTTGAATTTTATCAGAGCGCTTGCTATCATAAGTGACACAAAAGAAGGTAAACCCACATGAGACAACGAAAATGATTTTGTTTCAAAATTTCAAGAAAAGGATAGCTGGTGAGATTTTTGAATCGCAGCGCTTCCAAATTGCCGCTAAGACTTCCACTTTTGGTGGAGAAATGCCGTAAGTTAATAAACGCATTCTCTAACATTCCCTTACCGATTGCATCAAATTCCGTAAGAGCGCTCCATTTAAAACATGAAAATAATCAAAAAGCTGAAGCCGACATCTCACTATTTTTGGAGTTCTCCGCAGTTTTTGCCAGTATCATGTGGTTTTTTGCGCCTCATCTTCCCCTCCTCCCTCCACCTTCAAAGCAAGGAACTTAACCTGAATTATCGAAAATGGTTGTGCAGTGGACAATGAGGGGGCCGAATTAGTGGAGTGATCCCCATCAGCCGAAGTGTCGCTGCTGCCTTCATCATCTAAATGTCATGACGATAACACAACACATTAAAATTATGTAGAAATTTCAATATGCAATAAAAGACCGATATGTGGGTGCTGCATCGCATCACGTGAAGGTCAAGAACAACTAACGCCTTTAGGGACACAACGCGGCGGAAGAAATCGTTTTCTAGATGATTCTTTTCACTCATATTCGTTAACCATTATGAATTCAGCTTTTGATATCGTATATGAGGACAACTCTTCTAAACTAAGACCTGAATACCCGTCTGGGACACATCCTCAGTTCGAGATGGGATCGAGGATAAGTTACTTTCTAAGGTGATATTTAGAACAGATTAGTTTCCAAATTTCATTTTTCACCACCTTCCCCAGCTTGCTCGTGTCCACCTTTTTTCTAGCTCCCTGGAGTTAATCTCTTATTGACGGCCTTATTTACTGAAAGGGAGAGTTGTGCTCATGCACAGTCATAATCAGCCAGCAATTATTCGAGCGCAGGAAATCGTCAAAAAAATTGCTCATCTAAAAACAAGTGTGCCAGGTCCGGCTTTATCCACCAATTTTTATCTGGATGAAGGTAAGACGGAAAGGCGCATTCTGAGAAATGAAGCAACCTCCGCTTGACATTTCCTTTTTCTTCCTCTTTCACTGCATCCCTAAAAAAACCGTTTGTTCTTCCCCTAAATTTCTGAGAATTTCAAAATAAAAACTGAGCTGAATAATCCTCGTACGAACAGGAATCTCAATGAGTGATTAATTAATAATGCGTGAGCTCTCTTTAGAGATAACTGCTTCAAAAATATTCAGTATTGGCAGCCTATCATTCACTGGAGAATTATTTGACGTTGAATGTGGGATGCAGCTCGTTTACAGATGCGAATGAAACAGATCTCAGACTGTGGTAATAAAGAGTTGCAACTCTTTCTTTAAAATGCTTTCTCTCCTTTTACGGGAACTCCCTCCCTTCCTTTCATAGCAGATCTTCAATTTCGCTAAAAATCACAAGCAACTTCAACGAATATCCTATACGAAACATTCAGAAATTTAAATATGAGAATAAACTGCGTGTGGCTGCTTTCACGGCGATAACTCGAAAAATTTCCTTACCGCGAGCATTACTTGTAAAGTTATTTTTAGTCCATGAACCATAGACCGGGAAGTCTGTCCGTCTAAGACTCTTTCCGGGGTGCAACCGCATACTCTCCCTCTTAAAATCCTTTAAAGCAGAAAACAAAGAAGATTATAAAAATACACCATCCACTGCCGAGTCCAACTTGATCTTCTTCGCTGGCATCATTGGCACCTTTATTTGTTACTCCTCTAAACTGTAACGTCGAATTCGGCAGTCAGATTCGTCGGACAGCTGTCGCTTTCAACAACCTGTGGATTAATAACGATGCAAAAATGTGGATGGTCATAACATCTCGCTTGCTTGCCCGCACAGAGACGACAATTGGGGAAAACATCCAGAATCCATTCCAACGCTGAACAACTAGTTATGTTAGCAATCCTGCTAAAAATACTTCTTTAAAAAAAGCCTTAAAAACGCATATGCGAAAACAAAGGTGGGAAATTCCTTCATTCCTCTTTTCTTGGCGTTAAATCAAGAGTATGAGACCGGAATTATGCTAAGCAATTACGACCTTAGCTTATCCTCCTACCCTCCACCTCCCACCCCCCCCCCCCCCCCCCCCCCACACACACACACAAACGTAGAATCCCATTACCACAGATTCGTAAAACAACTCTAATAGGCGATACGCAGTTGAAACCGAGAAACGATTATATACTGAGAGCATAAGGACTCAGCATAATACCGGGATCTCAGACACACTGTTCTGTGAAATACTGGAGCTTGAGAGCTAGATGCTTGCTCAGCTTTATGGTTCGACGGGCATTTTAAATGAAAGATTTAGCCTCAGTTCTAAATCGATGAGGAGAACTAATTGGAAATGTGGTTGTACTTCCATATAAGAAATATCCTACTTAACAGCAAGAGGGATATGAAATTAGCCGAAAGAGCACAATAATAATGAACAACACTTTTGAAGAATTTATTCACTCATAAAATAACACCAAAAAACATCTCAAGTGCGATAAAGATGAGAGGGAAAGTTACGAAATATCTAACGGAAATAGAAAGCGTACCCAATAAACAGAGAACACTTCAGCATATGCAATACTCGTGACACCTCACTACGTAATTGCTTGAAAGCAAAATGGACCTCATCTGCTGCACTCAATAGCAAAAGCAAAAAAATGCACCGAAACGAGTGCTACTTTGGGACTTCCACCTATCAAGGGACTGCCCCCGGCAGAGGATGTACTGAGGCAGTCTGCATCAAAAACTGAAAGCAGTAATGGGAAACTATAGCTCTTGCTCCCACCGCCTTTCGCTGGCTTCTAAATTGCCGAATAGAAAGGTACTTCTCGTATATATGTTGCACGTGATTATAGAAAATAGCTAGAGCACGCTTGTAACAAGCCACTTGAACTGAAGGAAAAAATCTGTTCGAAGGAAAATATCAGCGGAATGGAGCAAATGAAGGAGTCGACGAACACCTCACCTACACACCCTAATGGAACAAATGAATGAACGATGCTATCGCCCATATAAATAGTTTAAAAAATCGACTAACAAAAGAATCTATCGACTAACTATAGTTATGAACAATAAAAAATCACGGAAGGGATCCAATATCAAAATATTCCCCATAACAACATTCCCAGAATCAATCGTTGCAAGCTACAGTCTGCGATCGAGACTGTCAACTCGACTTCTCGCTGATTTTACAAGCTGCAACGACGAGAATCACGAAGAGATATTAGAACAAGAAAGATCCGAATGAATGCAATTCCTGCACCATATCCGTTAGCCAAGAGGTATGCTCGCCTGTCAGCAATTTCCCACTGAAGGAAAATTGAAATCCCACAACAGCGAAAAATGTTTCAATTATGCGAAACAACATGAAACCATCTAATCAGACATAACCAACTCCTTTGCTCATTTATGCCTATCAAAAACTGTCCCTAACGTTACAATTATGCAACTTCGATGGGGACGATACGAAGAACAGGTACAGCTTTAGTAATATGCCGAGAGTAGCTATTGAGAGAAAACATCACTTTCTGTTAAGATGACCTCGTCTGTGATAAGCGGATTTCACCTCAAATGTCGACTAACCTGCTGATACAAAAAATACGATCATTCGACTTGGCATTCCTCTTCGAATTAAAGATTAACGGAGACAGCGATCACATATGTGGCGATTCTTGAAAATTACTTCTGTTATTACCTTCAATATAAACTTTTCATAAGACCACAAGAACCATAAAACATAAACAAACCTACCCACTACAATATCTGGGCATTTATCGTTTGCAAAAAACTTCAGAGCAGAGCCCACTTACTGGATATCCTCAACATGAAGAAACAGTAAAAAAACCAAACTTTCCACACCCCTCCTCCCCAACTTTCGACATTATTCGCAATTTGAAATATCAACGAAAACTGTGAATGAGAAGTCTTTCACCCCTCCGACATACATATTTGCCGTAAATGAATACCTTTACCACCTCCACAATCCAACCAAGACAAGAGATTATGTGCAGCAGAACACAAAGCTTTCACACTGCTTCAGCAACGAAGAAATATTGGTCGTAGTAGTATTTTAACTTCTCCGGAGCTACGAGACACTGTCAAATCACTTGAAATCCTGTTTGAAGAGGAATTCCTCTGCATACGCATCGTTAGGAATACGACAGTTCTGCGAGCAAGTGAAGAGCATCACTGTAGCCCAATCAATACTTGCACCAATAGTATCGACCTCTATAAGCGAAAGCAAATGCGGCATGAGCTGCATCTCAAAACGACGCTGTCCACCGCACAATGGACACACCGGCACCGTGTCGGGTCGTGGTGCGAGGTCAGTGGCAAGAAGCGCATTTCCATCTCGTTCATAACGAAGTACTTGTTTCGGATTTAATGCCAATATCTTAATGCAAAAATGCATATAGTAGAACATCATTCTTTATAAACTAAAAAAGGCTTACGCTTATGTACTTTTAGAGAAGACAGTACTACTTATAACTTGGTTAGGCAAGCTTATATTTCTCTACAAATATGCATAACTATATCAGAAAAATAAACACGTCCAAGATGTAGGTCGTTGTCTGAGCTCTCACAGACAGCTAAAGAAGATAAGATGAAAGTAAAAATACTAATTACCTAGGCCTAATGAAGAGATTAGTCCCCTTGTGACGTTTACCCCCATAATTCTTCACTGACTTTTGAGATAACATGGCATGCCCTTCAGTCTGAAATAACGCAACCAATTAATCACTAAGACTGTTGAAAACGTTGCGAAATAAGCAGTAGCAGCAATAAGTGATTGCCGGTCGCGCATAATTTGAATACTTCAAACAACTGCTACCATATCAGCACAATAACTACGTCCTCAAAACACAAACTGATCGTCTGCCCTCATTTGCCTCACACGCAAATTTCCATTGCGCTACTTCGGCGCTGCATCAATAAATACTAAGTCAGAATAACTGATATTCAACAAAATCGAAATATTTAGGCTAACAGGTTTGCGAGTGGCTGACAAATGGCTAACAATGGATTGGTAAATTAAGGAAACTCATCAAATCTTTTTTCTCTGCCGAAATTCCTTGCAAAAAACGAAACGCCCGATGACTAGAACCGATCTCGAAAAGTGGAGCAACGATGACCCATCAACACAAACCTTACCTTGTTAAAGCGACTGAATGCAGCATCCCGCTGTATTGTGCTTTCGACTTCTTCTAGATCATTTGAGGGTATTTTGCTCATCTCCTTAAACAAACTTCGGCATACTTTTATTTGGATCAGCTCGTAACAAACCTCAAACAAACAAGCTTCCTCTCCCTTCAGCCTTCACTCTATTCACCTATCTGGTCTCAGCCCGCGTTGGCGCACGAACGTGATGCGTAACCGAAGTTCCCATTCCACCTGTTAGTCGTACAAAGTTCTTTCTGCTTGCACATCAGAGGGTACAAAAATTGCATAATTCAAGAGAAACCGTAATTTTGTTCAGCAGATAATTTTTTTTCAGAAAGACCTCGACTAAAACGGATAATAAAAATACAACTAATAAGATATTAGTCATTCGGATAAATAGAAGGAAAGAAATAAAAATAAACGATTCAGAATACCTTCAAAAAACTGCAAAGTTTTCGGATGAAATCAGTGAAGAAAAGTGAGGCAAACAAGAAAGGAATTTGGTAGAACGAAGCTGATCAAACGTTAGTACCTAAAAAACGCTGAAAAGTAAGAAATCTTACATGATGCTTTTTAAGATATTGCCGATATTCATCCATTTGCTGCTCAGTGACCTCTTCATCGTCACTCTCTGATTCACTCTCTTGCCCACCCAAAGAATGAGGTAAATATTCTGTTCCCATCTCGATTGCATACTCACCAAATACGAAAGCATTCGCTGATATACTTCGTTTCGGTGTTGCCCACACGCCCTCATCGTGTGCTCTACAAACTCTGCACGTTACCTCTTTAATAATTACTGAGTAGCTGCATAGAGGAAAGTGAAAACGAAGGATAACACAAGGTTCTTCCGAATTACAGAACTACACAAAGGATGCTACGCCGAAGTGCAGGAAATAGTGACATGAAATTTTTTATGCACTCAGTCAGCTCCAATGTCGCATTTTGCTTTAATTCTTCCCGATAGTATGAGGCACTCATCGTGTCGCATTTCTTCTCTTCAAGCGCGTTCGCTTCCCAACGTGCAACCACACAAGTTCTATCTAATTTCCAAACTGAAGCAATGCTGTGCACTGCACAAATATACACCGCATATACGGAACAAACATAGAGCGCTTTCGACAAGCTATTTCACTAGTAGTTATCTAACAGTGCGAGACTGCTTCGCGAATTGTTCTAAATAAATTGCTTTCAACTGATCTGAACCTTAATATAACAGCCAATAATGCTAGCCATTCGGCAATATATGCGTGATACGCAAGAAAATGAAACAATGAAAAATGGACTAACAGAGAAGCTTCATTCCCTAATTTTTAAAGAAACGAAATTACTTCCAAAACGAACTTTTGCAGTGATATGTCGGTTTCGTACGCAGTCATGTCTGCTTGCTGTTTATCTTTCGACTCACCATCGGCCTTGCTTTTTTCCTCATCAGATTTCCCACAGCTTTTCTTATGTGACCATGACCAATCAATTGCCTGATGATCACGGCTACAGTACCTAAATGATGGACGACCCGTGATGGCGAATAACAATCACATTCATTAAAGAGTGCTTGTAAGAAAGTAAAAAGACCTCTGCAACCAAACTAATACGTCGTATCTATGCAGCTGTTCATTAAAAGATTTCGGAAAAATAGAAGATGCAAAGAAGCAGAAATAAAATGCATCGCTTCGGCAGTTCCTGCTATTATTTAAAAAAAATGTGGACAGAAAAGGGTGCCAGATGAATGGCATGATATGCGCTCTTAAAGTCTGACGCCTCAACCACCTACTTTCCTAAACTCCCAAAAAATAGAAGAGATGCGGTAAGAGATATGCACTGAAGCCAATGACCGCGCTCGCATATCCTCCAAAAATGTCTTTTTGCTTTATTTTTTGCCCATCAGCCAACAATTCCTAAACTGAAACTAATGAAGAAACACATAGCCGTGTGGGGACTTGGCAAATGCACAAAACTGCTAAAATGCGCCCTAAGAAAGTGGAAACAAATATGATCTTACAAAAAATATATACAACTGAGAATTCTGACTAGCCTAAGTCTGGCGATGGATGCCTAATGTTGGCACTACGAGCTTGATCTTCACAAAAATAAAGTTTCGGTACATTCTTTACGATGTTCACACAACTCCACACGCAATTACAAGCCATCGCATGGGAGAAATGCCATCGAAAATTATCTTTAAAAAAAATTCCTTTTCCTTCACCAGAATGACAAATCTCGTTCGAACCTTTTGTCTATTTCATTTCACTCTCTCCTAGCATCTTCCTTGTCTTGCTTATGCAATATGAGGATAAAGGAACAAACAGGTTAGTTGTATGTGGACACAAAAACAACAAATGACTGACCACACCGTTTGGCAGCGAGCGCACTTTTTGGTGGCAAGACAGCCACATAAGTGACATAAATGGGGATAGGAAGGGTTCGCAAACGGATCAGGTACATCACCGTCGAGCTCCGGATCAAGTGCACAAGAGAATGAATAGAATGGATTCTGACGCGGTAGTTGACAACGAAATGAACGCATATTTGAAGCGTCATTCATCTGAACGAATAATCAGCTAACAACAGATTCATTTCACGTTTACTAACAGCTAGAATGAATGGACTGTTCTCTTAGACAACATATGATGATCGCTTCAAGAGGGATTCAGGATTATCAGCTTGAAATAACAAGTCTGCAACCATAATGAAATCATCACTGCTTGAGATAAGAAAACCAACCGAAAGTGCTTTTATAAACTAAAATGACAAGCTAGTATTATATTCGTTCACAAGCCAGTCGGCCGTCTAAATATTCAAGAACTATAACAGAAAGGCTAGCACAAGTCAAATCTTTCTTTGATTACAAAACGCTATACAGAAAAGAAACACTTACACGAGAACACTGCGGATTGCGACAGATGAAAAAGAATAATGTACGATGGAAACAATATTCGGCATCCGATGGATTTGTTGCATAAACTTGAATAAGAAACGCCATCGGCTTAGCGCAAACCTTTGAACAGGATCATTTTACATCAATTCAACTCCACACAATCACAGAAGTATTTGTGCTCTTAAACTTCACTCCCTCCTCCCTCATCCCCCAATTCGCTCTCAGCTCTCCTCTTCCTACACACAACACTGAAATTTATTAAATATCAGAAACTCATGAATTAAGGACTGAGAAACAATTTCCCGTACCTACTCACTCTTCATCCCTATAAAGCCTAATGAGTGAGGAATTTAAGAGAAATAATCTAATTTCTTTAAGAGAAATATCTCATTCTGTGAGTGCTCTCTGCTTCTGCTAAACAATGCGAGTGAATGATTAACAGGGTCGTTTCAAAAGAAGAAGCACGAAGAAAGCCATCACAATGTGCCACTGGCACTTTCTGCTTACCTCCTCAATAAACGTCTCTTCAAGTTAAAAATAAACAAAAACTGCTGCCGTTTCAACACATCTGAATGAATAAAAAGGAGACTGATGAAATTAACCAACTTATCAATTAACGAAGAACGTTTTCAACTTATTCCGAAAGAGAAATAAATGAAAGTAATAACAAATAACTCATAATTTTTTCAATTTTCTCAACGACACCAAGCATTGTCGCATCTTTCACTTTTTTCGCGTCTCGTCACCTCCGCTCCCCTCCCTCTTCCACCTACGAACCATGTGCAGTTCACCAGCATCCTCGCTGCCCTTTCCCATTTCTTCCCATTGTTGGCTGCGTTGTTCTAATAATGCCCAGCGAGTGCTTAATAGATTCCTTTGAAATACAAAGCTTGTCCAAACTATTCCACCACTTCATCTATAATTATCGCCCAAATATGTCCCGCTCTTCATTAAATTGGTAAATAAGAAGAACAACTGAAAATTTAATTTATAAAGAAACACATTAAGAAATAGCAATTCTTTATAGACACAAACGCTTGAAAGGAACGATATGCAAAAAAGGAGTAAAAGGCGAACCTTACACAGCAAATCATCATTGGAAGGAAGAGAGAGAGGATTGAGCCAAGCCGGGGCACCTCCAATCTTACCCAACGGCATATAATGAGACCGAAGCCGATACAACATATCCTTCTCTAATAACGAAGCAAAACCCAAGTATACGGTTGAATCTGAAACTGTATAATTGCATCACAGATAGTAAGGATCACAGAATGTTGCAACAATATAACACACAGAATATCTGCCATTTATAGCAAATATTTGCAGTATTACGTCTCCATTAAACATAACAAAGGCTGCAGATGAAATCATAATGGTTAAATGCACTAATATAATTGACTTAATAGCAATCATTGCATCACATTAGCTACCCCTGTAAAACAAAATCTTCCTCTGGCAATATTTGGGTCGATATAAGCGCGTAAATGCAATGCCACGCTATGAAATTACCGTTAACAGCTGCATTTGAACCACTTTTCACTTATCTATAAACCTATCTACAAGCACAGCACTTACAACTTAAAACTTAACTCGATCCCTCTACGGATGTCACCTATATGCAACCCATTTCATTGTAACTAACTTCCCCGCTTCATTTAGTAATTTCATCAACCGGCCGACGCCAATTTCAGGACAACTCTGCTAGTTACCAGAAGAGATATACTATAAAAACCATCCAAGCGCTAAGGTTTTCGCCCTGCCTGCAGCTACACACCTCTACGAGGGAAAAGAAAGTTCCTCCGCGTAATTCTGATTTTCGATAAACTGAGCAAAAAATAAAAAGGTTACTTGAGAGTTCGTTAGAACTTGACATGACGGTTAATCCTTCTTTTCCACCTTCGTTTTTCCGTCGCCCTTATATGCGGCGTATACGAAGAGTGCAAGCACGACGTGTACAAGCACAACGGCGATGACTGCCGAGCAGAGGATTGCGTCCTGATTGTTGTACCCAAGAACTACTGCAACTCTTTGATCACCTCATGCTCATAGGTGAAATATTACGAGAAGATTAATTCGAAAACATCATCAAGTAATAATATTCGAAGTTTCGCTGCTCAGCTTCCATTACTGAATCCTTTCCAGGATGGCGTTTGAGAAAGATATAAAAATTTTGGAAAGAAGAGATGGAGAAGAGGAAGGATGGTAAAGGGAACCTCAACCCTGAGCATGATAGTCAAACGTTCGATCACTTCACTGAACCCCGATCCTTTCTTCAATGGGACTTAAAGCCAAAAAAGCAGTGGATGTGGGAAGGCGAAACAAAAAAGATCGAGCAGGGGTAATGGGATGTAAACGCTCTCCTTCCCGATCCCTTTTACCTACAGGATGCGGTGAGCTCGGCAAGGAAGCGAACATGACGCCCTCAACTGTTTCGCCGAGTGCGCGTGCATTTGATGTGCATCAAAGTCCAACTCAAAGAAATGCATCTGTACCAACGAAACAGTCAATTGAATGTTTACTTCGTTAGCGATATCTTTGTATCATTTGATTACGTTTCGAATTGGTTGTTGAAATGATGGTTGTGAGGAGGAGGACGTCAAAGGAGGATGCAACGGAGAGAAAATGACTGGTCTTATGTGGGGAAGGGATCGGGAATGAGATGGGGAGGATGACCTCCCCCCTCCCCCCTCCCCAAACACAAGTAGTGCTCAACTTCACATTAACATGAGAGTGCGAGAACGGAGAAAGGTAACCACTCTGCCCGCAACTAAGTGGCAGATTCTTTCTTCGGCCATCTTCACAAACAAAATAAAGGCACTTTATAGAGGCTAAACGAATTCCCCCTTTCATCGAAATGCGAAACGAAAGATTGAAATGTAAGAATGAAGATAATGCTCTCCCCCCTAGAATCCCATTCTCATGGCTATCTTTCTTCTGAATAAATACCACACATCATAAAATAAGATTCTCTGGTTTGGCGCAATAAACCGTTCATCTATGGCAGTTTATATACTCTATATAATAATCCTGGAAAATAATGCATAAACGCATTAATATTTCATCACTGCATTGGCATCATGCAATCTTTAGAGAAATGGCAATATAGAGGTAACAGACCTGCAACACTAATACTGCCCACTCTTCCTTCTAGGGGTGCAATGTGCTGACGCTAAACAATATTTCGAATCCACCATCACATTAAATCACCTTACTGCGATCTTTCTTAGAGGTGTACGATCGATCAGTTTCCACTTTAGAAGAGTGGAAAATGCTCATCGCCCGCATTCCACCCCCCGGAATCCCTCCGTCCTTCCCTCCCTTCACTCCTTCTTATATTTTCATTCAAAACGAAGATGGCAGAAAATGAGGTTTAAAAAACGAACCCTCGAAGAAGTACTTCTTGAGAAAGAACATCGATCCCAAAGGGACCGAGATAATCGTCAGCGAGTAGATCAAAAGATTCTTCACCGCCGTCTGCACAGTCTCGTCACGCAGATTCGGCACGAACTGATCCATACGCAAACCTGACCTATTGGCTGACATCATTTCGAGGTTGCCAACGTACCAGGAACGACACTGCCACTCCTCAATCTATCCACCCGAGATTGTTCAAGTAATCCAGAATCCTCTCCTAACTGTGAATGGGAGAGGAGGGAAGGGACGGGGACGGAAGGAGGGGTCTGGGGAACTTTATGATCATAGTCTGCACTGCTCGCTAATCACCAATACCAATCATTACAATGATCCATGAAATCCTACAGCAGCTATGATTAGATTCGCCACGAAACGTGTGGGCCCGCCTTTGCATCCACCAAAATGCACCATACAAGGCATCGGACTGGAAAACGAGTTTTTCCCTCGGGAACTCGTACGAACGGTTAGCGAGGGCGTAATATGATTGCACTGTCTGTTGGTAAACTGCGACATCTGCTTGCCTAATGGACGAGGACGAAAAAACTCTCCCGCACCTGCTATTTAGCTCTGACGCTTCCCTTTCCCTTTCCTTCAATCGATCAACGAATGAGACGAAATTCGACGTACTCTAAATTCAATGGAACATTTCCTTCCTTATTTGCCTACTTCCTCCACTTTGGCATATTGAAACAAATAAATAAACAAACAGTTTCATTTCTTTGTGCTATTCACTTCCTTCACCCCAATTCCCCTACCTCCCTCTCTTCCACGCAGCTATGTCGCGAAGGGGCCATTGGACAAGGCTCTGCAGTTTATGACGTCTCTCATAACTTCTGAAAGCCCTTCAATACGGAGAACTTGGTTTTGGTCACCTTCGCCGAAACAATCAACCGTCCTGGGGCCTCTAGCTGCAACTGTGAAGCGGACCCACTCTCGGATTCATGCAAGACCCTCCAATTCACAGCGAATGATAATCCGCTGTGAAGAGCGCAAGAATTTAGCCAATTTGCTTCGGCTGAGAAAGAAAATTACTTCGCAATGAAATATCCGCTCAGCGGATAATAAATGAACATCGCAGCGACGTCGAGCAACGGTTGTGCAATGCAAATGATGTTCGTTGTAGAGGTGAAATATTCGGCAAGTAACTGCATCGAATGGTCAACGGAACCAATTCAGAAAGCAATCGCGAAGCACACATCGCCACTTTACTTCTGCTGAACATCAAAGATCAACGTCATTGATAACCGGGAAACGAGGAACTTTATGAACATTGTGGAAACCTCAAATGGAAACGAATACGCATATTTCACACTGAAAGACGATACTTCTAACGCGAATATCGGCGGCACTCAAACTACAACGACACACATTTCACGGCACTTTTTCAGGAGCACATCCGATATTAAAACGGCTCAAAGTTGACTCCGCATAGGCGATATTCGACGACCGCAATCTGTATATCGACTCGTCGAAATACTCCGATTTTGCTCCCTTGCTGACTCCTAGTTCCATCAACTCCTCTCCTACCACTATACATCTCTCAACCTTTTTAATTTCTATCCTCCATTGATGCGAAAACTTGTGAAAGGATATTAGATGATGCACATCGAAAGCATACATGCTGCAGATCAAAAAGCTTTCGCCTATATATGTAATATGAGAGATGCACAGTGACGTTCGCATACCTCGAAAAAGGGAGTAAGCGGGTACCAAAAACTGGCGAGAACCCATCCCGGGTTGATCTCAACAAAAAAACCCTTCAGAATACCTTCACTTCCTTCCACACTTCTTCTCTCGAGCTCACTTGGGTGATTACAGTGCACAAACGATACAACACAATAAAAAAACTTCAAAAAAACGTTAATATTCAAAAACTCCCCAATTAATCTTTAGCTCTCCAAAAGGTGATATTCATATCTGCTCAACTCTTCCGGATTAAACATCAAACGAGCCATTACTAAATTAATACGCATATTGGCTCTAGGTCAAACGGTAAGTATTATTAAAGAAAGAAGAACTACGAAGAAGTTACCACTTCAAAAAATTCAAAATTTACCCATCAATCTGATGTTAACTTTCCATCGGAACATATTTGCACTATGTAAGCTGAAAGAGATCGACGGAAGAGGAGAGCAATGAGAAGTGAAACAGAATTAGGCACTTACGTAGTTCGACCACCAAAGTAAGGATGCCGGCTCTGAGATCTACAGACATCATTCGCTCTCAAAGCAATCCCTATTAAATCTACCTCTAAAGTCACATTCACTGATTACATTACTTCCAAAGCACTAAAATTGCCAAAACACCGCTACGAAAGCAAACAATGCATTGACGAATGATCGAGCTCAAAACTCCAAAAACAGATCTGAGCCCATCATCTGTGGTGTTGTTTTATCGATGTATTATTCCCTGATCGGCACTATTAAACATCCAATCATATCAATGCCACGAGTGTGGTTAATCAACCATTCATGATCCCTTCTTTAAGAGCGCTTCCTCGCGCTTTTCCTCTCTGTATGCGATACACACGAACAATGCCACCAGAACGATAACCAGCCCAGCCGCTACTCCACCAGCATATAATGCCGCATTCGCATCATCGAAACCAAAATAGTCTGAAAACTTTCTTGGCAAATATATCGCCAAAGCATCTTCAACCTTGCGGATGCACATATATCACTCGCCGCGAAGCAAATACAAACATAGAGAACTTACTACCTCCATTTGTGCATAGAATCTTTGATTAACGCAACTATAAAAGTGGTCACGAGCACACAAGATGAATGAGACTGCTGAATGCACCCTATTGTTTTATACGGTTGAATGACGACTGCTTTCAAAGAGCAACTTTTAGTTGATCGCAACGACGCAAATATTCGCATGATGAAGTGAACGAACCAGCTTGAATGCTCAATGAAGTCGTATAACCGAACAGAGCAGCTAGCAGAGTGCTCTTTCGCAATCCAAAAAAAGACGTATTCATATCCCAACACTACCCATCAGAATACTTCACAAAGCACTCATTTTTATCCCGTCACCGATCCAGTGCACTCACTATTCAATGAAAACGACCTTTTAAACGTTGGACAGAGCATATGAGATTGCTCTATGCAACATATCACCCAGGAAATACTGCAGCTATTTATTCACTGATTCCCGAAATGAAAACACTGAATATCGCGGCCTCGCAACTATAAACAGAAACCGCACATCCATGAATAAATATGCTCAAATAACATGTGGTTACGACTTGTTTTTGAGAAGAAAAATGAACAATGAAAGAAAGTGGCAAATTACTTCTTTCAGTATCGCCTGATCCCCATATTTTATTTCAGAGACCGAAGTGCTTGACAGACGATTCGGCAACAACCCCTTCAACTAGAGATCCATTCAATTTTATGACCTTACTTCAAAAAACAGAAACCTCCGTTTATAAGGCCCGAACACTATAAAACTCGTAAAAAAAATTGCGAATAGCACTTTTTGCAGAGGATTAAGCAAAAATTTAGAACTCGCCAAATAAGTGGACAACGTCGACAACAGAAAAAGTTATATCCCTCTTTAGATGGGAAAAGCTCATGTAGATGGCATTCCCGAAAGCGACTGAATCTTCAGAGAGGTGGGGGAATTCTGCAGTGAGAAAAAGAGGTACTGTTGCATGAAAGGATACCTTTGAAAAGCAGGCGATTGGTGAGGTACATCACTGCGAGAGGCAAAGTAAAAAGGAGCACCGTGAACGTGAGGCAGTAGTTGATAGCCCTTCTGCGGACCTCATCATCAATCGAATACACCTGTAATAGGGCTCTTATCACACCTGTAATCGGCATCAGACTTTTCTATTTCAATAGATCTCGAGTCCTCCCAATCCCCACCTTCAAGCAGTTCGTCCAGCCGATAAAAGTTATTATCTGCATTAAATGAATTATATTTTCCTCAGGACCAACTTAAGAGAATCCATATGTTTTCTACTGCTGTGCTTCTTGCCGGTGTTTATTTAATGCAGATTACAGTTACTGGATGTTAACCCTTATTTTATGGCGTTTGCAGAAGAAGCCCTGTCAATTCTTACACTCAAATTCACTGCACTCATATTCAATTGCCCCAGAGGTTGCGAACACTCAAAATAATGTGCAAATGATCACCGCATTCATTTCATTTGTTGCAGATAAACAGCTCTTCTCCTGACTGCATGTTCTCCTTCCCCCATATTCGTTCTGCTCCTCCCTTCAGGCACATCGATCATACAAAGCGGAACTCAGTGAAGGCCGCTCTCCCCCATTTCCAGTAGAGTAAAACCGACCCTACGAAGCAGGAACTCAATGAATAAAACCACAACAAACGGTTATTTTGCAAATAACCTCATGAGCACGTTACGTAAAGCGCACCGCCGAAATCAGATACTAGCAATATATAAACAAAGCTCTTCGCTCCTCACTGAAGACGTCTGCAGTATTGTAATAGCAGAAGGGAAAGGATGGGCAGCGTCTTCATAGGCATTTCTGCATATCTTTCTCTTACATAAGTCATAAAGACGTTGTTACCTTCGTGGAACTGATGCCTCTCTTGACTGTAAAAAATAGCGCCCCAATATGAGAGTAAGCGCACGAATTTCTTTTTAAAACGTCGCCTTGCATTTTACTATGAGGTAAAGTGAACCTTTTTATTAGACTCGACCCAGTGTCTTTCCCTTCTCCCTCCAATGAAATATTATTAGATTTCGTCGCATTACATAAAAGGATCTACCTGTCCTCGCCTACACTGCCTGACTATCATCTGCTATGACTACGCTGTTGAAACAAGCCTGCCTCAGAAACTTATATTTGTCACACCTGTCACGATTAATAACTGGTTTAAAATATCTTCATCTGAAACATTTATGGTCATTGGAGGCCTTCATTTCCCCCATCCCTCATCCCTTTCAAGCCTCCCCATTACTTCAGTACACAAAATTCGAACGAACCTCACGACGCATTTCATCGGAAGTGCTTGGCTCCATAGCAGACGTTGAGAGACTGTCCTCTGTGCTCGTGTCAGTAGCGCTATCTTCGTCGGCAGTAGAAATGTGCAAAAATTCACCGTAGTCTTGATCTAATGAATCCTTCGCGCTTGCCTGATCGCCTGATGACAGATCGCCTGACGATATGTCCTCCACTTCCACTGCTTCTCCAAGCTTTGCCTCTTTCGAGCTCATTCTGCAACACAACCACCACATCCGCGGGAAGAAACGCAAATCGATAACCCCCAGGTGAGGTACTTCAGACTCAAGAAAGAACTGCTCTGATGCTTCTCTAAAAATATCATGCAAGCTATTTGTATAGAGATTCCGATGGAAACAACAATTACTGAACAACTGCGGAGAAACAATGCTAAGCAACGAAAGAGAGTGAATCCCTCATTCTCATGCGGTTCATCTTACTGCACCACGACCCTTTATCTCGAACTCGCCGTTCTCGTTCCCTAATGTGCCGTGCCGCTTCCGTGAACATTACAACGACAGCCTCACTACAATGACTGAAAGTCAACAAGGGTCAACTGGTCATTTCGCCTGATAACCATCAATGTATAAATAGCCATAAATGGAAGCCATATTACCTCAAACCTATGAGAGGCAATAATATAAATTCTTCAACGTTATCAGCATTTTCGAGAAAGAGGGGTGGACATTAGCGGTGACAGATAGGCGCATTATAACTATCAAAAGAGACAGTTCGTTATGAAGTTTGGAGAAAGGGACTGCAGCAGAAAAATAGATAAAATGGACGAAAGGCTGCGCCTCCTTTTTTCAAATCACCTACAGCCTCCTCTAACTTGGGCCGATATATCTCAAAGACGGTGGCCACTACCGTCGTGCATTACCACTTCACATTTATCTTTAGAAGTTGCAGGCACTCGGCAGTAAACCAATCGCATAGTTTTCTTATTGCCAATAAAAGCAGAGAAGCGGAAGTCGCCTCATCCTTTTTTGGGAGCAAATGACACCGTCGCTAAATAGAAAGAACCATTTCTAAGCTCCCACTGAATCCAACGGCTATTTACTAATCCCTTTCGACTCCAACAACGAACAATATGCGGCATACTAAGCTGTCACAGTGAACACTGACTGCCGCCTACCTATAATGGAAAACTTAACTGAGTTTGGACTTTCCTCGACCTGAGTACGATCATCGTCCTATGAATAACACATTAGTGAGTATAACTTAATGGAAGTAAATCACCGCCAGTTCCATAGGAACTCGTAATGCTGTTTTAATTGCCAAATAAGCAAGGGAAAGAGAGATAAACATTGCTTTCGGTGGTAGTGTACAAAATTGCATCCCTTGAGGAAAAAATATTTCCTTCGATGCAGTATCTTGAAGGAATTGCAAGAGCAAACACTGTTAATGATAACTCCAGACTGGTCCGTTCGATTCACCTCATCTGCAGCAATTATGAAAGAGGCGAAATCATCCACTCTCAAAGTACCTCGCGGAATCCTCGCCTCGAAATGCCTTAGCACAACGTAATAAATTCAACGATTTCACTTCCATGAACTAATAAATTCAACGACTTCCATCCACAAAAATGCTGCCAGAAAACATCCATCAGCAACCTTCAAAAACCCTTTCTGAGAGAACTCTTTCACTTTCTATAACCTGCAATACTTACTCTCCGATTCGGATATCTTCGATGCGTTAATGGATACACAAGGAAAACCCTCCTTTCAACGAGAAACGTCATGATCCATGTGCATATGCATACATATACATACATAGTTGAACAACTATTAATCCGTTTCTAGAGAGAATAATAAGGCTCAGTAGAGTTCATCGGCGACGAAATAAGGAATTCGCAAACGCGAATATGGAATCGAAGAAGCAACCATTCAGAGCTCTTGTCAACACTCTCATTTCGCACTCGATGGTTTTACTTCATATTTAATAAAGAGATAAATAAATACAACTTGCTTTCTACAAATATTTTATACATCCAATCGAGCAGCACCAAACGTTTCTTCAGAAATCTTCATACAATAAACTCCCATAAGATTCTAACGGCTATAATGAAGCAATAACTCAAATGAAGCAGCAAATCACACCGCCATACGACAATCAAACGAGATGACACTACTAAACTATGCAACACGTCGCTCGACTCATTGAAACGAAGCGAATAAAACGAACTACCGCCACCTATGTCGTCTATGTTGATGAGGAAATTTGCAACAACATCGCTCAAACATCACTTATTTTGTGCCACATTCCCCTTACCCTTGAGGATCTAAAGCCAAACAATCTACCTTCGTCAGCAAATATTTCACTGATGGTGGATAGGTCTTTAACACCTCACGTGAGGAAAGAACTGCAAGCAGTTATGGTGCATTTGTGTCATATCCCTCTATAAATTAAAATTCAAACTCTCGAAATCTCGAGTTATCCCGCGAACAGTAAGTAACCCGCCGATCTATCTGAATAACCATGTAAACGAACTTGCACAGCAACCATCTCACCTCGACATCCACTACAAATAAATGCTCTTAAGGCTCCCAGCCAACAAAATAGAAAAATCAGTGAAATTAACCTGGAAAAGAATTGAATAAAAGTGAAATCATTGTGGTAGATAGTGCAAATATCAGGTGCACTAATAATTGAACGACCATATAATATTTTGTTCTCAGCGATATGGCACCCACTTGCGCGTTGTAACCTCTGATAGTGATATCAACTGCGAGATGTGTGTCGGGGACAGATACCACTGACCGCTTCCGGATATAAACAATAGAAAATTCATTTTGTAGCACAAAAAGAAACTCTCTTCAAGAATAAGCTCGAGCGAGTGTCATGGCGATAAAAGAATTTGGATTCGCATATATTCACCCAGAATTTCCATATATAAACTAGGAAGGAGAAAACAAACAAAGAGAGGATACGTTTGAGAAAACTACAGCGCTGTTCTCCTCATTTTCAAGTTACACCTTCATCGGGGATGACCTAGGAAGGTAAATATCCATAATGAAAATACTAGGTATCTATGAGAGGTTTACAAATAAACATTTTCATTCCCGTGGTTACAACACTGAAAAATATCCATCGACGTTCTTATACGAGAGCGATAAAAGAAGATCGAATAGTTACCACGAGACAATAACGCCGACAACGTGCAAGAAAATAAAAAGATGTAGTTCGTGAGCAATCATTAGGAAATAATGTCGATATGCATCTTAACGAATCCGAAACGATTGTATCAAGTACACGGAGATCAGAAAACGATACAGCACCTCGATTTTGCACCATTTTAAATAGATCAATAGCAGTACTTGAACGATATTAAGCGGTATCAACAACAAGTGTCGATGGTGGCTGCAGTAATTGAACCGCTGTTACGCAGCTGTCACTAGCTGCTTTTATCACTCCCATCAACTCAAGATCGGCGATGCATTTATAGAGTCGAGTCGACGGGTCCACTCCTTCCAAATGATGAGTCTCTTCCTCGAAGTGATGTGCCCATTCAGCAATTCTTATGCTCTTTTTATACAGTGCCAAACGCTGTAAAGTTCGGTACGCTACGCACAGGTCTACCTGCAACTGTTACACTTATTTAATGTAATATCACTGCTACCTCGAAGGTAATTCTTCCAGCAACGACATTCTACGCAGATGCACATCAAACGAGAAGCTAAGAATGGCATATCTTAAGGGAATAACTAATGATGCGGATCGACGTCTCCCACTCCTTCAAATCCTATCTACAACTCGAGGTTTATATACGAAGCAACTCATAGTGGATGCAGTTTGGAAAGTCGAAATGTGGGAATCTGCGGCATCTTCGGCAATAAACATCTTCTCGCTGCATGGTTCTACTTGGCCAATTTTCAGTAATCATAAACGTGACGAATCACTGCCTCAAATACTGATTGGATTCTATCCAAATGTATCAGCGGGTGCTAAAAATAATGAGACCATTGCAAAAAAATGACCGCAAATTTGCAAAGAAATTTTTAAAAAGCATATGAATCACCACACTCAGCAGCTGGCTTCTCATGCTGAACACCGAATGTTACGTGCGCTCTTTTATTCTAATTTCGAACTTCAATCAATATTACCTACAGGATTATTCAAATACGTCAACTCACCGACTGCCACTAACATCACAAATGCGGTCGACTGCGTTTGCCACTCACCATCATATTCACGACGGTTCCGGTTTAGCACATCAATACTCAACAGTTCTTAACTGTAAGGCTATTACGATAGCTTACGTGACGTCACCATATCATACGAAGTCGAAATGAATTCTTAAGCAAAGCATCAGTCAGTTAGCTATAAAAAACTGGAAATCACCTTTTTTTCATGCAGACTGCTCCCCGCAAGTGCGTCTTCCAAGTGCTCCCTAATACATGGTGCTGTCAATGTCGATAAAGATGCACCACCTCGAAGAAGGCCTCCCTTCAATGCATCGACCGCATCAAACGGCTTTAAAACCGTCCGAAATACCTTCAAATCTCAAAAAAATAAATGACTGAAATATAACAGAAGCACAAAAAGGACTTGTAGTGTGGTCAGTTCCAGATACCTAAGAGTGAAATTAACTGTGAATATCATTAAACAAAGCTGCAAAACGCCTTACATGATGAGGGCAAAACATGTCTTTGATGAGGTGACTCAATCCACATACACAAATGCGCTCTCAACTGCCCACATAGAAATAACTTGAAAATAGGGGTACGCCTGATACAAAGGATTTATATCAGCAAATAACAATCAAATAAGAACCCTGCAGAGTTTGAATATTTCAGACATAGATATATTCGGCCTCATGATAAACCTTTAAATCATATCCCTACGTGTTGTTACTCTGCCGCTACCCATAACTGTTATTATACCCAGACAGCTCATCAGAGTGCACCCAACTTTCAAACTAACTGCCACCACAAGATTCCTCCCACTGCATGACTTAAAGGATTAATCACACTCATAAATAACCCTCTCAAACCGTGCAAAACGAAAATAATTCCTGAAATATTTTTCATAAAAACCACTGCATTACGACAAGAATGTTTTTGAAAATTTGGGGAAGGAACAAGAAACACCGTCGTTTTTGATACTCTCATAACACTATTAATGACAACGAAGGCAAATTATGATTGCCGACATCATATAGGAAAGTTGAGTTGTTTTATTCGATCAAGTCGTGAAACAAAAAATACCTATCCCCCAGGGGAGCATACTTCCAGAGTTTCAATTGAGTGTAAAACTCAACAGACCGCCAACAGAGAAGAGGGTGGTTTTTGGAACTGCGATATGAGCCGGCTAGAAACTAGTTCTGCTTTGAACTGATGACAGATATTTAGAAACCGGGTTATGTGGATGTACAAATGAAAAAAGTCTCTGCAATGTATTTCTCTCTAAGCTGAAAGCGAAAAGAGAGATTAACTTCCATTTCAAAAGTATAAAAAATTCCCCATTCATAATAATTTCAAAAAGCTCAACTGATACCTTAGTCAACAATTTGATGAAACGTTGTCGATCAGATGTGAATAAATCAAGCTTCTTCGCGGCCGCCATTTTCTCCTTCAATACGAGATAATCTTTGCAAATGCATTATCAAATATGTGACCACAGAAAAACTTTAACGAAAGACATCCAACAGCACATCAACTGCATCGCCAGCTAGATCGTATTTGCTTTATATGAAGTAATCCAAAAATGACCTCCACGGGTCTCATAATAGCAGAACCTTCAATGGAGAAATAATATAATAGAATTTACTTTACTGTTCAATTAAATGCCATCGGAAAGCGTGGCTGGCGAATCATAAATAAAACCACACCAGATGATAAGTTTTTATGTCTTAAAACCGCCCCTCTCCGCTTTCCCCCATTTTCCATCTCTCAGCTCACTCGATCGTCAAAAAATAAACACTATTTAATACAAGCTTTGAATTATTTCTGAGCTTAAACGAGGAAAATAAATTACGCATGAAAAGTTCAGAGATGTGACCGAACTTAGAGCATCTCAAACACAGCATCGAACCAACGGATACTGTAAACACTGCAGTTTTTACAGTAACACATATTAATGCAACAGCAAAGCAATCAGGAACGATAACTGTGAAGAACGAATGCTTTCAACAAAGAAACCTTTAAGCGGTGTTGCATCACCGAGTATGACAGCTTACTTTCGCTGATTGATCTTGATTCTGATGGCGAATCCGCACTCGCATTCACCGATATTTTCTCATACATCGCACTTTTTCTCGCTTCTAGATTCTCTACATCCAGCAATAAACTCTTAAATGCATAAAATATGACTGCAAATAATATAGTCCTCCTCCTTCCCATCTCTTTCGACCCTTTTTTTGTTAGCGTATCCCCGTCGCACCTCCTTTAACCTTTTATTTTGTCATTATAGCCCCTCCACCCCTTGACTCTTTATTTTGTCTCAATGACACAAAGAAAGTGGTTTGAAAATTAATTGGAGCCCTGTTACCATCCAAATTTTAGGAGTAAATTCTGCTCTGTAAAAAAAGCAATCCTACTCAAATTAGTCGAGTCAGCTTAAAAACCTTAACCTTTCAAACATTTCAATTTCTAAACGTAATAACATCTAAAGTGGCCAACTGAAAGGGAGCAAAGGTTGCCCCAAGCTATTATCGACATCTTACCTCCAGTTCCGCGTACAGTTCGTCGTCGAACTCCTTCAAATGCGGTAATAATTTATTGACGGCCGCTTTCACCTGTTCCACATCCCACGTTAACCAAACGCTCTTCCATTCCCTACATTAAAAAAACCAATAAACTGAGGGTGTCAATTAAGAAACGACCATATTGAACAGCATAACCATATTATTTTATATTCGCCATATTATAAGTAAAATCCTCCGCCCAATCTTTCCTTATTCCCTAGTGCCTCCAGCCCTTTCCAATTCAAAATGATCAGAGAAATGCTATTCCGGCTTATTCCCTAATATCTGACCCATCTTGCACTATCTTTACAGAAGATGCAACGCTTCAAGCCAGTCGAACATCTTCAGCTCTTTTCACTCGCCTTATGACAAAAGCAAGCTGCCCTTTCATCAGTGTGAAAATGGATGAGGTAATTAAATAAAAACGATAAGCTTTTACTTCCAAACAAAAGAACAAAAAATTGTCTAATTACATGGCGACTACCAACACGAATAATTTCCGCTTCATTTTCTGCTAAATTATTTGAACGCTCTCTAAATCTATAAGAATTAAACACTGACAGCATTCTTCACCGATAAACTAAACATCTGAGTGAACAAAAACGACTAAAAGCTAACGAAAATAATCCATCGCGATCGGTGAAAAAACTCGCATTCCACTGTAACTTGGAATGCAGTTCGTAGATGGACTCTGCTTGAAGAGGCAACCCATCACAGAGATCGTACAAAAGACGCATGAACAGCACGTACCGCTCAATGTGTGGAGAGCATTCCTTTAAAAAATATTAAATACTATCCTCACGGAACACAAATGTCACTATAAATACCTAGCATTCAACTGCCTCTACTATGGCCAATCACCGGCACTCTACCAACACATTTAGCTTCGAGGCTTGCCCGAATAAAGCGTAGATAATGACAGACTGCGTTGGAGTGCCCTAAGGGCGCTCCAACGCAATCTACTGTACACAATTCCACTGTTCTTGATCACCGACTTCCCTCATCCTGCTCCTTCCGATCCCTTCCGCAGATGTGCAAATAATCCTCGATAATATCGAAAAACTGACAAATGACAACTTTCGGAGATGATTAGCAACCAATTTCATTCGATGTCTGCTTTTCGACAGCGGCAAACGTGTAGTCAACGTTGCATAAGCATCCTCGTGCTTTAAAAATAAAAGGCACAAAAAACTGTAGGCGAAAGGCACTGCTCCTAATTTCACTTTAAAAAATTACTTCGTCACATCAATTCTTTAAGCACTAAAAACCAACAACGTAAGCATCACGTATCGGAATATATTGTTCGACGTCAGTGAACGCGACCAAGCTGACCCAGTGTTAAGCATTGCCCGGTGTTAATATATCAAAATCAACAAAATTCACCGAGAGCAATTTACCTCAGCATCGATTTCATGATCCTCTGTAGTAGCGAAGAAATGCAGAACCGCAAGACGCACCATTTTCTTGAGTTGTTCGGTCGAAAAGCTCTTTTCTAAGTAGCTCGCTCTGAGCTCATCGAATAATTTTCCATCCACTCTCACCTACAGTTTTCTCCTTTTAATTCTCACTGTTAATAAACGGAAATCTAGAAAATGCATTTAAAGAATTATGACCCGTTTACTGTGAAGTCAGCGCAATGAACCTCAATAAATCCCTTACATGTCACTCACAAAGCTTCCCATCATCCACGTTTCCAAATGTTGTTGGGTGGCACCGAGCAGTTTCGCAAAAAAACCAACTTTTTTATTCGTAGCAAAACGATCAAAACGTGTGGAAAATAAACGAATCCCTCCATCTCATGTTCCGATCGCAACTTTGTCATACAACCACTCTCCGGATACACGCTTGCCGTCAAGCTCTGCCCTAAGTCGACAGATTTCAACACTCACTAAATGCCTACCCTTCAACAGCTATTTTTGAGAACGATGTCATCTCGCTCACCGAACAGCTCAACGAAAAGACGCATTATATAAAACGAACTAAAATAATGCTCGCAGATAAAGTTTGGGTGTTTGAGGCAGCAACTGCACATGCAAACATCCAACATTTATAGACAACCCACACCTCCCTGTTTTTGAGCAATGAAACGTCTACGAAGCTTAGTTTGATCGAAACATGAAATACAAGTCTAGCACCTTATCAGCGAGCCGCAATTAACTGAACGCCAGCAACTGTTACCGCTTCTCCAAACAATCTTATATGATGCTTCATTTTATCAGCACAAGCGAAATATTACACGTCAAGAACTGCCTCATGAGACTATTAAAATCCAACGTAGAAGGAAGATAGCTAGAGAACTAACCGCCGAATGAGAATGGAAAGTGACTGCATCAAGAAAAGCGTTCAACGCCATCAATGGAGATGGAAATTTAAATCGTCGGATTGCCAACTGCGTATAGCTTTCTCTCGAACATCGCGAATATACAACACTCATATCCGCAGAAATTGTCATCAGCAAAACAAACTTACAATCCCTAAAAGATTCCGACATTCTGGTATAACTGAAATGAAAAAACTGTAAACAATACAGAGAAGGGGAGAGAGAGGAGGAGAGGAAGGAGAACGAGAGAGAGCGAACAGAGAGAGCTGCAGTTTTTTAATCACTCTCTCTGCACTTATTAATATGTGGCAAAAACAACTTTCCTGAAAATAGACAGAAACGATGTGACCAGTGATATCAAATGAATAATAACTCCATCGTCATTTCCTCATTGACTGATATTGCTTGAACAAAGCGGTCTATCTGTGGTACTCGCCTTGTTTCCGAGTCTATTTTGCATAAATATATTGAAAAAAATGCATTTTTTAACTCTTTAGTCATAGCAGCTGATCTCCAGTCTTCACTTAGATGCCACAACTTTCCCAGTGATCATACTGTTCTGTCCAATGTAGCCATATAGAAAATTGGACTACTCACTTCCTTCAACAAGCAACAGAACATACCAATCTGGATCGCAAAGAATCGAAATGAAGCTGTCGATGAAGTCCCCTGGTAAACATTCAACCTGCTTTAATAAAAAGCACTTTGGTTCCTGAAATTTAAATGCCTATTCTCCAGGAAATAACTTTTTAGCGACAGTAGATCCAAATGACGAACTAAAGAGAGATGAATAATATTCCTTTTTGGCAGCCTTAAATTAGACGATTTAAACAATGACACTGTGTATAACCATGAACTGCCTCTGAAATTCCCCATACCGATCACCATCAGGCTATCAGAAATGACTACAACCAATTCGAAAAGATGATAGCAATTCAAGACATCGCTGTTGTCTGGCATTAAATACCGAGGTTTTCCAACAAATCAAACAAAGTATGAACGGACCAGCCCAAGCCGCTTTTATGAGAAGTATGAAAGGGTCAGGACTCACAACGAATTTCTTAGTATACACCTAAAATTTTCATAATGACGGTGATATTGCTAATTTTGTCACTTCATCATACCTTCAGGAAAGCCAACAATACAGCCGATTACGTCGTCACTTTTAGAGTGAACAAAATTCGGTAACGCCACCCATGTGGCACTGAAAAAGACGGTATTTTCTTTCTGCCAAACTGCACGAGTGGAAACATGTCAAAAGATCAGAAACAGAATGAGGCGTACTATTATTTCTGTAACTTTCAAATGATGCATCTCTTTGGTTAGGGCAAGAAAGTGTCCGCAACTGCGAGATGGAAATGCTTGAAGCGTAAACAAGATAGCACAGGTAAACAAGTATCAGCACTGCTTTCTGAACGACTCCACCAGTTAAAACCGAACGATGCAATAGCTTAGCGATCGCGGTAGACATACAAATTAATAATGCATTCGCGTAAACTGCGAAAAAAGCTTACATAGACTTTTTTCTGATGAAGACATTGAAAAGTGAAATGCTCATCAATGTCGTAAAAGTGGTGAAAGTTTTAGGAAAAAGCAATATTTTCAGTTTGAAAATATGAAATATTTATTCGAGTACGACGTAACTTTTACCCCAAAAATTCTCTTTTTAAGTCTCAAAATTTCAATCCCTTCGACTGAAAAAATACAGCAAAGTGGCAGATGCCTTACCTTATTTTTACGCATAAGATCGACGAGTGTATACAAAGGTGGTGTGGGCGCAGAGATGCAAATTGGTTCTTTACCCAGCAGCTCGGTTAATGAATGACTCAACGAGATCCCATCAACGTTCTCACAACAAACGACACCTGTGGGCAATTCTAAAATTTTTCTCCACAGACCACTCATTTTAATTAAATCTGCGTGAGGCGAATACACTCATTTACAGGTGAACTAGAAACACCTCAATATATTATACCCGTTCTGAAATCCCCAGCAACGAACTACCCGTCGTTTCTTATGCACTTTTACAGAAACGCATTTAGAGCACCGTTCAAATGTGCACGAGTATTTTATTTCGCCGCTTATCTAGACGGGGTTGAGATTAGAGATTTTGCCACTGTAACGGGATTTTTGGAGACCTCACTGTCTGGAAGCGATTTATTCTCACAACGCAGAGATCCTCAAAACTTCGGAGCTGATAATTTCATTCACATCTGTCAAAAAACATTTAAAAATGAAACACCGTCGCATAATTAACAAAAATATGAATGGACTTCTTTAAATGAAAGTATTCTTTGAGGGCCATTATTTGGGTGCTTCTAAAAGATATTTCATCTCAAAGATTTCCTCACGGCAAGAAATTAAGAGAAAAAGCGCCCAAAATGAGGGAACATTTCATAACGATATGAACTTGCAATATATAAAGATGCACTAACGGTTGTGCAAAAATATCTCGCAAACCAAAGGCGATCTCACACTTGAGGCAACGTGCCCATAAATATATCGTAAACGTCAAGAATGCTATCAACGTAAGCCCAATAATATCGCCTCCCTTACCAGTCTCAAAAATCTGACCCCCACAATCCCCTTCCCACACTAAGAAGATGCAGTATGTTACCTTACTTCAGAGATATTTAATAAACAATTCACAAGAATTTCATATCCCAAGAACTTTTTCACATACTGATCTGCCTTTCAGATCAAAGGCTCAGCTTCCTTACACTGGATGTTCTATGTGTGCAATCTCCCCATTTATGTTCCCCTCCCCTTTTCCATCAAAAGATTATACACTATGAAGGAAACGTTACCACAGCGTGAGCGAGTAGAACGCCATTCGGCTTGAACGAATTCGGCAATCTCCGAAAGAACATTCCTATACAGGTCAGAAATAGTCGAATCGATGAGTCCCTCAAAAGCGGGCATAAAGCGATGGAAAGCTTCACATCGACGCGCCTGCTTGCTTACTCGATGGGAGTTACCACCACCTCTTTCCGAGAGCAGTTTTCTTTTCCCTTTTATGAAAACACAATGATCCATCACTGAAAAATAAATCCTGTTTAATTTTATGAACGGGTGTGATACATATTACGAACGGGCTACGAGAAGAAACATGGGACAATTATAGAGAATAAATGATCATATGAGGGGTGGCTTATTCTTTGCGATACTAAACAAGTTGAAGATGAGGAAAATAGAAGAGATGAAATTACTATCGACTTAATACCAAATAAACATCGCAAAATCGATTCATGGAAGCATTTTTTTCAAAATAAATTTGAAGTATAAACATGATCCATCAAGAAATTTCTTTAATGCAATTGTGTCAAAGAGATGATCGCAAAGCACTCTTCTCCAGAATAGCTTCACCATCAAGCAAGTTTTCGCGCACATGACCTTTTAAAACAGGATAATTCTTTTCCATAGTTAGTAGTTTGAAGAGAAAGGCAAACGAAAGTATGGATACGATTTTTCGACCCTAGATGACCACCTCTGCTGACTTTCTACGATTGAAAAGCCTTCTTGATGGATTTCAATAATAGCTGACCTGGAGCTCAAAGCAGCTCCGGATAGCGAAGAGAGATAGCGTTCCGCATATATTCGACAGATTTTGCTGCTCGCCATTTTTGGCCTAATTTTGCAGCTGCTCAGAGCAATTGACAATTCGCCTAATATTTGCAAAACACTGCAGAGATCAGAGAGACAGATTACAGGAACGAATAAATTAGGTCAAATGTGGCACAAAAATTAAACAAGCTCGACTGCCTCGTAATAATCGGTCGCTAGAGGTCGACAGTCGGATATTAAAGGTCCCCCATGACAAGAAGACTAGCACTATTATGACCCAATGCAACATTCCGCTTGTGAGATCACAAATTGTCTGAAATAAAGGCTGAATATGGCTTCTACGTTGCTGGCTTAAAGCCGCCCCTCGACCGGAACTAGGATTAACTGAGCGAGTTATACCTGGCCGCAGTTCCGGTTGCGACTCACTCCAATGCTCTAGCTCCAACCTCAATCCTTATCCAATTCTGCAGACCTCATAGTCCTGTACATGACTGCTGAAGAAGTGCATTAAAACTTTTAGGATCACCTTTGCATTCCTCTACCTCATTCACAGATAGTTCTTCGCATCCAAGTAATGCTGGCCCATGATTCGTCGCCTAAGTCACGTCGTAAAGCTCAAAAGTTGCACGTGAAGCAGTTACATCTCACTGGCAGCAAGAATGGGATTAACCTATCACCATGAGAGACATGTTAAATGCGTTGTCTGGATCCCACTGGATGAGTGGTTAGAGTTTCGTTAAAGCCAAGATTGACCTAATCCATGTGCATAGCTTCATAACTTGAATCCGACTACAATTTAATCTACACTCATAATGCCAGCCGTCTGTCAGCTATTCAACTTTCAGTTTTGCTTAGAATTTGTCGTCGCCTTGTTCGGTGCTCAAAACGAAGACGTGCTCTCTTTCACTGAGACTTAAAGCAGCACTGAAATCCCTGTCACATACGCGAATAGAACATATAGTGGAATGAACGAAATTAATATTCAGAAGCGGTAATCTCTGCTAGGGTACGATGAGGCCGCTGTTTCAAACAACGGGAAAACAGAAAGGTAAAAGACAGTCGTTTAGTTGAAATAAGTCCAACCCTCTTCTACGATCCCGATCCCAGTCACGATCGAAGTCGGGACTTGAGTTAACCTACCGCTCTGAAGAAAGGAGACAAATAAGTATAAAGCAGCGGCTCTCCTAGAGGGGATGAAATGCGCAATATTTCGTCTTTGGCGATAGAGAACGGCATACTCGCCTAAAAATGTGTAGCTTGCCGGAACACGGATGAAGCGTCTACAACATGCCCTATTACTGCATCAATTAAACAACAAGTAGGTAGAGGGGAAGTAACCAACAGTGTAATGAACATGAAGAAACTAAACCTAATAATACACGCCTAACAAGCACCATAGAAAATAAATCGAGAGATATCATGTAAGCGGGAGATGGCGTCAGAGGAGCTGAGAGGAGGCGCTGCGCCGTTTATCACTTCGAATAGTTTCGGCTATCGAAAAATACAGATCCACTAAGTAAAAGGAACCCTATACAGAGTTCGTGTGAACCCATTGCGTATGAACGCTCACTCAAAAGTAGCAAGTAGCCCACCGGAACGAATGTGCGCCGCGCCGATCCATACTCGCCTCCTCATCTTCGACCTCTCCCCCCCACAAATGAGCAATGCCGGCCTAGCAAAACGCCCGAACAATACGCCCGCTACCGTAATAACCCAGTACATTTCGTTACTACTTTCTTTGCGCAATCGCACCAAAAAATAAAGCAGAGATGAATAATTTGCTCAGCCGAATATACAAAATATCGTCTTTATTAACTCATCGGAAGCATCATCGATTCGCTACAAGAAGTGTCGACTGCCACTTGAGATACGGAACCTTGAAGTGAAATATATGAGCAATATTAGAGCTTCACTGACGCCTCACGAACTCAATTCTAACGAAAGCAATTTCTCACGTATATTCCAACACTATCAAATCTATGAAGATCAACCTCATTCTTCTCGTGCTACAAATGCTCGACCTTTGAAGTACCCAAACCTCCAATTCTTTAGTATGAATACACCACATGTTCCTAGCATTTACCTCGCTCCATAATCACAAAAGTCTCGGATATTTTAATCACATCTGCTGAAATTTCCTTTCGTCAGGTTTTCTTCTGCATCAGTAATTATTCCCTATAACCGAATTCTAGTCATCGCCAAAATAATGACGAAAAGCCAATATAAAATTTCAATTCGCTCAGCAAAGGAAGAGCAAAATTCCCCTGGTGGTCGTTACTAACATGGAGCGGTCTCCGATGTGCTCATGAATGCAAAATTTGTAAAGTCTATCACAAAGCTGTTCTGATGGGACAGCCGTCTGGTTCCTCCAGCACAAATCCCAATAGTGCGAAAGAACGTGCTCATACCTTCGCAATCAAATAATTCTATCTCGGATGACAGAAACTTGTTCATATCTGCGCCTTGATTTCTCCACAGAGCCCTTATGGGGAGATTTCGACCTGGATGTACACTGCTGAAAAGACCACATACAGCCTCGTGAAGATCACTCAGTCCCTTTTCTTAAGGAAGCGACTCTATCTCATCTTAAAGTACTCTATACTTCAATGAACAACCTCAACTCGCCGAATAAACCTTGCAGCACTTTTCAATTAGTTCCGCTTAATGCGAGCAAACCTCCCTCTCTTTACTTCGTTTCTTCACCGCCTCTTTCTCATACTTACCGCAGAGGTGAACATGTCTATAAAATCCACTATCCTTATGCCGCACTTAGAGCACCCCATCTGCTGTCCCAATTATTGTTAAGCAGTCAAAAGACAAGAAAACTCAAGCACAGAATATACTCAGCACAGCTATAAGTACAACGTTCGGAGACACGGTACAAGTATAGTATCATACCGCATTTTCCGCGGGAAGACGACTAAGCGTACCCTGCTCTCTGCTGTACTGTGCCTAGAAAAGCTCTTCGAGTACTAAGGGACTGACTGGTAAGACTTCCCGTTTCCATTTTGTTTATTTACTTTGTTCCTCATTCATAGGCTCAGTTGTTCGGTGGCTTCAAGCATCCTGCCGGTTACGTTTTCAGCGAAACTATGTTGATTCGGCTCACCAGTTGCTTCTCGCCATAAATAGATTGTTGCACTCGAGGTGCGAACGATTGCTTTCGCAAGTCGGTTGAACAAACGGCAAAGAAGATAGTGTCTTCAAACATCGAAAACCGAACGCAAATCGACTCTCGGAGGTTGTCATGCGCGATATGGCGGCGACGGCTGTTGAGACACAACCGCTGAATCCGAGCTCAGATAATTAAGAGGGTGCTAACTTTGCTATATATTGAAATGTGAGCAGGGACACTAATTTCAGCATCATTCATGTCACTCGCCTCCGCAATTCCGGTGTTCCAAACAGAAATATCGTGAAGGATTGCCTAAGATGTTGTTATGACTGGAGGCGCCTTCAGCGATTCCTCCTTCATGCAGCGTGCGTGACATTGAGCAGCTCCTTTGCCTATGCATACAGATCATCGCCTCTATAATGTCCACCCCAACTTTGATCACAACTTCCCTCCACTCCACTCGATCCTTGGCCCACCACCATTGATGGACAAGCGCGATGGGTTATTGTAGGATTCCCAAATGTCACGTTGTCCGTTTCCATTGTTCAAACTTCCTATGAGCCAGTATGAAACCCCGTCCCCCATGCTGTCATTGTTAGCCAAGCATTTTCACGTCCTACCCACGAGTACAAGTCGTCCAGCGAATCACTCTCGTCCTATGCAGGACGTGCAGTGCACCTCTCCGACCAGACCGGAACCGGTCTAGCTACCAACTTCCATTATCCGCGCCATCAGTGGCACGTGTCAACGCCCGCAACTTTTTGCATAATAGGCATAACAAACGCACCACCTACTCACATCGTCATCGTCATCTCATCCCACCATCTCAAGGAATTTGCATAATAGGCATAACAGACCCTCGAAACCCTGTGTCATACCCAGCATCACCAACAACACTCTACCGGCCCTCGTGCTTGCCCGGCTTCTCATCAACCCGATACCGCGATTTTACCAGTTTGTCCATCGAATCCCATTCCATATTCCCACCTACCGGATGCAACTCCGAACCAGTCGCTCCAAAGCCGCACAATCCCGTCGTGCCGACGTCGCCGAGTCCATCAATGTTACATGGTCGACCCCGTACCAGTGGTCTCGTCCACCGCTTCAGTAGATCTTCTTTCGCATTCTTTGCTTTCTCTATGATATCTTGACCAGCGTCTATTTCACTGCAGCAGCTCAGCCCGAGAGCCCATCTTGACCTGTCTCCGTCGGTATCCCTGTGCGTCATCCGGCACATCCCCAGGTTGCGGAGAGGAGAAAAGCCATCAGCCTAAGCAATTTTTAATTATCAGTTTTGTCCTGAATTTCCCCACACAGTTCATTTGCGATGATCGCAACGCTCTATGATATAATAGTGAAGAAATGACTACATGAATGATGTTTACATTATCGGCATCAAGCAAGCGTCTGAGGATGATCAGCGTCTATTTCTTCAGTGATATATGATAATAATTTTATGCACCCATGGAAGGGCATCTTTGAATGAGATGCTGTCGTGAAGGCAACTTCACTTCATCTCCATCATTTGCAGTTTATTTCCCTCGACATTACAGAATTTTCAGCAAAAAAAAGGAAAAGTGAGTACGTTATCTGCAGATGCGTTATCAGATAACTCATCAATAGATGCGTTATCTCCACAATAAGTGGTGATTTCATATCGCTGTAATACTGACAACATACACAAATGGTAACACATAAACTTCTCAGCACGTACAGCACTAACTACCAGAACTGACGTCTATCCACACATAGTACTCTAAAGCACTGTGGTGAAAAATTATATGCGTTAAGAGTACGAGCTCGAGTTAAGCAACGATGTCGCTATTTAAGGGTACGGATAGGGCACCGGATTTTGATTGAGCATTGAGGCTGAACAAGGTGAACGCCAGTGTGAGAACGTTCTCCGATCTCCAACTCGTGATTGAAAGAAAGTGCAACCATGGATTCTTTTCTGCCAAAACAAATTCCCACAACTGTTCTCTCTAGACCTACGGCAGCACAGAAGAACCACTCCGCATTCACTTCTCAGAATTTTGTCGTAGTCGCTCAATAACGGCGTCTGTCGCCCTCTGAACGTCAATACGTTTCGCCGACGCGTCGATTACGGCGTTGCGCAACTTATTCAAAGGTTTCAGTTTACCGGGCTGGGCTTTTGCTTTTGCGACAAGTTCTTGATGTCCATCGAATACCGTATCCACAATCACCTTTATCCGATCGATTTCGTTTATTTGCCATAGATTCTCGTGCTCGATCATCTGAATAACAAAAACTGACTCGCAATATAATGTAGGTGGATTGCTCCTTACCGATTCTTTAAAAATCTATGGGACTGGTCGTCAATGTTCCATTATCAATTCCTAGCTTCGAAGTCGTCCTCACTCTTCGCAGCACGTTTACCACCGCTTCCTAGCTCGAGTTACCAATTTCTGGCTTTTCAATAGTAAAAGACAACAAGTTCGTCTCGTGCGAATGCTGTTCAACCCCCACTCTTTTATAACTCGATTTCACAAAACATAAATGATCTCTGAACTGCACAACCGTCCACTCCTTTCACATCGAAACTTCATCCCATCTGCGCCAAGTGAGCAACATGCAGCCGCGCAAAGTATTATTTTTCAATACAGCTTTGCATGGGTGGAGGGCAAAAGAAGAGGAGAACGACAGTCGCCCTAAATAACGGAAAGAAGACCTGCAAAGGTGTATCCTTCCGGGTATCGTTCACATAGTTCCTGATAAGATCGATCGCTGTAAGTCGTGTTATGCGCCCGATATGATTCAGATGCAGAATCGTTGCGAAATTTGAGGAGAACTTTTCTCTGAAAATGTTTCGACAGATCACTGTCAGAATTATTCGTAAACAAGTGAATTGATTTTATGTTTTCCCTCTATTCCCTACAGAGCTGAAATCTTGCAAAATGCAAGCAAATGAAAGAGCATTTTATTTTCTTCCATATTCGTGGAATCGTTGAAGTCACAGACAATACTCACTTGCAAATTCTGCGAAAATGTCGAATCACCTTCACAGTCTAAAACGATAATCATCAACAGCTGCTCTTCTTCCCAACTCTCGCGGTGTTTATACATCCTAAATGATTTTTTCAAAAGATAGATGAATGATGGGAAATGAATGAGACGGAAATATCAAGTGAAAGTGGGCTAGAATCCGAGAAAGAAAAGCTCCAAATGACAATGACGCTGCAATTTGATAGAAGAAGCAACTAAGACTGGAACAGGGGCTCGGTAATTAATCAAAAGTGCATTGTGTTCCTCTCCGACCACTTAAAAACGACGAGAACAAGTGATTTTGAAGAATTCCGATTTCTACATTGTATATTATGGACGATGCTTATACCACACATCATGGATGATGCTAACAAGGTCATTCCAATTTTCATTTTAAAAAACCAACACCATCCTTTCCTCAGATGGATTGCTTTCATCGGTGCAGATGCGCCAAAATCGTACAGTTATTGCAGTATCATCTAATTATTGCATGTTGCAGTGACAATCCTAAATAGTCTACGCATAAAAGTATCGTTTAATTCGACGTAGCTGAGGAACTCCAAGCCGATGAATTTGATTCAGAAGAAGAAGAGTTTAAGAAACCATCGACTGAGATAGCTCGAGATTGATTTCTGGAGAAGAAATCGGCAAGCAGCCTAGAGGCACGCCTTCCAAATTTTGTTGGAATCGATGCAGTTAATTTAGGATTGAAATATGCCAACGTATAAAGAGACTAACAGTGAAAAATCTTTTCAATAAATGTTCGAAATGGAAAGAAAGAGTTATGGATAAGCAACTGCTAACCTTATAGGTGGATAATCGATATTGCAATTGTGACAAATCCTTTTTAATTCCTTTAACCAATCCAATAAAAAGCGACCATCAAAGGAATTTTCACTGAGTACTTTATCGATAAATTTCGAGAGACGTTCATCCTTCTATAAAAATTCTTCATTTCATCGTCGATTAATTAAACAACTTTTCAAAGAATATATTCAATGGGCTCAACAAAAACATTGCAGCGATCATGAACGCAAAACGGTTAACGAACAAACGATGGATACATGAAAAAAATGTGCATACCTACATTAAAAACATGAGTCGCAAAACAAACTGAACACTAGCAACAGACAAATAACATATGAAAATTATAGCTACTGAGTAATATTATCACAGATTACGCTGCAATTCCCGACAACTGTGCAGCATATCATTCAGTGGATTGATTGTTTAACGACCAACTCACGTCCCATTTCAGCTATGCTATCTTGAAAACCAGGTTACCAAACATATCCCGGAAAACCAGGTTACCTAACATATACCGGAAAAAACCAGGAAAACCTAAAATATACCGGAAAACCAGGTTACGAAACATATACCGGAAAACCAGGTTACCAAATGTATCCCGGAAAACGATGGAAATATTAGGAAAGCAATCATGAATTTTTGCGGGCATCAGAAATAAATTCAAAAAACTAAATGAAGAAATGATGGGCTCAAATGATTAAAAATTTTTATAGCGTTTCAGTTAACATTTCTAAATGCAAAATTCCTCCCTTCTTTCGACTCTTTCGGCTAATTTCTTCTTCCAACCATCATTCAAATTTTCATATTTAAGAAGGGTCCTGTTTATGAGTTTAAATTCACGAAGACGAGCTACGCATCAATTTGATATGAACGATAATAAGATTGAAGTGACGCATCACTACAGAAACTGATACCTCAGAGGGTTTATGCAAACGTTTCGGCATATATCACTATAAGCTTGGTTGCTATGCAACTTCCTGATTGCCATACGAGCCGGAGGGGACGTGGATATCTCGTTTTAATAGCTGCTCCTGAATCATCGTCACCTCTCGAAATCCGATTATTCGCCAAAGAAATTTGTAAGCTATTTAATGCTCAGCAAGTTCCATGCAGCAACTTCCCAAGATCTCAAATGCTTGAAATATGCCGAAAATAAGTTCTTCAAAAATCCTTCCTGAGCCAAATTTGGGAAAAGTCTGCCATAAGAATCATTCGTTTCACATTCAGCAATAAACAGTAAAAAACTATTGACTAACAGCTATGCGTAATGCAGCATCCGGATCGAATTCGTATTCTTCAATATAGCGCACGTAGCTTGGTCGTCGATTTATCGCTCCTATCGCAGTGACGATCAATTCGGGATCTATGTGAACGGGAGGCAAATTCGGCTCGGGCATAAAACGATAGTCGGTTTCGATTTCCTTCTCTCTCATGGCCACCGTATGCCTTCAATTACCTTCACAATTATTGACACATAGGATGCATGCTTTTTCTCTTCATATATTGCTTAAATGCTCAATTTTGAAAGCAGTTACTCTCAACAAACTAATATCATTTCATTAAGTGGTTTTCTTTTTCTCTCTGAATGAAATTCCAATTTATTTTCTGAGAGAGCGGAAAATTTCCAATCTTTAGTGGACTCGACGATTAGAATGTTACTGACAAGTACCGACTGCCCTCCCCTTCCTGATCAAATGCATTTTTGTGTTTCGAATCGCCGCATCATTGCAGGATTGTTTTTGAACGTTGCACTAATCGTCATTCCCACATTCCTTATATTTCCTTCCAAAACCTTGTGGGAAAATAGTCCTTTAAAACGCATGCAGCAAATTCTTCCATTTTTGTAGTTTCCCCACCTTCCTTATCAAATTCACCATCGACAACTTAAAAGGCAGATGTCTGTCGTAAATGTCGCTTGAAACTGCAAAACAGTGCGTTACTCGATGGGTTTGACTATTAACTGCGATCCCCCTGGTTCGCCAATATTTCCGGTTTTACGCTATCTTTTAGCCTTTCGAGTTATTAGAGCAGCAGTTCCGATAACAGTCGGAAGGCTGATCGAAATGTTCGCCAAAGAGAACAAATAAGAAATGAACACTGTGATCGAAATGAATGAAAAGTTAAGAAGAAATGATGCATTAAACTTTATTTTGGTTCAACGTGGTAGAAAGCTACTCATTTGATTAGTTCACTTTTCAAATTACTACACACCTTATTAGGAATGATAAAGTTCACCTGATCCGCACAAGAGGTTAAAGCACTACATGTAACTAGATCATCGAGGCCAACCCTTTGTGGTCAGCGGCACGTGTTTCATTGAGAACTTCTCCACCCTCATTCAGGACTTCGTATTGCCGAGCTATTTCGTAGTTGATAGCCGAATAGACTGACTTTAAACTGTTCAAATTCTTCACTTCAGTCCGGACACCCAAATCGGACGAACCATCGACAGCGAGCGATATGTTCGCATCGATTCTTAACTGACCCTCTGAAGTGGACCGATCGAATTAAAAGTAAAAAGGTATTTTATGGTGCGAAAGAGTTTTCAAAGTTGCAAAACAGAACCAAATAATGTCAAAATGTAAATTAATCTATTTGCTTATATTTACAAAAGTCTTCGCAAAGTTGTATATAAGAAATCCACCAAATAGTAAAAAATACAAATAGGCTGAAGGTATTGCGAAACAATGATGGACAATTGAAACTGGTGACAATAACTGCAACATTGCAACGGGTGAACATTCTTCGAGAAAGGAGCCGAAAAACGGGAAGATATGAAAGTCAAAGAGAAAACACTTCGCATGAATCCCCTCTCCCGCTCAGAAAATTAACGAACGGCAGGTTGTTATCTCGCTTCCAGAGGAACATACTTGAAATAAAGCACTAAAGAAGGTAAAGGCTCGAAATTGCGAAAATATAAATGCGCCGTTAAGAGTTATTGTTTAAAGTAATTGAAGTCATAAGGCGCGCTATCTAAACAATCAATAAGGAATATGGCGTAATAGAAGAAGAACCGACTGTGCATTTCACCACAGCAAATTCCATTCAATGCGAGCATAATTCTCAGTTGTTCGATGAAACAGTACGCTTCGAGCGCTGAATTCAATTCGGGCTCGGTAACGATTTCCAAGAGGCCAACACCTTGAAATGATACTCTTATGTTTTCAGTATAGTCGCCTTACCGCTCCCATGCAAAAACATATCAATTCAATATAATTTGAAATAGAAAGAGAAACGAAAATGAATGAAATCTGAAAGCGTGACGAGTGATAACGCAGAAGGCTATGAGTGATAACGGAAGGATGCAGAAATTGGGCAGCTCGATGAGTGCACAGAAACAGTGACCATCTGAAATTGGGGAGCCGTTGCTTAGTGCATGTCGAATTTCGGAAATTCAATCCGCTCTCAACGGACTCTTGACACTTTTCCAAACTACTTTCAGCAACTTCATACTGAATAAAATGGTTGCACATGCGATCAGCTGAACATAATTTCTAATGAGATAGCTTAATGTATTTAATTACTATTGATGCACATTAATAGCAAGATTACCACAGTAGCAGCTATTATAGAGTTACTGTAATTCTGTAGTTCTTATATATCTATAGATAGTGGCCATGTAACAGCTTACTGGATAGAATAGTCATTAATAAGGTTTCTCTTTTAGAGTTTCTCATTCGTCTAGTCGACGATGCCGAGTGAAATATTTAAATGATCGAGCCGGGATCGAAGTAAGAATCCTATTTTGAAAACCTCAAGAGATGAGCTTGCTAAACCGATTTGCTAAAATCGTTAAACTTCGGTCATCATCGGAGACACGTAACCAATAAAAAGCAATAAGAAAATACATGGCAAAACTCGCCGGCTCTGTTGAGGTCAATGAGCGACCGATTATTGGCAAGATCATGCACGGTTTTACCGCTGTCAATTTCGAGTTGAATTCGGCTTATATGAAGTCGGCGACGATAAGATGAGAAATGCTGCAATTACCGCTATTTCGAGCAGTTCAGCATTATCTGAAGAAACAGCTGATTTTTTGATTTAATGAAAGAGGGATGTCAAACGGAGAACATAAAGCATCTGAGAGATTTGCCCTAACCACTACCTTCCCTTTTTATCTTCGCCCACCTGACTCATGTGGTCGACATTCTGATGCGACAATCATTTGTTACGATATTCATTTTGCGATAGAGTTTTATTGGAGTAGCACTTTTCCTACACTCTGATGACGGCTGCTGCCAGAAATAAAGAGAGTGGATGAGAACGAGGCCGAATAAAGAGATGGCAATGTATTTCAGATAAGTCCTTCCAATTCCCTTACATTGCGATGACAATGTCAGCTGGCACCGTTTAGTAACAGGTCATCGGCTCACTTCCAGGTGCTCACAACTAGACGAAAGTTCCATCTCAACAGGGTTCACTGGTCCGTCCTCCCAACATTTCCAGAAACTATAAAACCTCAAATAAAATACTGAATATCAAATTCCATTACATTATGAAAAGACCTTTTTGGAAAAATGAGTATTTCATCTCCAACAAGTTAAGAGGTGGTGCGGTTCAATTGACGATGACGAATATATATGAAATTATACGACTTTTTTCGAAAGGCTCTACTTAAAGTTCAGTTCGCCGCACAGCACTCAACTTATCGCAGCTTTCATGCTGATGTGACCAATTACCCAAACAGATATATTCCGCTTTCAAGAGGTCCCGAGGATGCTGGCATTTTCAGTTGTTAACGGGCATTCATAAAAGTAGGTTGTCATTTTCATTGGCGTAATTTTATTGTGATCTCAACGAACAATACAACTGAAATGCTAAAAAGCAAGATAAATTTCAAATAAAGGAAAATAATGAGAGAAAGAATTGCGGTACTGAGACTGTGATCAGCGAAACGAAGTGACAAATACCTCCTCAGATGAGTGCACAAAATAATCCAAATGGCCGCAATATGCAATCGGGCTTCGTTGCTGAGTGATCTGATAGCCGGCGGGCATATCCGCATAGAAGTAATGCTTCCGTTCGAATCGACACTGTTGCGCGATAGTGCAGTTGAGGAGAACACCAGCCGATATACCCTTCTAAAGACCGGTCTTTCGTCTCTCAAAGAATGATTTCCACGCTTCGAAAGTGGATCATATTTTGCCGCTAGATTTCAATTAGGAAAGCAGAGTGGGATGGTCTGGATTTTATGACTTCCTTACTTCCTCCTATCAAAATTGACGATCACTTCACAAAATGAAGAGATTTTGAAGATTTTGGGTCACGTAAAGCAGTTTGTTGAATCTAGTTGAAGCAGTTTGTAATGTTATCGCTGAATAATACAACTATTTTTATCATATCGTTTTACTATTCGAGAATGTTTATGGATTCCATAAGGGAAAATTAAGGTTACGATTACATGCAAATGAACAATAAAATGAGGAAGAAGTTTCCCACACATTCTCTGTTCTGAGTAAAAGCTGTCATACTTGCGAACTACACATAAATTTTTGTTTATTCAGCCCACCGATAATAACTAAGAGATTAACGAGTTAACGGCGAACAAATAGACGGACAAACACAGACAGGAAAGGCTGTATGACATATAAATAGACGGACAAACACCATCCGCCTGATTGTTTCCTCATCTCAGAATGGAACTCACCGAATACTAGAACGAGAAGCTGAAAACCTTAACTGCATACTTTCTAAACAGCGAAGCATGGGAAAAGTGCAAGAGCAAATAGCACAGAAACGCTTTAGTATAGTGACTCAGTGAATTTGAAATAGCACATCTTCCTAAGGCGTCGACTCATCCTTTGCAACAATTGGCTACTCATGGCTGGTACCAATGGCGAACGCATGGGGAAAGACAGTCGTGAAGTGCAGTGTCTTGGAGGAAGTGAATGGAAAAAATTTCCTGGCCAAGTATTTCGAGATTTTCTAAGGCAAGAAAAGTAACTCGACTTCAAGTCTAAACCCAGTAAGAGAAACTTCAAGTAAGAGAAACTCAATTTTGTGGCCCCGGCTCGCGGTTTTTTAATGTGTGCTCTGCACATCTTCGAAGTGAATGTAAAGCAATCTTATAGAGGCATAAAAGACGCATGAAACCGGTTGATACAATTCATGCTAGACGAAATCAATGGTTCAGATTTCATGAATTGTATTTGATTCCATTTTAGAATGAGGTCCCGCAAAACGAACCAAAACACAATCTTTGTTGAGAACAGGTAAAGTGCCGGGAGTGGCCATATCGAACAACTCCACCGTCGAATTCACATTCGCTTCATCGTCGAATGCCGCCGACGAAAACATCTTCGACCTCAAATCCAAAATTTACTTTTATATTTCGTGAAGCATATATATGTTTCTGATTGCACTAAGTGAATGTTGCATTGGTGATTTTCATTAAAGATGCCTTTGATAAGCGCGTCATACATGATCCATTACATTCTGTTAAAAGATGCGTGAAGACAACTCCAATTTATTTGCTGAACTTAACACATAAATCAACGTGTTAATGCAACCTCACGCATCGAAATACTAGTGAAGCTTACTTAGATGAGATTTGTGCATGAATCTCAAGTCCAATAACCGGTCGATAGCGCACTTTGTCGGTAGACACTTTGATTCCCGTCGCTCGTCGACATAGCTGATTCAAAATCCTCATTTCTGTCGGCAAATCCTTCGAAATAAAAACTTTTTGGACAAAGCAGAATTTCTCTCCGATTTCGTAAGACGTCTAACTTTCCCATCCAACAGCTCCGTCATCCCCCCCGCTCCTATCGCCAGGTCAACGGACTCGTCCTAATGAGGCCTACAACGCAAATTGACAGCCATCTTTGCCGAAATCACAGCGAACCCTAATCAGAAATTAAACAGCATTATTTGTGAAACTTTTCAAAACCTCCAGGTGAAACATTGTAGTCCACATTCTACAACAAAAGAGCGATCACTATCGTTGTGCACAACAAATGGCAACACTTCCCTTCCATTCAGCTTAGTTTTGAGGCTTCTGCAAGAGACAACTCTACCACCTTTCTTTGCTTATAATCTACGTTGCAAATTGTCCTTCATTGTTTCTCTCTTTTTCAGACATGTCTCCAAGCTAATTTAACCGTTTGCCTGTTTAAACAATGAATCTGCCTCGATCCCGTCGAGCTTTCCTCTCATCCTCCTTGCAAGAAATCATCGAAGATATTAAACAATGTGCAATTACGTTAGTTGCTAATTGGTGCGGAACAAATAAACAGCGAAAAGTTTACTAAGCTGTCAAGAAATTCTTCTTTTCATAATTCCCGCAAACGAACTGCAAAGGAAACGCGAATAACAGAGAATGGAAACGTACGAGAATGAAGTAGAAGAAAACAAAGGGAACAATAACGTCACAACGATTCTATAATCCATTCAGCAATAACAACGCTCAAATATCGAACAATCAACTCAACGATACACTCTGACAGAAAGTAAGCAAGGCAATCGATCATTTATACATCGGTGTAACCCACTCACTCCTACAAATTCATGGCATAAATCCCTCCTCAAACTCCAACGGACCTGTTTTGTACATATTTCTCCACTTTTATACGTAATAATAAAACTGAATGTACCAAAAACTTTATTCAGTTTCCACTCCTACTTTCAAGTACAACATTACTAAGATATGTTGAGGTACACAGTGCAGAAATTATGAGTTTCTCTTCTACACCACGGCTTTTGTGTATATGTTGCCAATGCCGACTCGCACCCAACCACGACAAGGACCGAACTGAACTTTCATCCATCATTTGTCTCCCTTTTACCCTCTCAATATCTTTATCTCTCCCGAATAGTAGCCACGTGACATTCTCAAAGAGTTCACTAAAAAACTTCTCGCCTTTCTCGAAAATCTTACAACGCCGAACGTTAGAAACCATAACAGATTATAGAATATGACAAACAAAATCAGATATCATTCTTCAAACGAGCTGCAGCTAGAAGTACTTACTTTATGTCAAGCACGGACCCTTTTTCTCTTCTAATTTTCGGTATCCTTGCACGCCAGTTTCTGGAAGTTGGCATAGCGAACTTTCAAACATCGATATTAATACAGCTTCCTTGATCATTAAAACCTCACCTGCACACTCCTCAACTGGACCTCATCCAACAACCCCATTCCCTCTCGAAATTTCAAATAATTTATTGCTCAAAAACTCCTTTCTTTCCTCAAAAATTTTCGCAATTCAGCGGACCTCAACACTCGGGAAGTGTACTTTCTACAAGAGAAATGAAAAGCAACATTGAGACCTCTGAAAGTCGTTTTTCTCGATGCAGAAACCTTTTCTTGTTTATTTGACCATCTTCTCTTCTTTTTCTTTCCCATCCCTCCATACTTTTGTCTCAAATACCGCTTCAGAGGTAAAGCTGCAAGCTGCATTTGCTAAACGGAAAAAAAGAAGGAAAGCGAGAAGGAATATGTTCACCTACGTTTCTCCTAAAATAAACCCAATAATTCTAAAAAAAACACCACCGAAGTAGCCTTCCGCACAAGTAGCCCATCGGTAGGCGGAAACTCTGGAAATCGAAAAAAAAGCAAAGAAAATGCAACTCTCCAAGAAATTTGCTGAAATATTTGCATGTATCCTTCTCCCATCCTTCCCTCGTGCGAGAATCTTTAAGGGAATATCAATGCAGCGCATCAAATTACCCTTCAGTTCCTATTTAGTCATATCTGCAATATTCGAAATAAACCACGATTTTTAAAAAAGATAAAGAATCAGACATATCAGCATTTTCATAAATCTGTATTATTATACATTTCCCAACGGATGAAACAGTTAGAAAAAGCCATGCGCCAAAATCCTTCGCTAACAAATACGTTATTCAACAGCCTATAGTCCAAATCAAAGTTCACATTAACATTTATCCAGAATTCGAATTATTTTCCACCTCTTCTTCAAGGCAGAAAATCCTACACGCGCATCCTTCAAGGTAATAAATTAATGGTAAACGAATAAGGTAACGAAATTAACGGTCTCGAACAGAATACCACCAAGATGAGTCTATATCAAGACCGCTCCTATTCCTTCTGAATATAATAATTTCGTGAAGCAAAACTCGAATAAAACAAATATTTTACGCGTCCTCATCAAGCGTCCATTTATCTCTGAATAACAAAACTGGACAGTTGAGAACTCAGAATACGGTTGCTTCTGGAACAAATAATAATGCTGTGCATATCTCCTAATAAACAAGTCCAATATTTTGATATTTCACTTCAGTATAGTGAAGAGTCACTGTATGTAAATGAGGAAATGTTTACGGGACGCATGGGATATCGGAAATATCTTCAATGCCCGCATCCGATTGCTGCTTCATCGACTTGAGCAACTGTCGATGCGTTTCTATAAGCACTTCACGTGCTGCACCCTGAAATCCAAACTTAATTATGAATGAAACAGTCACACGAAAATGGTTCCGAAGTGCTATCGAAATCTTGGTGCCATGTTCATGATGGATCAGCAATGTAGTCAGTGAGAAGTTGCAGTTCAGAACCCACTGAGGCCCGTGACCTGAAGTCATCCTGCTGACTGTGTCAAATTGCCACGGCTAAAACTATATCGCCGGTGCTTTCATCAAACAGTACAAGAAACGCATTTAAATTCTATAACACTGAATTAATAAATACACATAAAGCTGTCAACGGTGCCCCAAAATTCACAGAGCAATACTTGCTCAACCATCAGGCAAAGTGAGCAGTAATTTGTTCCCTCAAAAACACTTCTGTCACGAGAGAACTTTTCAACCCAGAACGGCTGGGCACTGAAGGCTTAGAGACCACTCAATTCACTGTAAACATCCAATTCTCTGAAAAGTTACATTTTCCTTTCCTTGCAAACAACGTATCTGATAATACTAGCAGTCCGCCTACTGTACCACCTTTCAACTGTCGCATTTCTCCTCATCACATATAGAAAACATTTTCCAACGTCTCCGTCCAAAATTTACCCTCCCCAATTGTACCTTCAACGACTAAACCTAAGATAAAATACCTCCAAAGTCGCGAGATACTGGTCGTACACAACTGAACTGACGCGCAACTTAAGTGCATCACAAAGCGCATGCTCACAGGCAACACGCACTGCCGTATTCTTCTCCTTCGTACCGTTCACCATCATCGGTATAATTGCCTCAAAAAGCGTTCATTATATCGCGGGACATAAACCAACAAACAATATTCTATTATTTCAATCACTCGTCATCGAGGCCTATCTCCGTTACTTCACGTCATAATTGGCCAAATAGATTAATCCACTGCATGAAAATAGAAAAACGAATCTCAACGATGGTCTCACTGTAATGATATGGAGCATCTGCGAAAATCCGGAAAAAAACAAACCGAAACAGTAACATCACAATATAGCTAAGGGTGGCGAGTAATTAATGTTGACTTATTGTAACACAATCATCCCACTCAATACTTCGACGTCCTTTCACTTTCGTAGTGGAGTTTTCCAGTCACTAACTCATAGGGGAGCAGAAAACAGGGATCAATCTATGACCTCGACTACGGGCAACAATTTTAGCCACCGAGCTCATTGAGTTAAAATCACCTAACGGATTGATGGGAGGAAACACAAGCAGACATAAGTAACACGTAAAAACAAAAAAACTGCAAGGATACTTTGGTGGATAAAAAGAAGCAACATAATCAAGAGGAAATCGGAGATAACTGAAGGAACGGCACTTCATCGTGCAAAACAAACATATTAATTTCAGAAGAAAAATTGCAACTCATTGGAAAAAACTTCAAATTCGGATCGAGATTTACTTGAAGTTAGGCGAAGGCGAAACCAATGAACCTCTCACCTTCATCTGAACAGGCGACAGGTCTCTGACTGCGATATGATGCACACCAATTGCAGCTATTCTCTTAACGTCATTTGAAGGGTGATTGATTCCACGAACGAGTGCCGACAATAATGTTATATCCATTGTTCGTTCGCTACAAATGAACCGCTTTCCCCAAATAGATTTAAACCACGGCTCATTTATTTCAACGTAATTTAATCTATGCGATTTAAACATATCCATCAAGGGCAATGCTTGTTCACATTAAATGGCGCACTAATAATAAGTACATAATAGCTGGGCTACATAAGGACAACATCTGCAGTACATAATATAACTGGATAACGATAAGTGCGTGATCAACTGCTTCAAGCAACTATGAAAGCATTAATGGCTCATATAACGATGACAATAATAAGATGGAAGGCCCATCCGAAATTCTTTTAAACTGCTTCTGCTAAAACTGCAGAAAGCATAGCTTTAGGATTCTGATAAAACTAATCAGGTCAACCACGAAAAAGAGGCTTCAAATACCGTTAAAGCTGAAGGGAGAACGCTGCTATTAAATGCAACGGAAACTGCGAAGGATGGGTTCATATATGAAGAAAAATTCAAATATTACTTCAGAAGGAGCTCAGCCGCAGCACGGACACCCGCACAAGCGATGAACGATTTATCCGACTGAATTGCCGACGCAATTGCGGAACGCAGCTTCTCGATTCCGTACGCATTCAGCAGTGCGTCCGCATCCTTCGCACATGCGTGCTGCAACGCGACAGTGTGTGCGTGCCGTTGCCTTACATCATACCCATTATTTTCCACCGCTGTAAATTGTTGGTATTAGCGGACGGATTTTTAACATCACTCATTTCAAATAACCTCGTAAATGAAGACTCATTTGAACTACAATTGCGTAGCTCGAACTCCGTTCCATCCCCATTCTCTCCCTTCTCCTCTTTGCAATCCTCATCTCTCCCGCTCACAGGGCAAAATTCAGAATGCAGAAGCACCAGGCATGAGATAACAAGGCTATAACTCCGTCATGTTTTACCGACTCTAATGAGGCTCACGTTTAGAAATCACACTGCTGGAATACTGAGTGAATGCAGACAAAGGGGAGTGAGAATAATTTCATATATCTCGAAAACATCCACTGCCCTCACAAAACTTTGACCTCAAGAAATCAAAAAGCTGAAAACCCACTCCAACGGGAATCATCAAAATTAGCACTTTCCTCGACCTGCCCGAGACAAAACGAATCTTTAACGGACAATGAAATACAGAGAAACTATCAAACACGTTTTAGCCATCGCTGTTTCTAAAGCTGTGATACCACAAGCTTTAGGATGATTGAAACATGGACTTACGAATAAGAAAGGCGGGTGTAAATGCATTCAATCTCAGAACGGCCTCTCCATAAAGGGCAGCCGAAGCTAGCAATGTTGCATCATCCGCATCCTCTCCACAGTGCTTCTCGGCAACACTCAATATCGACTTTAGACATTCGTCGGAAAGTTTCGCATGAACCCGACTCAAGATTGCTCGCAGACTCACCAGTGTTGTTTCTCTGAACGCGCAATGCAGTAAACCAGCACAGAAACCAACCATCGGTCAAAGATCAGATTCCTTTTTCTGAGGTGGCAATATCAATCTACCACCATAACCTTTCCATGATGATGATCTAAGCAAGCAACTAAAAGGATTAATATCACGAAACTTTGCGAAACAATTATAAAGCAAAGATTATCGAATGAATCGTGCAAGAGTAAGCTGTTGACCTGTATCCGTCGCTGAAGAAATCTTCAGATAGAAAGATGAGCATGGGCTGAACGTAAAAGACGACGAAAAACAACGAAACATAACTCAATCATAAATCGGGCAAGCACTGATCATCAAATACAGACAGAATTTAAAAAAAAAATGTAAAACCAAAACCTCGAAAAATGATAAAACCAACAGCAGCGATGAATCATCAGAAGTGACGAGGAGTCTGACAAGTTCAGCGGCGATGGGCTCTGGTTTAGGGTGGATGGCAATGAGGCGTGAGAGTGCCCCTCCAGAGTACAGACGCACCTTCCTTGAAGATGGCTCTTGCAAAGCCTTCAAAAATGTGCTCTGCAGTTGTGGTAGGAATGGACGAAGCAAAACATCGACCTATAAAACAACATCCATATCAAATTATTCCTCACTAGGCCTTCACACAGCTCATACCTTTTAATACCACCGGAACGCATGTAAATTATGACATCGAGTGGAGCCCCTTCACTAGGGAAAGAAGTGAGGTCCTTCTATCAGAACAAACATTCCCACAGAACTTTATCTACAAACCATCGGTTAAACATACTATATAAATCGATTCATTTAGGCAAAGGAGTAAGCTTCAATTAAAAATCCATTATTATTTCACTACAAAGGACTAACTTTATTGTAACTGAATGGCTCTAGCTGTACCCTTATTTCCTCATAAATTTTAGTCTAAGCAATTTTGCAACAGTAGGTTACATCCACACTCTAACTTTTCCTTTCGCAGCTTTAACAGTCCCCCTTCAAAAAAGTCTGAAAATCTTAGGTTCCCGTCAGGTATTAGAAGATAGTCTAATATCTTTGTTGCACTTCAAAACTAATCTAACGTAAATCAAACGTTATCAGTAACCTTATCGAGTAGTTGAGCCAGCGTCCAAAGGATCGACAACTTAACAGGTGGGGGATAGCGATCGCCTAATACACGTATCAGGGGACCAGTGATGTTCACCACATGCGCTTTAAGTGCGGCCGCCGAACTCATCGAAACGATTGAGCCCAATGTTTCACCTGCTACCTCCTTCATTTCAACGCCTCCCGATAAGATTCCCTCACGTAGAATCGGTAACAACGGTTGCAGACCCTTAAACACGACTTGATATCAAAGATTTCCGATCAACTGAATTAGCATGAGTAACATTCATAATGATTTCAAATAAAAGCAATGATCACTCTTGCGACAGCATCCTTCATCATTTCTGCACACTTTTATTTTCCAATTCCTCTCCAACCGAAACGAATTCTCCCTTAGCAACATTCTTCGATCGCAATCCCCAATTCCACTTTGACCATATCGCATCCCTCTCGATTATCATGGAGAAATCCTTGCCTATAACGCTGGGCCATTTTCCTGCTGGATAATTATGAAAGTCCCTCTCTATGAATCCAATCGTTTCAACGGAGAATGAGGGAAAGTCCCATCCTTGAGCTTTCCAAGTAAATTAGCAAGCACTGTTGCCCTAACATCATAGCATGATAGAATCTGTGATGATGAAATACACCGTATTTCTTACACATATTCCCCCCTCAAATATGAGCAGATTAAGAGATTAAGCAGCTTTAAGCACGTTATGAGAACTGCGGACGGAAGAGAGAGACAGCATGTGATTATGCAACGAACTCACCTTCGGATGTGACATCCCGGCTATAATGCCATCATTGGTGTGAGACTGAAGGGTGGCAAGTGCCTGCTTAACGGTTCCTATAGCGGCCATTTGTTGTCGCTGATCGAGACTTTTCGTTACACAAATCAACGTCTCGATAGCGTTATCGACAATCGCATTATTCGACGAACTATAAAGAAGTAATGCTCCAGGAAGAATCTCTTCCACAAGCTCGCTCAGGTCAACCTGCAATATACTGAGTAAAGGGTGCATGTATAATTCCCGAAATATTCACGCTGTAGATACCACCCCCACTTAAGTTGATTTGATGATGCTGAGCCTTACCACTACTGCGCCACTGTTCTCCTCAGGCAACCGCTTCTCCTAGAAGCGTAGAAGATTTGTGGTATACCCCTCTTCATCCCTCCTCAATCTAAAACTTCTAGACTCGACTGCATCGCTGCACATGTCATCACTTCTGCATTTCGACGGTTTCTTTTTGAGTAAGCTCTTCCAGCAGTGAAGTGAGGAGACGATGGACTGGATAAATGAAGAATCGTTATCCTATTGAGTGCCGCCATGCTGGCTGAGAAACGGAGGAGGATAAAGCGTGGATAAGATAATGATGACGCAGTGTTATAAAAGGCCAATGTAACAATAATTCTACAGATGTCCACTGTTACGGTCAAACTAATCTCAGCTTCATTCAAATCACTGCTTGATGGACGAGCGGGAACACTGGCTCAGGCAAGTACAGTTATTCGCATATGGTTAAATACATATGCCAAATGGATTTCACTACGCATGAATTCGAGCTCGTACATAGTATGCAAGGTGGAAATGGTGGGCGAACTAAAATATTTGCGAACTTAGCCTGCTAAAGCGTTTGCTCAGGAAACTGAAAGTCGTGGGTTCGAATTCATTTCTTGGAACTTTCCACTCTTTTAAATGGACAGCACCAACTTTGCAGCACCTCTTAAACGGTAATCAGAGCTACAGTTGGAAGGAAATATTTCATGGATCAGCAAATCATTAGCTGGGATTCGAAGATTTCTTTGAGGCAGATGTCAACGAAAAAGTCTGTTTCATGAAAACCACGAATACGCTTAATGCAATTTCTGACATATCCCTTACAAGAGGAAATATCGAACCTCATAATCATTGGATATATTTGAAAACCACAGATAATAAAATAGAGGAAGTTAAAATAAAAGAAAGCGTTTAGGAAAGGATAAAAATCACCTTAGTGTTCTTAACAAAGAGGTGGATAAGAGTCGATGATGCGTCATGATCTTGGATGAGTGCCTTCTGAAGGAGAGTGGAGACGATAGTTGAAACTCCCTCTGGATCAGTCACTGATAAAAGCACTTGCAAACATTGACCAATTTGCTGAAACAAAAAAGGTATGCACGCAGACAAAGGAGATGAAAAACCGTATTTTACATGCATATATACATGCATATCTATAGGGAGGCAGACACAGTAACTAATCATCGGAACGTAATAATGATGAGAGATCACCAAACGGACGGCCTCCCGTTTGGCATCAAAGTATCCTACTTCAAAAGTTTGCCGACCAACGGTTGAACCAACGAAAATCACTTCGACCCTTATCGAATATGCGAACTCCGTTAAGAAACAATTAAAGAACTGTACTGAATGGATATTAATTGTTTATGCAACAACGAAGATCCACAAAACCGACAGAAACTGCTGCATGTAATGCCATGAAGATATTCCCTAATTATGACATCCTGGATTATTCAAATATTCATCGTTACTGAACTGCTAATGAAAGACAGGTACAAACCTCGTCATCATTACAGTTTGCAAGCAACGATTCGAGGACTCTGCTCAGGTTACGCGTAAGTGAATCCCCAGCCACTGCCGACAACGCACATAATGCACGGGCATTTATTGGAGGACGCGTTAACTTCGGCAGAACATATGAAAGCATCTGCCTGCAAATATGAGCATCGTTAAGGCAACTATGCTTGAAAATCGACGCCGAATTATGACGCTGCTCCCTCATGAAGAACACCATAGATCAAGGCATTCTCTCACCTTTCATCCAAAAGACAGAGGATCTGATTCAATAATGATATGAAGAGCGAAGGCATCGAACGATACACCACATCAATCCAATTCTCCATTACGCAATTCCTCTCATAATTATGGTATGCATTCAATAACATCAAAAAAGCACCTGCTGTTCATACGCATAATCTGCGATAATCCGTCCAATAAGCGGTCATCTTGTTCTCCCAATGAATCCAGCAGTGGAGCCACTATGTCATCGAATGCCGAGGATCCAACGCTCTAAAAAGTAGAATCCTAATTTTTCAATCTGTTTCAACACAAATAATTACCAGCATTTCGAACGAAAATTTGTGGATAAATGAATAGAGCAATAAAAAACAAATCGATAACGTTATTTTAATTTACTACCTGCACTTGAATATCACCACATTCCGTATCTTCTTTTCGTCTTCATTACACCAATAAAGTTCCGGAATCCAATCAAAAACAGCAACTCACCTGGCAAAAAGATGTGAAAGTTGCAGCGGCAGCTTTGCGCACCTCCATTTCTGGATCTGATAAAGCCTTCTTGATTGGCTCAACCAACTGGGGAGTATACATAATGACCACATCCCTAGTGGTGTTCTCGATGATTTCCGCTAAAGCAATCGCCACTCCTTGACGTTGCTCGACGGATCGTGATTCTAATCCGAGTTCCAGTACAGGCAGAACGTCAATCAGAATCCTCTCACCCATCTTCTTGACCAGTTCACCCAAACATCGTGCAGCCATTTGTTGACGATCATCGCTGTTACTCGCCAAGCAGCCCAATAACATCTCGAAGAGTGTTTTCATGATCTCCTTCAGCATTCGAGGTGTATTTGCGACGACTATCTGAAACGAACAAATCTCCGTACCAACGTTACATTGCTGATAGGATCATCATCCCACTTTAATGCTTATGATCAGTATTTTCCAAACATTACGTCCTCAAGTGGGTGTATATTTCAGTTAACATGAATGATCCAATGTACATTTTATCATCACACAGCCACTTGTGACCACTTCAAACCGGTGCACCTAATATGCTACAACACATCGGGCAATATGTCCTAACCAATCAACAATATACCTGATAGATGAAGGAGACTAACCACACCTTTACAAGACTTACTGCTACACATCTTGAACGCCAAAACAACAGATTTGCTGTATGGAATTTTGCATCTCCCGGAAATCCGCTCCCTGCAGCCACAGAACGCCGATTTTCACTTAACTTGCGCATATGCTATACTGCAGTAATTACTTTGAAACATAAAGGAATATATCGGACATCCGAGATGGTACTTGCAGAACGCTATGATGACACAAGTCCATGTAAAGAACTTCAGATGTACAGTAAATGAGAGGGGGGGGGGGGGGGATTTTATTTTCACAGCATCGAGTTCGATATCGAACTAAATCTGGTTGTCTCATGCTTATCTGAAAAGTTTGAAAAAAATAATTAACTTCTTCATGTGATATCCTGCTCTTGAGATATTTTCTTCGGAATTTTCATTCCCTTCTCCCCTTCCACCAGGATTGCAGCTTCAGTACTGTCAGGTCACCAAAAACTTATATTGCTCACAGGATGGATAAACGACTATGATTCGGTGGCTAAATCGCCTAGGCTTGGCTGAGCAAGATTAATCAAATCACACAATGCAAGGTTCTGCTAAATAAAAAATATCGTGTTCGACAGAGTCCATAAAGTCAAATAAGTTAACGTTTTCAATCAGCGACCTTCCACACATGGCTTGCCACCTGTCGAACGGTCAGTGCAACATCGGAGCGTGCTAGGTAAATGCTCGCCAGGACGCGATCTCTGCAACACTCTCCAACAAAATGAACACAATAATAGCATTGCCTGCGATCTTGCAGCTTCATTTGGAAACCTAATTGCGAATGTGCACGTTGCACAGAGACCGCGATACATTTGCTACACATTCTAATGATTTCTATAAACGAAAGTGTACTCATAAGAAAAAAATTCCCTTGTTTCACACGATGGCCCACTGAAAATATTACACTCACAGCTGCAACTCTCGAAATGATTCCTCCATTTTCCTTATAGTCTTCCAGAAGAAGAAGGCGAGGATCATGAAAGAACCCCTCCCTAACTCGTTCTTAAAAGTGGGGATTCAACCAGAGATTATGGTTGAGCACACAATTTAAATTTTTATTAAGGGATCACTAGAATCACAAATATCGTAAAGATGCATGTCAGAGCTACAACAATGCATCAATACTTCGTGCCTATTTCCGAATATTCCTCTCTGCTTATAGCGTGTACTGTTGATGATGTTTAAGATTTTTGTAGATGAAAAAATCACACACAGTCGGTTAAGCCCTCGGCGCAGGCTTATAATCAATACAAGCATTTCTAAAGCACACTCATAGTAATCTGAGGAAAAGACGACAGAAGGAGCAACAAACGGACCTGCAAGTTTGGCCAAGTTGCCGGACGATTGCCTTTCCAGCAGCCTCCATACCCATAGTGTCATCCTCGTTCGACGTCGCCGACGTCATCTTACCACTCACACCTTCATGTAAGCCTCATCTCAGTGAACATAAAATGATTCCGGAACCACGACCTCCGTAATTACATTAAAATGTGTTCGCAGCAATGGATGGTTTTTTCTTTTTTTTAACGGCCACTGCAAACGGTGATCCTACAAATTCACCTTCTATATGATGTAAATCCCCTTCTCTGATATGCACCATCCATATGTACATAGATAGCACGCTTGTATATCAGATGCCGTTAACCTTTTACTTAGTCTTTTGCAGAGGTGGACGGCAAAACAAGTTGAAGGGGAATAGGAAATATTTCGAAAATAAACTTAAATGTTATGAAATAATAATATTTCGTCGAAAAGATTTTAAACAGTGCCGTATATCGAACATCCCGAACAGGGACGCAGCCACCAATAACACCACGAATATACAGAGGTCATAATTAAGGATAAACAGTTGCTGAAGCACATATTCATTCAAATGAATGCTGTTCTTTAAGCGAAAGTGTATCAGCAACAAATGCAGGAAGCATTTACACCACAGCATCAAATAAACACCTTAAAGTTTACTGCTTTACAAATTACAACTGCAGAGCTTTCATTTCTGCTCCTCCTCCTTCTCTTCTCCTCAAATGCAACACGCCTCTTTCAACTATTGCTTCAATAACAAAACAAAATAAATAGTGTATACCAGAAATATTGAAAAGGAAATCGCCGATGAGTGTAACAGATGCGTATCGAATCCTCCAGTTATCATCGAACATCGCTGCTTGTAGCTGAGGCAATAGAAGACGACGTGCGTGAGAGCAATATGTTGAGATGAGACGTTGACCCGCTTTTAAAGCACTGTCCCTCACATATTCGTTCTCATCGGCTAACGCTTTCAGCACGCTAGGTACCACCTGTCAGGATTAAACTCAAGTGAGTATTACCCACAGCATAACAACTAGAGCATTTCTAAGCATCTGAGTTGCGCAACGACGTTCTGGACAGTTTCTGACGTCCAGATCCGACCAACAACAGTCAACTCAACTTCTCGTAGCCGTATGGGAGTTCAGAAAAACAGAACTGGGAATGAATTCACCCAAAACGAGATGAATGTGGAATCAGTTTTGTCCTTCGCTGACTACCCACCCTGGCCAATACAGAGATGGAGGAACTGCACCAACGACATGAGCAAAAGTTCGCCAACAACTTCGTAGGTGAATGCAACGCACATCGAAGGGCAGCGTAAGCTCGTTATAACTAGATAAAAGCCGCATTCGTCGCTGACGGCCTGCTGAGAGAAACAAAGACCGGGTTATGCATGCCGTACTGTATGCAGCCGAGTGTTGATCAATAGCAAAGACAGAAGAGGTAATGGCGGCGACACAAAATGTAATGGCAAGTAAATTACGCAAAGTCCCGCAGAGATCACACCACATCGGTCTTCATAAGAAATTTGAAGACGTGGTCCAGAACTGTACTAAACACAACCGCAAATAGACTGGCTACCTAGCGCACCTGGCTGATATTATGTGGACTACAGGGTTCACCAATTAGGCGCCTCCAGATTGCAGAAGTCCACACAGTCAACCGGGAACCCTGTGGATAGATCCGAAGGGAAAACGCTTGAGGCTTAGACCAGCACAACTGGAGAACGAGGCCAGGAGGATCGACCCGATAGGGTCGATCACCACTTTCAACTGGAGAATAGTGAACCCTAACAAAAAAGACTGCAAGAGCATCCCACAAAACGGCCGATAAAAGCCATTTGAACACGATGAGTGCAGTGCTCGAAATGTCAAAAATCCACATTATTTTCCTCCTAATTTGAGGTACAGGATAACCTTAGGTTTGATGCCCTTCTACGCCTTTTTTTTTCTCCTTCAGGAGAAAAAATTCTTTTTCTGACCTCCGCATGGATAAGTTTGAATATGCCTTGAAAGAGAGCATATTATAGGCTTCAAAACTGGTTATGAAGGCAAACCTGCGGTAGGAATGGAACGAACTGGTCACCGAATAGCATCGGCAAATAAATATACATCAAGATGTATCCATCGCGTACTTCCGGTGCGACTATCTCCGATTCCGTTGTTTTTATTATATCCGGCATAACGTAAGCCAACTGGTCATCTCCTAATGCTTTAAGAACCTGTAACAACACATATATGCAGACCAAGTTTTCTGGATATAAACGAGGCCTTTCCTGTCCTTACTTCAATAAGAAACAAATCGTAATGCAATTTAATTTTCTATTTCCCACATCCATAAGGAAATAAATATTGGGAATGCGAAACAATCAAGCTTTGCACGATATAAATCCAGGAAAGAAGAGAGACCTCCGCAAGACCCTGTGCAGCACCAGATCGATCAACCGGGCTTGCATCTGAGACGAGTTTTTCCTTCAACCAAGGTACTATTTGCTCCCTGAGCCGCACCGACGTATCGCCAGATGAGCAAGCAACGATAGCACCAAATGCCTTTGCGGCCACTGTACGAATTTCGGGTACAGGATCCAACAATGACTTTTGAAGACCAGGCACCAACTCACATAAGTATGGTTCCATATCCTGCAAAAAGTTATTAGGGATTACATAAAACAGCGATTTGTGCGTTTCATAATGGAAAGCATCTCTCAAGCCCTTTTAAACTGAAAACGTTCTGAGGAAAAAACAACAACCCTATCACATCCTAAAAAGCTGCCGTTACAGCTACGTACTAGATCTTAACCCAAACCTCTGACCTCATGATTTTAAAACAGAAACAACTCAATAACATAGCGGCGTCGTTTCCTCTTAGAAGTACTACTTGCAGGGAACTCACGCCGTAGCCCTTACCATTTAGCCCGTAATGGCAAGGAAGTAAACTTGCTGTTTCCAAAAAGAAAAACAACAAAGCGCACACCTTATTATCGGTGAGAGAGTAAATGCTAGCAATGATCTGCGCAGCCATTCGCCTCGTCTCCGTATTGCGGTCACTGAATGCACGTCGCACGATTGGCATTATGAGTGCCAACGATGCTGCATCAATGTAATGGATGAATCTCGTGTTGACGATCGTCTGCAGACAAGACGTCGTCTTACTTGCGGGATCGACAAGACCGGCCAACAGATGCGAACTAATACCTGCATTTGCAATAATGTGTCCGCGTGAGCTCCTTTAAAAGAATCGAGTACAATAAAGAGATCAAGTATAAGGTGAGAGATAAAGCTGAGAAGTGACATATGAAATTCAGCAATAGAATGTAGTGCGAATAAAGCAAAATTCCCTTCAAAAAGAAAAACTAAGAAAAACCCATTTCACAAATTCGAGCATGCTAGACACGACGCCCGCATATACTGCGACGTCTTAACCTCAAACTCTCGAAAAAATAAGCACTACAAACCTCAAACAACTGCCACTGCATTCTTAACATCGAAATGCGATCCTCTTGTCCATCGCTTCTTCTGATCATGCCAATTAAAACCAAGAAATCAGTTTCCCTCTCCATAAAAAGTGCATACATTTGCACACAGCCAAACACTTCATCAGAGAGCATTTCAACCACCTCATTAGCTGATGGATAACAATATGATTCAAACGAAAAACGAACCAAGTATCTCAGGATTCCGTATGACTTTAGCGATCTGCTTGAGTGCCTTTTCTCCCGATTTTTGTACCTTAGAGTGTGAGTCAGCTAGCACCTCGATGAGTTTCGGTACGATGCTTGGTAGACATGCCGAAAGTTGCTTCGGTGCACAGAATGCCATTGCACCGAGCAATTCCACCGACGCACACTTAGTGCGCCACGACTCCTCATCCAACGCCGTCAATAGCGACGGCAGTACCTTAAACACGAGAATTCAATCACCTTCTCGTTATAAATCCGCATCGTCAAGTAATCTCCAAAAAAACATAAGAAGTACAAATCCTACTGCCCTTGCCCTTAAGTATGTGCCCTTAACCTGTTCATAAGACCTTCAAAGTCATACAACAGAACCCAGTCTCAACTCTGACTTGAAAGAAAAACGAAATACTTCGCGACAGAGGGGAAAACAACGAACAAGTTTAACGCCATGAGCAGATAGCATGGCCATCATAGCACGTGCGGCGTCATCTGCGGCTCGTCGCACATTCCCGTCCGAATCTCCAAAGCATATCAGCAACGAAGGCAGCACTTGCACTATGTATGGCTCGAACAGCTTCCCCATTGTGCTGAAGTATAAATAAATGCTTTCTTACTGTTAATTCTCGATGCTAACTCCAGACGACTACGATGAGGAAGTTACTAGCGCAGTTACAGCGCGAGATGACATGCTCACCTGAGGTCAGGTATTCATATCACTCCTACAAAAAATCTCTGCCTAGTCGTTCTGAACGAATTTCAAAGCCCCCACGAACAAACCTATACAGAGATTATAATGAAATCGTCAAATACGCTGATATATTTTTCCAATGAAGGCAAAGGAATAGAAAAAAAGCATGTTTTTTAATATGGAGTCGGTAATTCATGAAATTTTTTGTGATATGGGCAGCATCTAGCTAGTATCATCATTCAATCATTTACTGAGCTATGTTGAAAGGTAAATAAAGTCATCAACGACATGAATAAGCTTTCACCTGCAGAGCATTTCAAGTGCAAGCAGCGCACCCTCGCGATGTTTCGGGTCCTTCTTATTTGCCAATGAATTTTGAATCATCTTGATGAGTTCTAACTCACGTACTGCCGACATACCCAATCCCTAAAACAATCCATACCATATTTCTCCGTTGCATTCAATAACTTTGTGCAAATTCAGTCATGAAGAAATCGACGAGCTTATATAATTATTGGATAAAAATCCCTCAAAATGTACAAATTAATTTATAACAGACGACTGAAAAATGTCGAAACGACCGAGCCTTAATAATTTGATAGACAAACGCTGGGAAAATGAGCAAAGAAAAAAGCAAATAAAACAAACTTTAACGATACCAGCGAGACCATAGGCAGCACCTCGACGTTCACCATACGAATCCGCCTCAACAAGCAAACACAAAAGTGTACGAACGAGTTCTTTTGCACTGTCTCTTATTGCTGGTACCAACGGCGGTAGGCACTTCGATACTGCTTCTTGCACCTATAATATCATCAATCAGTTGCTCTTCGAAGGGAACCTATGTGAAACCTGTCATGTGAGACGCATTACATGAAGTTCAGATATAAATCCCTCATAGTGCGTATCTAAGCCAACAGCGGGACGAATAAAGGGTTTTTCTCTTGCGCTTCTCACTCGCTCCAATCCTCCCACAACTTCAAATGTACCTGCTTCCGGTCATATGAAATGACAAAACTTCCTTCAAATCTTCAATCAACCGCGCCCATTTAAACAAGGTCGCCTTAAAGCAATCAAAACTATTCATGTATAAGCCGTTCCTAGGTGAAAATGTTGCCGTCCGAATTCCAATGTCGATATTTCACTAGTTTATTATACAGCAGTTTCGAAATCACGATGGACCATCTGTATTATATAGGCGAACTGCGATGGTAACAACGTATGCAAAAAATGTCATGTTCTACCGGGAGGGACCGCTGGCTGAAACTGTTTTTTCCATGTGCAAATTAACTGTTGTAGACAGCTTCAGTCCAGTCAGGTAAATACCTCACCACCCTCCTTCTAATCAAAAGACGAACCCCAACCTGTTGTGAAGGCGTTGAAAGAGTTTCAATGAGACGAGCTGTGATTGTGCGCACTTTTTCGTTGCTTGGATCAAGATGTTGCGCTAAAGTGCCCAACATTAGAACGAGTCCTTGCCGCAGGTTATCGTGCTGTGGTCCATCCGGTGTCGAATGCAAGAGACCTTCCAGGAACGGTAATAATTCACTCATACGCGCTTCGCCATACTGCAAAACATTTCACCCAGTTTTCTGCATATCAATAGAACGACTTGCAATTTAGGCGAGGCTGCTTAGAAAGCTCAAGTATGCGAACGAACAGAAATATGGGCAAATAAATCCAAATAATTGATCCGCAGCTGATGTTTCCAACAGGAGTCAAGGTCATGGAGCGCCACAGCGATATTTCTTCCTCGAAGTTAGGTATCAGCCTGTACTAGACCACTTCCGATAAACCTGACACCGCATGGTAAAACATTCCCCAAATCCAAAAATGCCTTTAGCTTAAACAACCCTGAGGTAAAATGAAGAATATAGCAATTTTATGAAGGCTAATGACTAATAGCTACGTTGACTCCTCGAAAGACTGTTTATTTACTTAAACATAGAAGATGCCAGGAAAGCGAAATGGTCAAAACTCTTTTTCATGCATCTCACCCACCATTTCAGGGGAGATTGTGGTTTCATCAGCTTTTCAAGATGGACGAAGAGGCTATACAGACGCGAGTTTATGGTGTTTTCATACATCAACAGAGAATCATATTCCACAGAAAATGTGAGAGAATGGGAACGATAAGATAAACAAGATCAACATTTAGGTTTTAATGTTTTTGAACTGAGGCAGCAAGATGACGAGGACAGTCTGCCATCGCCATTTCAATACGTTAAAACTGACAATTAGGTAAGACCCGACGACGTTTCATAAGGAATTGACAAATGCAACACTTAAATGGCGTAAAGTATATCAGTAATCTGCTTAACAAAACAATGGAGTCCTTTCGTACGAGTTTCAATCACAAAGCCATGACTTCGACTACCATCAATTAAAAGACGCGAGTAGTACATCAGAGGGATGGGTGGAACAGGGTGAGAGGAGAAAGATCGAAACAAAAAAGAGTCGGGAAAATAATAGAAAAGCTTTTCCTCTTGATACGTGTTACAAATTTTCCAGCCCTGAAGAAATTATAGGAGATATAAGAGGCTTGGGAAGTTTTTCCGAACACTGATTTACCTCCCCAGTCGATGTTCTCTGCGTTCACGTTGCAAAAACCATTTCCAACTTAGAGCCACTTTTTGCTACGGCGCAATAAAATGGGAAAAGCAGTTACTGAACAGAATTCCCTACACCTGTTCTCATCAAAGAAAGCACTATTCGAATCAATGTAAAGCCAAAAATACCCCAACATAACGGAACCAATAAAGCTGAAGTTTCGCCTTCCAACTTCACTTTCGCGACAGCAACACACTCCCCCACTATCCCCTTCTCATTTTTTCCCAAAAAGTACGACCACTCCCTTGCTTAGTTAAACCGCGTATACCGAGCTTTTCTTACCATCTGCCCATTGTGTTAAATACTTAACCCTACTTGTCGACTTTTCTATGAACACTGTTGGGAAGCAGTGCTGAAAGCCAAAAGCTTTTGCTGAAGGAAAATAAATAAAGAGACCGATGCTGATTTGAAGTAATCTTCGCTAAACCTTTGACTCTTGAATTCCAGGAATGTACGCCTATTTTCCGGACTGAATGAGCAATGAGAAAACAAACAGTAATAGATTCAGTAGGTGCCGATTAGATGCGGCAGCATACGTTTTGAGTAAACCTCGGAGCACTACAGCCCCGCAAGCGTTCGCAAGTTCCCAAAAATGATACATAATTGGTGGGGGCTTATAAGCGTGGAATTACTGTACCGGTATTTACAAATGCAAGCACAACTACAAGCTAAACTGCAAACCGCAAAATAACAATTACCTTTTTGATGGCTTCAATAGCTGTGTTACGCATCAGATCACGACATTCAGCATTCCTGTCTGATAAGCCTCGTGGCACAACTATCTTGACGAAGGTTACCGCAGCTGACTCTGGGACGTGAGCGGCGAGCAATATCAGCGCCTCACCGACACCTGCTCGTCGTTCCCACTGATCCACCGGTTCCCTTACCACACGACCTACATCGTCGATTACCGCACCGCGCATCTCAACAATTCAACATACTGTATGAGTGTGCATGCGCACCATCCCAAAGTACTAATCTTACGGATTACAGCTGTTCAACTGTATTCAATTTTCCCTCACGAAATGCTCTACAGATCGGTACAGAAACCGAATAAGACAAGAAAAAAGACCAAGTAAACAAAATAAGTGAAAGTGGACAGTAAAACTGCGACAATAAATTTGAAAAGAAAAAAATGAAACGAATCTATAGCTTGCGTCCTGTAATAAAAGCGAATTTAGTTACGCTCAGACTGACAAGATAATTCCTTAGCAGGCCTCTGATCCATCGGGGATCTGACCCCATCGGCGAACATTGTTTGCGGTCATCATCAATAATTGCTTTTAAAATACCAAACACCAAAAATATTGGCGATCGAAAGAGTATGAAATGACGCGAATAAATGTGAAGCCATTACAGGCAAGGGGCATGACTCCGATTGAATACTTCTGCATCCTACAAACATGCCTTCGACGATCTCTTCCACGGTAATCAAAGCCTATCACGATAATTCTGCGTTTTCAGAAAACTCGTGACTAAACGATGCTACTATAGAGATAACTCCACTATAAGGAGCAGAGGGCTATGACGATGCACCTCGAGATAATTCAAAACGGAACAGACAACGATATTTGCTTCGAAAACGACCGTTGAAACAGTAATAATTAAATGTTCAGAAAAAAACAAAATCATTCATATTCTGCAATCTGTAAAATAAGCCTGCTCTTGCTTTACCTTATAACCTTTGCTCTTGCACCTGAACGACTTACAGCATCCAAGTTGGATTAAATTCCAGCTTCACCTGCTCACTTAAAAAAGTGTTTATAAGTTTCGTCGCAAAAAACTTAGACAAGACGAGCGGAAATTACTTTCGATCATGGGGGATTTTGAAATTTCTTATTCACTTCAAGTGCGAACTCACTTGGCTCCATTACAATTAACATAAAGAAGAAAATACAATTCACCTTCACATGCTGTCAACGATCAAAAACACTCTCTGCAACAGTTTAGAAATAAACATCATTTCCTCATTCCTACCCTCATTTCGCCTACGTCAATATTGCAACTTCCTTCCACCTCAAAAATGCAACAACATACTTCACTCAGCTCACTGTATAAAGCATCCAGTCGCAACAAAACAGCATCCAGCTTTTCAGGATAGGCGACGATGAGTGATTCGAGTGCATGTGACGCCGATTTACGCATAAATTCCTCCGCCGATGTAACGTCGTCCAGAACATCAGTGCATAGCTCCCTTAAAACGAATAAAAGGATAAGACAAATGACTTCATAAATGAGGTTCCACCCAAGTGAAGTTTCCTTAAGATACTGGACATATAAAATTCCCCCTCTGCCTCCACTTCATCAAATACCAGATATGAACCATTCGATAGGAAATTAATAGAAAAAACAAAACAAAACAAAACAAAACATGAAAATTCATATCCGAACCTATTCTAACAATTTACTCAACAATTATCCGCCCATTAATTACTAATGACTTTTTGTGGAACCTAATTCAAATTAATATGTTGCCGTTTTTGAGAGCTAATAACTCGCCACGTAAGACACTTTGAGGTCTCATTCAAACATTGTCTAATAGTACCGAGATTATTCAACTACGCAACGCACTAACGACCGCTTCCGCCGCAGATGCTGCGGTTTTGCGGCGCAATAAACCTTTCATCTGAGCTATTATATGAGTGAGGACTCATCATCTGGGAGTTAATGCCCTTTAAGACAATTCCTACTAGAATAAAAGGAGACTCGTAAAATACTTTCTTTCTGGGACTTCACCAGTGTCTGTCTTCCAGTCCTTTATAGAACAAGCAAATGTTTCACTTACGGATTTGTTTGCAGTCCTTCATTATGCCAGATTACACTTGCCAGCTTGGCACAATCTTCGTTTATATCGTATCTGGCGACATAAATTCTACGTATCAGCAGATCCAAGAAGTGTGCACACTCAGCGTTTGATAGAACATACTGATATAACTGATGAGGAACTGACAATATCTGAAAATATATACCATAAAATGTAAAGGGTCTCCCAAGAATTTGCAGGTTATGCAGAAGGCGACGAGAAGTCAAAAAAGACTATTCAACGATCGGCGAGATATTCCTCACAATGTGAAGGCGTCCCGCAGTAATAACCCGCAATCTTGCATCTTTCGCTCCAACACGAAAAGAGAATGGTGGTTCCAAACTGGATCAAAACGATCAGATAAAATGAGGTAAAACGATAGTGCGCGACGATCTTCTTTACCTCTTCTATCTTCATTCATCTGCATATTTGACAGTAAAGCAAACGGCAGATTCGAACTAGCTCATTAAACCCAGAAAATGCACAAAAATATTGGAAAACTGAGTAATAAATAGTATTCGAGGTGAGCCAAGAGTAGGCAAACGAAATACGGCTTCCTCAACATCCAGCGATGCCAAAATATGGAGGAATAATGCGACCGGCAGGCATCTGCTAAACGTTTTGTCGTTCTGCGCAGATACCAGCAGCATTGCAACTAACTCCCTTCCGGATACGGCGCCGCAACGTACTTGCACAGACATAGCTCTATTTAACTTCGCTGACTCTCCAATACGCATTCGCTCTCTTTCAAAATTGAGCCCTTTTGAAGGATGCAATAGGATTCACACCTAACTGTAATCCAGTTTAGCTCTTATTACATGAAATCAGTTATAACTGATTCTACACGAAAGAAAAACTGCAGTGCATCTAAAGAGAAGGCAAAAAAAATGCAGAATCTAATGAATATCGCAACGTTCAGAAGAAACTCGAAACCGCGAAAGCATTACTACAGTGTCGAGTGGCAGTTCGACACTGTGCAACCTCCGCTAATTTCAAATTCTCGTGCAGCCCGAAATACAAAAGCTTTTTACACCTAAACAATGTATTAATACTGTGTTGGCATATAGCAGTGCACTGAACAAGTTTAATTCTCCTTACTGCTGCAATGAATTCCACGTTGCCAACCACAACTATCCCACTCTTGGCATATCCATCTGACTGCATTTTCTGAAAGACAATATTGAATGCAAAATGCACTTACCGATAGAACATTCTCGCGAACAACTGCATTGGTGTGTGCGAGTTTTGACAGCAATGCCTCCAACATTTGCACCATTCTAACTTCCCTCCTTGGAGCGTCATCGACCAGTTGGCAGAGGCTTCGAAGTGCGCTGCATGACAATTGAGACAGTTCGACCGAGTCATCTTCGAGGACGGCCAGTAGCATCGAACAGAAATGGCTCAAAGGAAGCATGCATACCTCATCACTCTGAAATGATTACCATTAATGAAACCTCTCCTTACTTCCAACATATATTCATTCCATATTAAGACAGTACTGTCGAACATACTGTTCATAAGACTCTTCGAAACGATAGTTATTCTCGTCTTCATAAACAGAAACGACCATCCAGTTTTGTGAAAAGAGGGACCCAGGGTTTCTATTAAAGGAAATACGGTACAACTCTCACTGTTCTGAAAAAAGCAACATCATTTCACACGCTCTCTTCAAAGCACTCGTTAAAACTTCACGACAGCAGTTTTACCAACTCCTTTTTTCAAGCGAATCCCATGGAGGTATACAATGCATTTCCAAAACTGAGCATTCATTAAAATTTATTCTAATTTGCATCCACCTTTCCAACCCTCCGTTCCTTTTTCTCCTTATCTTCCTTGAATCCCACAAAAGACGCTGCAAGAGCGACATATCCCACCGTCCTCCCTCTAACATCTCGAATACGAATAGGCCGTTAACTCATCGCACTAGTTCTATTTCGATTGCAAAAATTCAAAAATCTCTTAAATGTGCTTCTAGATTTTCATCTGTTCCATCAGCAGATGACCACTATGGAGTGAATAATTCTCTCTCAGTGACTTCATCGAAACTGTGCAAAACTACGACCGTCTAACGCCTTCTACCAATCTCTGTATATAAGCAAACGGAAATACAAAAATGGAAGCCGTTCGCGGCATCCTGAAGAGGAGTGTGATTGCTCGATATCTATAAATACAGAGTCCAGTTGGTTCCGTTTCAAGACAACAAATACGTTTGCCAATGGAGTGCATCAACAACAACAAAGAAAGTGAATCCATACCTAAACAATGTTATAACAAAGGTCGAAAAAGAAGACAGCATATCGTCAAAGCCAATCGTTTACTATGTAGTGCAGTAAACCTTAAAAAATCTCTGAACTACCGTTAGCCAATTTGATCAAACTGTTCTATGCTCCACTTACTACTTCTCGATGATGCACAATTTACTTCTGAGGTAAATTAGTTTAAGTATGCAGTTCTCTCTTATCCCCTTATCTATTTTAACCGAAGTTGTGCTGTGGTACCAACCTTGATAAATCTTTTATTGAACGCAGCAGCAATAAACTGAATTGTATTCAGTCTGAGTGCGTAAGTGTGAGTTCGATCTGATAAAATAGAGTTGAGGAGAGGCAAAGAGATACACAATTTGCCAACGTTGATAGTATCATCGTCACTCAGTTCCATCAATAATTCTTCCTCTGTCGCTATACACTCTTCTCCATCCAACAATATCGGCACCACCACACAACGATCTGTAGTTTCTACGATTAAACCTACACGTAGGATAGAGCGAAGGGGAGACCAAACCCTGCCCCTCGCTTCCTCCAGGTTGAAATATCATCCTTAAATCACTCCAAGAGTTACACTGACCAAAAATTGCACCGCATTTAGTCAACGGAAGTACAAGATACGTTTTTAAGGCTCCCTTCGAAACTCGAAAACCCATCTTCTGCTCGGCTTTCCCGGGAAACACAACCCAACTCAGGAGATGCAATAAAATACAATGACCCACTAAAATCGACTGAACACTAAATGTTGCAACGCACAATGCTTGCTTTACTTGAAATACTGACGAAAACTGAAATGTTGTTATTAGCTCATAAATGCTATCAGCGCCTGAATGCAGAAAAATACCCGAAAGCATCGCCACAGTCCTCAAAAGTTGACTTGCAAGAGGTTCCTCACTCCAACATCGATCCACATATGCCGAATGAAGAGCACGTGTCGTTGCGTGCAATATCAATTCGTCTGGAATCAAATTATGGGTTCTAAACGTACTCTGAAAATATTCATATTGTATCAGTAGGAAAAGGATAAAAAATGGATGTATAAATAATTCAAGACAACACACATCTGTAAAGTGGCAGTAAAGATAAAGCTCGAAGCACACATTTTTCTCATAAAAATGAAGCTCGAATTTTGCGATTAGCAATCTTCGATGATATAATGCAGCTAAACAAAGCAATATATTGCCGATCAGCCACTCTTGCTCATGTAATTAAACTACATAGTCGTCAGCGCCCAGCTACCAACTCTGGGTTGATACCATAACAAATTCCACATCTCGTTGTGTTCCAGTTTTATTTGCGCAGTTCAACTCGCATCAACTCGACCTCGGAAACGTCACTACATTTGATTGTAATTGAGGAATACTTACGAAGATAATCAATAGAAGGCTCGAAAACAGCATCGCGATAAGCACGGAAGGCATCGACAGCCAACTGCGAGACGAGTGATGGTTTCAGCAGTGGAATGATCACATCCATAATTATATCGATGTGCGCCGTTGATCCACTTGGATTGCCGCTGATCGCTGCTGAAAGCGCTCCCAAACGTCGCTCACAATCCTCATACAGTGAACGTAACCTCTCGCGTATTGCCTTAAGCATCCTTCGTTTACGCATAAAAAATTAAAGACGCATCCAAGTAACCATCAGGGAAAAGAATTTTAAGAAGGATATCGGTTGATTCCAAGGATCAGTATCACATGGATACCTATACCAACCTGAATTTCCTCGTCCACTCTCAGTTTACGAAACTTTTTAAAAAAAGGGTCTGTGATAATGCCCACATCACTTGGCGTCGAGCTGATGCAGTTTTCTATTTCTTTTAAAACCTCTGTGTGATCTCAGACCTCCTGTTTAACATACACATATTTTCATCGTCATTTCCATTTGATTACACATTGGCACTACACGATTACACATTACACGATAACCAATTATTTCATGATTACACCCAAATGCAAACAAAAAATATGAGATCGGAAATGTGATTTGAGGGTCGAGCATAAAGACCCAAACAATTATGGCAAAGATACGGAGTTAGTAAACTGTTCAGTGAACTCTACCCCTCCCCCTCCTCACATATGAGTCAATCACTCGTAACAGTTCAAAGCAAACTCGTTCAGTCTGCAGTTCAGCTTCGACAGCCTTCTTTTGTCTTTCAGTTAGTTTGCCCTCCTTACGTCTCTTCTCAGCCAACTCCTTTCTCAATTCGACTTCAGCAACCTGCTCCTTGAATTTGTAAGCCTGAAAAAGAAAGTACAATCCACCATAAAGCGTTATGACATGAAACTAGCAAAAAAAGGCCGTCAACTTTAAAAAAAGACCAAGATCGATGAAGAAAGAAACGTCAAGTAAAGAGCGATGTGGACAATGCTGAATCGATTTATCGTCTCGTCTTCACGAATCGCAACGAAAGAAAAGAGTTAAAGAGATCAAAATATAGGTCACCAAACACACAATATCGATAGTCTGTTGCATAATTGTGCACACCTTGCTTTCTCGTTTGACATTCTTTGCCTCTATTGCTTCTTCGCTGTTCTGATCGATAACTTCGGTATTATAGAGCTTGCCATCAGGCATTTTGTAAATTGCAACATCTTTTTCGGTTATCGCCAAATATCTAAAAATATTTTTGAAAATATCACTGCAAACGGTGCAGCTCATTAGAACAGTCACAAATCCGCAGCTCCATGGACGTCCTTTACCAATTGGCACAGCTAGCTCTCCATCTGTTTCCAGAGAGGATAGTAACTGTTCTCGTGGGTAAAAAAGAATCCGCGCACCCTCAACTGGAAGAGAAAGAATCTGCGCAAACCACCCTCACATTCAGGTCGAAAGCGAGAAAAGAAAGATAAAAAATATGTTCAGCTGCAGGAATGTAAAACTAGCTCCGCCATAAAAGAAAGTGATCAAAAAAGACATTATTATACTTCTAACGATGTAGGCAAGTGAGGAAATTATAGAAAATGATGTAACCTCTTTCTGCTAATATGGCCTAGGCCACTGGTGATGAGACTGTTCACAAGTGAAGGCATTAAGAGGAAGAGAATAAAACTTACTGTTGTATATCGATGCCATAGACTATTTCATGAATTTTTTGCCATACAATGGGGCGGAAATGCATCGAAATATCACCGGCAGACATCAACAGTCGAATAGCGTTGCGACGTACACAGTCGCTGTCAACCGTAAATACCTTCTGCACACATCCATCCAGCACCGACGTGTCGCCTTCGAGGAGTGCTGACTGATTCTCTATTGAATGGAACCAATGCATCCATTCCAAACCACCTTTTTCCACTGAAACAACATTAAGTATAAATTGTCGCATAAAGAAGAAAAACAAAAAACAGAAACTAACAACAAAAACGGTGAACTCATAGACGTTGCAATTAATAGAAACGAGCTATGTGTGCTCAACAATGACGTTACACAACATTCCCTCATCGAATAGAAGTTTGAAGACTCGGACATGGCGCGCCGGCACACTATAGCAAAAAATTGCTTATATTCAAGACTATCATAATCAAACGCTAAATAACAAACTTTTCATATACGCATGCAAAACAAAGGCAAAGAAAAACATAAGACAAAAGAGATGAGAACTAAGGAATGCAAATAATTATAGCGACCAGAAATCGACGTCACTTAACACGAACTCATTGATTTCAGGTCAAGATATTTTAGACGATTAATAAATGGAAACATTCTGAGCGCCAAGACGAAGTCGATAAGGAGTATATTTCAGATTCCGATAAGCCGAAAGCGGGACGAGTTACAAACTGAATTTGACTTAATATTATGGAATGGGGAAACAAATGAAAACTACGAGCGCATAATAAATTACTTCGATTGGAATATTCGAACAACGAATGCAGTTCAACAGCAGAGAAACTGTGAATAATTTTAAAGCAAATTATGAACTGTAACTCAATGCACCGATCTACAAGCGACGGTTAAAAGATGCCCAACAGCCATAAATAAATATCGTCACTGCTAAATGTGCAAACGGGAAAACAGATTGGTTGCAACTCACAATCTGTTGCATAATATTGGGTGAAATTTTGGGTGTACAGATTTTTCAAACCTCTGGGATGGAGAAATTTGAAAGAGCGGATTATACCGCTGCCGGCGGCAATTATTTCATTTCTGAGGGATGCAATTACACTACGTGATATAGCCAAACGTAGCATTATGTATATACGCGTAGGCTATACACACGGGTGTAACCAAGGTTTATATGGAACAACTTTAGGGTATTTACAGAACGATGGTATATCTGAACTTAAAATAGTTCCGAGTTTTATGAGAGGAAAGAATGAGGCTTTCAGTAGAAAGGATCACTGTTTTTAGTAGAACTTTAGGTAGGTTTCTGTGGAACATTTTTGAAGGAAAGTTGAGATCCACTGACGAAGTTACATTAGTATATCATGCTAGGATGCAAACTGCCAAGAAAAACACTATAGAAACGAGTAAGTCCTTAAAAATACGAAAAAAAACTTCCAAAAAGATAGAGGAAAAACAAACCAAAAATGAGCTGTTCGATCGACTTTCCATTATAGGCTCAAGTCACGAATCAAGTCATTTCATATGAAAGTTGAGATGCAGGCTTGCCCACAACTAGACCAACCCCGGCAGCCGGAAAAGTGATGACGCCAAAAGCCTCAACTAAACGCACATCACTAATGGAATGTTCCCATCCAAAATGACGCTGTTATTAGCCAAAAAAAGATGATAAGAAACTGACCAATTGTGGGAAACGAGCATAGAAGCAGAGCACTGCTGAGTGTACTCAAAGCAACATCACTTCGCACCTCAGCCGCGTCGAATGGAATAAGTACCACCCTTAACGTATCTAAGATCCATTTCCCATCGACGTGCTCCGATTCATTCTTCTCTCCCTCTATTAGTGATGTTGATGTCGTTACGGAACACGTTTTATGATAAGTCTGGAAACATGACTAGCACTTATTTAAGAAAAACGTACGTGATAAATAACGACGAAATGTGAAAGAATTTTGCTAAAAAGTTGGAAATTTGTCGAATTCACGTTTCAATGAGTGAAATAATTCCACTCTACGCGCCTGTCTACGAACTCTGAAAAGAAAACAGAAAGTGGAATTTTTGGTTTCTCTTCGAAAAACATAAACCCATCTAAAACAAAGCTGCTTTTATTGCAGCACCGCGTTTTCCTGATTTATTACTTTGTGCACCATTCAAATTCGAGATAATAAATTTGGTGGGTGAACTGCACATCGAAACGTTACCTCTTATACTACCTTTGACGTTTACATCGGGGTAGAATTATGGGCACCCACTTAAAGGATGTAAAGTACTTTATTTCCTCCAAGATCGCTGGAAGATAACAAACGAAATTTTTGTGAGCAGCCCTCTTTGTACAAGTGACTTTTCGACAAACAGGTTAACACATGGAGATATCAGAAGCACACTGTGGCAACAATGTTCAGACTTCTCTGCCAAAATGTAGCATCAACTTTTCGGGTGATTCTGGCTTGCTCGATATCATAATCCTTTCAAGTGTCGTTCAGAGCGTGACCCATACGCTGGAGTGCTCATCTTACCGCTGTGCATACATCCGTTCAGATGGCGGGCTTCCCACTTGCCCATTTTTTCCTGGGGTACAAGTTTCGCATAGAAGTTAAATCCACAGTGACCCCAATACGCAAGCTATAATTCAACCCCCCCCCCCCTCCGGATCCATTCCACTGCAAACTCTCTGGAAATTACGTTCCGGAAGCACCGGAAAAAAGCAAAATGCAATTAAACAAAGAAATCATTTACATGGTCGGCGCTTCCGGAAACGAGATGATCGTAGAAAGCATCGAGAAAGCTCGATGTGAAACGTATGTCCTCCGCAAGAATAAGCTTCCTAAGTGAGCTCAGCGCATGTCTGCGCACCTCAAAAGCAGGCCACAACAACACGATGAACAGCAATCGTAGCGCCACCGACGAATAATCACTTCCTGAAATGTTTAACCAGCTGCTATAACGAGAAAATTATATTCGTAGAACGAATATTGGCGATAAAATATACTTTACTTACCTGCATTTTATGCCTTTCCATTAAACCTTCCGGGAAAGAGATTTACCTATGATAGCGTATCAAGTTCGATGAGCGCAACGTGTACTGCACGACAACTCCTTTTCCCCCTCCCCCTTCTCTCCCTCACGCTTATTCTCTACTTAACGGTATCATCTCTATGAATTTCTCCAAGATGGGATGTAAACATCAATTGGTGTTACCCTATCACAGATGACTGCAGCCCAAAAACTTTTTTCACGATCTAGGCAACCAGGTGGTTCTAAAGAAGAACAGGTCACCTAGTATCCTTATACTTTGGCAACCAGGCCTTGAAATTCCAAAACAGAACCATGCAACAGGTTGGAAAGCTATTTGTGAACTAGTACATTCCCATGGGCAACCAATTTCCTCAACGTACAAGCAGGATGCGACGCCATGAAAGACTTCTTCTTACTAAAGTGGATCTTGCTACCGGCAATTTTCACATAACCACGAAAAGAAGCTACCAGTGAGCTTTGCTAAACAATAAAACACCCGCACCTTGTGACAATGTTCAATTTATAGGTGTAAAGCATAACACTGTCATACTGCAACGAATCCACACAGCTCTCAATGGATGAAATCTATCAAATTTCGCTAATAAAACCTACCATTAAAAACTTTCTATAAAGGAAATCTCTAAAAAGTCCCATCGAAATGATTCCGAAAAGAATCTAACACAAGAGCAAATCTCACGGCAACATACACAACGTGCTATATTCGACGGGAATTCAAACGTTCATTCATTCTTCTTGCTTTCCAATTCAACGAGCCGAGCGTATCAGACGATCACACAACAGGAACTAGATGAACCCTCTAAACAGCCAGCACTGCAGGCAGATGACGCCCTCTTTGAAGCGAAGCATTCTGGATCACAGCTGCTATCAAATCTCCTCCACAGACACTAGAATTTCCATTTCAACGACCCATCTCGATGGAGTCGAAACAAAAGAAAACAATAAAAAGAGAAGCAGTGCCTTTTAATAAAACAAAAAATGAAAAACAATATACCTCCGTATGTGAGTACGGTCGATCTGTTATTAGTTTCACAGAAAGCTGAGGCAGAAGCGCTGCATCTGAAGACATACGACAGAATTAAATCCCGTAACATCTCCAGTATGGCAGCAACGACATGCAACTACCGTTTTTCTTAAAGCCCCATCATGACGTTTTTCCGCCCACAACTTCGCCTAAAGGGAAGTACGCACTTATATCAAATATATGCATATTCAATGCTCGTTTGAGAGAACATTCCGATGAATTATCTCCGAAAAACCGTAACATATTGAGGAAAAAGGGATAAAAGGCACAACTGCAATAAATGTTATTCAAAAGCTTTCAGAGATACTGACAACTCATGGATAAGAACGACTGTGCAATAACTGTACGCAACAAATTCATTTCACTATAACAAAAACGAAAACGCCTGCGAATCAAAAGGTGAAAAAACTGGAAGAATCTTTCCCACCTCTTCCCCCGTCCTGAAACAATATTTCGGCGAGCTTGTCGTTCCACTGCTGCCATTACAAGTGTCCAAATATCTGTGCACCAATATCATCACCCCTTTATATTTATCACCACATATTTCCCACCGTCATGTCACGCAGAAACCTCCATCCCATATTCCTTTGTCTTTCAATGGCGATATTCCGCATGCAAATTATTACATTTCTAAGCAAATAAAGAAAGGCTTTAAGTAAAAACACTCCTTCAAATGAATCAGCAAACCAATGTACCTGGCTTCCGCAATGACGTGATGAATTTGTCCCTATACACAATATCATCAGCTATGACTGCCTTGCGTACCCTCTGACGCACTTCGTCATCATCACAACTCAACAGAAGCAACGATGCGCCAACCCACTCACCGGCCGAAGCCGAATTCGACTTTCTTATGTTTTCCATCGCTGTTATCAGATCGCTATCGAATTTTTCAAAACCACCTGAGAAGTTGACTCATATCACTGACGTATGCGTAATCAAGTGCATAAACGCTTGAAAATATTTCAGCGCACCTCAGTACACAAAATTCAGACTCAGGCTCAACTTTCTGACTACCTCAACTTACAATCGAGAAAACGCTATCAGTAATAAAGGTGTCAGTCATCCAATAAAATTACTCACTTCGTCTTCAAATCAAATTCAATGATATACATTCAGCGACTCAAAAAAATTGCTTTTGCAGCAGAACGTGTGAAAGAACGAAATATGCAGATAATAAAGAGGTGGAATGGGAAATCACACGATGAAGTATCAAAGAGCACTAACATAGCAATCTAGCGCTGAAGCAAAATATGCAACAGTAACTGAAACGCATCCATATACATAAGCTATCAAAAAGTCTAATATAAAAATAAACATATTTCCTCCCCCTCTCCCCATATATTTAAAATAAGCAAAATTTCAAAACGATAGTTCAAAGCAATCAGTACCTCAGAGGAATAATTTTTACTAAACTTCCACGTTCCCACTGCTTTCACGACGGTCATAAATATCATCTTGTAGCCCATTTTCAAGAAGGCGAACTTCAGTGCCCTTAGTCTGTATTGCCAAAACGAACTTATCTCTTGTTGCGAATATTTCTCATTTTACTGCAGTGGATCCCCCTCTCATCAAACTCACTTCATCCAACATTTTGCGTTAATAAACACTTTTATAACATTTCAACTTTATTATAAATAAAGTTGAAATGCACATCCTTACACACACTTCCCTGAGAAAAAGGTAACCACACACGAAATAAGCTATTAAATTGAAAGGAGAGAGATTTGAAAAATTGGCTCCTTTAAGTTTTCAGCACGAACTCGCCTTCGAATCCAGTTTCAGACGATGGCGATAACGCCTTACTTCTTGCATAATTCCCCTCATATGTGACACTGATCACTCACATTGACTGACGAATAATGTGGATAAGAAATCTGAACACCGCTGATAAAAGAGCACTCCGAATTCGGCTATAAATGCAAAAATCAAAATCCATAATAACTATAAAAATGAAGGTAAAACACTAACATTTGCAAAAAAGATGCACCATTGCTCTGATCACAATTGAACGAGAAGCAGTTGACTTATGAGATGCCTCAAAATATGAAAATTCTTCACATCGGCATTTTATTCCTCTCCATTAAAATTTCTCACTCAAAAGTGCCAAACATTAACACTTAAAAAGTTGTGGTGTCGATTCCCGCGTCGCTCTAACAATCCGCAGCAGCTCCATCCTTTATCACTCCGTTACAAGAATAAAATAATCCAAATACTGTCAATAAGCTAGAAGCCACAGGCCTTGAAAACTCCGATAGAAGCAAATTAATACTGCGTTCGCTTTGAGTACTACGATAAAATATTTCGAACACTTCAGAGCGTATAACTTCACAAACAAACAAAAGAAACACCTTAAAAAGTGGCAAAAGATGTGCTGAGATAGAAGGCATTCGCTCGCTCCATACTACCACGACGTCCCACATCGCTGTTAATGTTGCATCGTGAACTGAAAACATGATGCTTAATATCGCTCTACCAATCCTTCAAAACTGCTACCTAGGACCTGACGAGACTTACCTATCTATTTATCAAAGACAGCATAACGAAGACTTAAATGCGAAGTTCTCGCATTCTACTTAACCTTAGCTATGATGCCTTAAAGGCGAAAATAAAGAACGTATCCGTATACCCTCAAAAATTAGAGCGAACACGAATGAGTGCTTGAGTGAACGCCAAAATCTAAACACAAGAGCAAAAGTCAGCGATTGATCAAATTATGCGACTACTGAGCGGTATCCGAAAAACACTGACAATATGACAATATGTTATAAAAGCCGCAACGTTTGATCTCTTATAGTGCAAAAAATATGACTGAAAACGAAATTACTTCAGTATCTTTCCTTTCGTTCCAACTAATTGATCGTATAGTTGTAAGAAATGAACAAAATTGCTCCAACACCTTCGCCTACGATAGTGAGGGTCCCATATAGACATATGATCACGAAAAACGAAAAAGCTCGCCAACAAATTTTTCCGCATTCACCCGAGGAATTTCATCTCGCACTCGAAGCAGAAACATTAATTCCAAATTTCCCAATCTAGCTTTCTCTTGCACTAACTTTCTCCTCAAATATATTCTAAATTTCTAGCACGAGCTCAACAGCGAACACAGTTCGAGAAGTGGCGATAACATCCCAGCATAAATCTCTTCTTATATCTCCTGGCATGATTTTCTCCTTAGTCTTTAGTATCCCCTCGAATGATCCACGCTTTTGTTGTTCTTGAACTCCACTGCATCACTGCGATCTTCTTTGTTTTTCTATGGATAAAGAACCCCTCATTCAAATACTCTTCCTTCTTCATCGCCTTTTCAGTGTGATCTACGACGAAGTTCTGTGACGACAGAAAATTCTGCTCCTCATGTAATCGCAGCTAGACACAACATTACCACATGCCTCTAAATTACTGCCGATCACAAACCTCCCTCACAGATCACTGTAAATTATTATGCGTCCCCACCTCACCTCCTTTACCTGTCATCTACGCAGTATGCCGAGAGTGATAACTGGTAAAAGAACGGTCTGACCCAACTCACCTTATAAACTACCGAATAACAATACCAGATTATTTGATCCATTTTAAATCGGCGTTCAAAACAGCAAATGTGGAAAAAATGCTTTATGAAGCAACAAGCTAGGAAGTGACCTTCTGGAGGGATGAGAGGTGCAATTCGTGAGATCACCGCATTTCCCAACAATTCACAACTTTCTCTTCCGTAAACACTGTGCGAACTCATTCCCTTCAGAGTTTCCAAGACTGTTAACCGTTGTGCAGATGTTGTTATTTTCCCATCCGATCCTGAAAGAGGCAAGCAAACCTCACATGAAAAAAACTGCACCAAAACAATTCCAAGTTGCATTGATGTTCTCGACGCCCTCCGATATTGAAAATGAGTTCTTCAGTGATCGAAATGAGCGCTGTCTTCCCCCATAAGAAGCTCATCTCAGCACCAAAGAATATCCAAAATTTTTTGAAATGAGCGAATCAAATGAATTTTATATTACTATTACTCTATGAAATGCCCTCAGGACAGACCTCTCAGGAGAATTACTTGAATTACTGTGCGACACACACCGACTCCTTGACTGCTGATCATTTCCTTCCCCAGTAACTGGCTCCTCTCCCTTCTACCCCACGACATTCTATCCACCTTCTTCCTGAAATGTACCAAAAAATGAACCCGTGTAGGTGGCAAAAATGGCGTTGATAAGCGATTCCACGGCTGATGTGTCGGATACTTTGCACGCTAAAGAAATCACTGCACTCGATGCACGTGCGCGCACCTCATCGTCTGCTGATACCAGTGAAGCTGAAAAAAGCGAAAGAACAAATCAACCATAGCAAATGATTTCAATCCTTATAAGCTATCCTCTTTTATGAAACAAACCCATTGAAACGTCATAAGGAAAATGTCATCAACTTTTGCGGTCCCATATTAAGCCTCCATTTTTAACTGCTGATACTGCGGGTCGTAGATCGAAACGACCATACTAACCTCGTTCCTCACTTCCCACTAAAGACGTCAACCGAACAACAGAGGCACACAACAAACTGTTTTAAACACTAAAATTCTTTTTCTGTTCAATTACCCCGCATAAGAAAAAAGAATTTAAGCTGCACCACGAAAAACAAACGACGGCACGTGCATCTATGACTAATCACGACGCTACTTTATTTGCATGAGTGAAGAAGAAGATCACTTGAAAAAACCTCACTTGAGAGCGTTTTGTACAAATCGAGAGCGAATGCACTCATATCGACCTTCACGAAGCATAATCCATCACTAAGCCCTACAATGGAGAAAAAGAAGCATGAACAATAACCAACGGTAGAGAACCCATCCAACGATCCAAATAAAAATCGTCGGTATATACTCCAACATAACAAATTCATGACGGTCAAGCGAAGGTACCCTTCGCTTGACCGTCATGAATTTGTTATGTTGGGTACATCCACAGATCATGAGTGCTTTAATCGATAGATTTCAAAATACAAATTAAAATATTCGAAGTGATTCACTCTCAGAATGAAACTTTTGGAAATCCTCGAAAATTCTGAAGAACAATTATAAACTATGAGCGACGAAAAGCAGAAAGATAGAGAGGATTAAAAATTCTCAATCGCTCATTACCAAACAAATATGGCGAAGATAGATAAAACAATACAGCAAATGACCATCCCATTCCATAAATGTCTGTCATGTTAATAAATTTTATATCGCAATACAGCTGTCGACGAGCCGAAACATTGCAGTACTACATTTTCGTTGCTGCATAAGATGTGTGCTAATGATTGCTGATCCGTGCACCGTTGCATGACCGGTAAATATTCTACTTTGCGTATGCACAGCAATACTGTTAGACTAGGATCGTGTACCCCCGCGATCCAGTCAGGATATATCACCCACTGCCAATGACACCTCCTAGTTCTTTATTCAACTCAGCGACAACTGAAATATGCAAAGCACGCAAATGAATAAGCCATACCGAAAATAGCCACCTCTGGGCTACGCAACATCGCTTTCCTTGCTGCTGGCAGTAACTCTTGTTTCAGCTGTGTAGTATCAAGCCGTTCAATTAGTCTACTGCACGCACCCTACAAACACCCATCTACAATGTCAAAAATCTTTAACAAACCTCATTATAGAAAGTAATTTCCATAAAACAAATAACCACGAAGTCACATATTACACATTTGCAGCTGATATCCTATCCTCGCAAAAATTTCCCCTCTTCAATAAGGCACATCATCATCAATATCACCAACTTCTTTGATAAATGGTTCTCAACCCTCATTGAGACCTGTTTACATTCACTCAAATGATCGAGTTAAACATCTGCTGGAACTCCTCCGTTCCCTTATCTGCTGACCTTCTTCGATCCCACTGCAACCTGAGACAGAAAAAAATCCTCTCCATTACTACTGCATTCTGTAAATAAAAACAGTGGCACCACCTAATACTGTCGACGAATCCAGTGAACGAGTCCACTCATTGTATCGTTCGACGGGAACGGCGATCAACCAACAACAAAGCGATAACCACTTATTCATCAAAACGTCAATAACTATCTACATAAAGTGTCGTTACTTGATAAGAACGTCACGATAGACCTCATTGAAGATCCCATATATCTTAGTGGAACCACTTTTAATACAAATCAACTACGAACTATTTACGCGCCATCAAACTGCCCATTCAGATCACTTAGTGGATATAAAACTTTGAAATATCAGTTACACTTATAGTGCGAATCATAAAATTTATTCCCTCTTCAACATCTACATCATTATCAGCACTCACTTAGCAAACCTTCGCAGCGCTTATCAAACAATTTGCATAACATTAAGAAAACAACAACAGTAACACAAACCACAATGTGAGGAGCTGCACGCTGCTTTGCCATCAGGATCGCTTTTAAGTAAATCTGTAAGAACAAAGCCACCACTTCGGTGTTATCCTCCTCGAAGGACAGCAGACTAAGCAATGCAAGAACCCTTTCCGCATCTGTTGACGAGGAGGCGAATTGACGCTGGGCTGAATCCAGAACTGCTTTTATAGGTAGTCGAGTGCACAGACATTTCACCTTGCCTCGTGCATATGATGCATTCTTTTTGTCTGCAGCGCTGTAGAAGGCAACCGACGATAATGAAGACACCTGAAATGCAAAGCGCTTACCTTTTATGACTACCCACAACTGAATAACCCATAAAGTGACGATCCCTCGCATATCACGCATTATACTCTTCACCACAGCAAACATACTGAACCAGCGATGGGAGAAGCTTCCGGTTAAAACATTCATGTATAGTAGCGAGGTGTCTTGTTTAGAGGGCCATAAAAATCGTGGATAAACATAGAGACAGATTGGAACAAACGGTCACACGCGGACATTAGCAGAGCTTCGAAGAGAACAAAACCTTACAACGACAATCCCGATCTTCGCATCCTGAATTCCTTCCCAGCCGCGGCCCTTTCACATCAAATCGTGCCATCACAATACCACATCTACCAACACTTCTTGCAGTGGCTTAAAGAAATGCCGAAAAGAAAGGATAAATACCACAAAAATCACGTTTCATAGAATGTTTTGGCATTTGAAATTCACTGGAAGATTTTACAAAATGAGTGGAAATTTTCTTCAGCGATTTTCTGAAAAGGGCCCTCTCTCTTATAGTCGCGATTTCAGAACAACAAAGTTAGTTCATAAGAAAAAAAGAAAACGAATTAAAGCGGTAACTTACAAAAAAATCGATCACGTCTTTGTGCTGTAGAAGATCCGCTTTTTGTCCGACGAAGACGAGCCACTTCACGCCGACTGTCGACATCCATCCTGACCATTTCCTTAATTTTAATTCAACAGATATAAACTAACATTTTAAAAAAATGAACAATATAGAATATTCTATGTTTGCAAATAAGGGACGGACGCATATCCTCCACGTCATCGTAACTACGAAATACAAAGGCTAAGCTGAATCACGTTGGGAATCAAGTTACAGGTAAAAATAGCTACCTGATGTATCTCACTGTTATCCAGAGGTAAATAATCAACTTAGAACACGAGTGCCGAGTGCACATCTCTCAAATCAGAACGAGCCATTACGAAACCCGCGTCAATAAAAACCCGCCCTTCAAATTCCACAAATAGCAGTAATCGGTATCATTCCATCATTCCTGCTTATACCCTTTTTGTTAACGTCCCTTTGAAGGTCATATTTGGAAAGATACACTTTCAGTAGCACACGTGATGTCCCATAGTCACGAATGATGTCAATGCGCTGATAACACTGCTATAACAAGCTTGTCCTGTGCTCTTCGGCTTGCAAATTATTAGACCAATTCGAAGTTGCGTTCAATTATGTGTGACCTGAAGTAATTCAGCGCGTTCCTACAAAACCTTACGGCTTCATTACTCACTCGTTGTGCTGTGCACATTTTATCCCGACCGAGCAGTTCAATCACTGCACAACAGCACCCATTCGTCGGTCATTTCGAGCTCCAGTGACGCTTCTTCAAGAAACCACCGGAAATACCACCCCTCTTTTTCAATATCCCAGTATATCGTGTTGTCTCTTCATTCACTTCATATAAAGTTCCAGACTATTCTGTTTAACCAATCGCATCCCTCGCTCTTTCCTTCCCTTCCTATCTCTCGTTCGGTGATGCCCCTCCCTTACACAGATTGCACTGCTATCAGTTTTTGATAGCTAAACGACTTTAACTCGTTTGCTATAGCATTAAATGATGATTAAACCGTTTCAACAGGTGAATATGAAAGACTGTTAAGAGGACAACGTTTGCTCAGTAGGAATAATGGCCACTTGATGTCGACGAAAATCACAACTACAACGACACGAGTGAAATGACAGACCCGCCGCAGGCATGGTACTTGGGTGGCTAAAGTGTCCAGCGTCGATATTTACAACCGACAAAAACACTTGCATCTTCTTGAATGCAAAGAGCTTAAATTCTTTCTTTAAGGAGACCAATTATTTCACTAAACAGAAAACCTTACGTGATTGCCATTCTCGCCGGTGTGAAGACATTTGCCAACGCTTCTGAGATATACTTTGAAACGGCGATCGCATTTCTCTCAGTTAATGCTTCAATAAGTGAGAAGATAACTTCGAATGAGCGACGCTGAGTAAAACGAGTGAAACACGTCGTCACCGAAGCTCGTATCATGCCTCTCATTATCGGTTCCGATATCTCTATAATAAAATCAACCTGAACACGAGCGATAGCATGAACACGCTTAAATGAAACTTAAATTTAAGTAATCCGGAATGCATAAGCTCCATTAGAATTCCATTTGCGCGACTCATAATTTCCAATTCTAATCAAGTTTGCCTAAAATGAGACGTGTACGTGTGAAAACAAGAATATCCCACCAAGGTAAGGTGCCTCCTTGGACCCCCCCCCCTCTCCCATAGGAATCCTCCGCATACCTAGAGATTCGAATATTGTCCGTGTGGAAAAAATATAAGGGGAAAAAATAAAGAATAAACTAAAACAAATATGATGTGGAGAAATTTTATTTTTCCAAGCAGAAAACAAAAAAAAGACCGTTCAGATTTGAAAGAAATGCAATTGAGGGCACAAACACAATATTACGAATCTTTCAGGCAGTTGCGTTCTTCCAACGACGTCTCCCATAATATTCAAATATCGTTTCGTTTCACTTCTGAATTTTTGAACTTTTTTTGGCACAAAGCAACGCCAACAGCAGCACACCAACCCGAAACATTCTTAAGCGCCGCAATGAGCAATGAGATATAAATCCTCTGTTGTGTGAGACTCGACTCGTTGATATGCTCGGCGAATTTATGCAGCGCCTCTCGAAACTGCTGCTGAAATTGCAATTATGCCAATTCATTGATCAAATATAACATATCAGAATAAAACCCTTATTACTGCGCTCCTATCTCAATTGAATAATCGCTAACAATTGCCCACTGCATGAGGGTTTTTGCTTCCGAACAACGATTAGCGGAAAAATCCATACAATTTCGGGACAAATATGTGCAGAAATATTTTTCTAAGGGAAACCTGTTGCTCATCGCTTTCACTATCGTTGACTGAGCCATCCACAGTCGCTATCATCTCGACACTGCCTTTACCACACAAGATACTGCCGGCGTGCTGCAAATACACAAATTACGCAGCCATCGCTTCTCCAGTAAATCTGCTTACGGCGACAAACACGCATTAGAAAATGTGGCTGAAGCCAGCTCGAAGATCACACTCTTGCACTAAGATGTTTGGATCATACAGCCCCGGATCTACTTGATTTTCTCCTTCGCGTAAGCGGGCAACTAAGCTTTCCCCGGCTACCTAAGAGCGTATCCTCGAATACCAATCGGTTATATTCTTGTCCGGGACTCGATCAGAGGTCGAAGATATGACCGTGATCTCGTCGCCGTTTCTCCCCTCCTTATTTTAACATAATGCATCGGCTGTGGCCGGCTTCTTTTGAACAAAATTAAGCACTTTAACAAACTTCTTTAACAGTAAATGAGGCGAACAATAACTGCGATGCCTCTCCTTCTTCTTCCCTAACATTGATGCGGGCGGCCATTATGACGAACATATCATATAAAGAAGAATGCATTTGCACGAAATTCCTCAAAGAACATCGCAAAATATTAACGACACTTGTGAAGAAGCGGAAAATATTCCCAGAGAGATATTCACTGCTGATTTCCGCTCCAGTAAAGGCAGCACTCAGAAACTAGTTAGGAGAGCATCAATATATGCCCCTCGCATGAACCGATCGACAACCTCCAACGACTTATCGACGAGCCTACACTCTAACCCAACAGCCTAACTCCAATCCCCGCCAAAGTTGCAATAAGATGAGGTGGAAATTGCACACCGACGGAGTTGATAGAGAGCTGCAAAAGGCGGAAACGATTTACACATCTAACAGCGCTAAATTAAACCGTGAAGATTCTTCAGCAATAAATCTCACCTCCTTCAAAGGTTTGCCCCATGTTTCTCGGAGGTGAGGGGAGTCGATTTGATTGCGGTCGTTAAGTTCGAATAGCTGTCGGCGGGTATATGAGGTGAATTTGCGGTGTGCCCGTTTTGATCGTTCTGTGAAAGAAGCGAAGTCGGGCGAGCGAAATTTTCTTAAGGCGCTTCGCTCGACTAATGCCGCAACTAAAATATTTCTTCAAACTTCAGCTTTCATACCGCCCAACGGCGATGCTATATTTATATTTTATATCACTCATCATGTGTTTCGACTCTAACGAGTTCTCTCGAAATTATATTCTTCACCGATATCAGAAAATATTAGTGCTAATATGATGAGACACAACGGTCCATGATGCAAGCCTGACCAGTGGTCACAAGATGACGAGTGGTCATTGTGATTGTCCACCTTGATAGGAGTTTTGCAGCTGCCTTCTGTGCGATTCCGATGTCGACTGTGAGTGTGATCTTCGGGTCTGAGGTGTTTAAACGACGAAAAAGATCGTCAACGTTACGCGATAGTTAGTCGTCGAGACCGAAGTTTAGAATGATGAGGTATTCGAGCTTAAGAAATCTCGAAGTTGACGAACAAATCTGCCAACGAAACTTTATTTGTTCTACACGTAAGTTGGTTTTAGCAAACTGCCGAAACAGCGATGTTTGTATTTGAATTGGAAGCAAGCAAACTTATTTAGTGGGGATATTTCGGTGTTTAAACGACGTAAAGAAGAGCTTTCGGGGGTTAGCAGAAAGTTTACCCACGTCTCAAAGAACTGCGTCTTCTTACATCGACCAGAACTACGCGAACGGTCTCTAATGTAAGTGGGAATTGACTCGGGAATGAGGTAGTTGCATGCTTATCGAATCTGCAGCCTTTCAGATTGGATGGCCTCTCAACTGTTTCATCATGATCGCCTCATCAGGTTGCATGAATGAGACCGAGCTGAGCCCTAATTCAAATGTCGGCCGTCGATGTTGAGTGTTTTACGTGATGGTTCAGCCCGCTGCTCGTTTTATGTGCTCTTATATATGTTTAATTCTTTTGCCTCTTATGTACTATAACCGTTGCCTTTGCTTGTGTGGTTCGTTAAGACTTAGTATGCAGGCATGCAGATTAATGATTTAGCTTGATATCAATGAAGTGTATTGCATCACCGTGTCATTAAAAGAGTATCGCCTCAGTCGAAGTCCTCGAGCCATGAAAGATTGAAGAAGGAGGGTGAGGAGGGTGTTTCTGCCACAGAAATCTCGACAACATCCAATACAAGTACAAATCTAAGAGAGCGTTTCATTCGCCTGCATTTTTGGTAGAATGAGGCAGGCGGATAAATTTCTTGAGGTGAGTTTATTTCCCCTCATATAACCTTTCTCGAAAGAAAGGTTCACTGAAGGCAATTTTACGCATTTGCTGCGATGAGGTTCAGCAAAAAATCGGTGGTGGCATGTTTCGTTAAAAAGTAGCCTCTTGTTGTGCTAAGTATGTGGAACTGAGGATCCAATTGGGAGAGCTTTACTTCCACGTTTGTGACCTGAACCTGCGACTTCAAGTTGTGAAATTGCCGTTTGAAGGACGTTGGGAAATTGCAGGAAGGATGTTGGGGGCGGACGAGCTGCGTTCGTTGTGGGTGGCGGTGGCAGTGGTTGTATTATGCTGCGCTCGGTGTGTGCTGCAGGTGCAGTATAATCACGGTGCCGTCGACATTGATAATAATGAGTTCGCCGAATTCGAGGATGTTGATGATATCGTCGAACATGACGACGACTTCGAGCAGTCAACAACGGAGCAAGTAACTCTCGCATCAGGGGCCGATAATGCCGCTAACATACCCTCAGTAAGCTTTTATTTACATCGAAGTCGGTGAGTATGAGATGGCTTCCTGAGTGCCTTCAATAAAGGATGGAGTTTAGAGGACACGCGGTCGTTTTATCATAAAATCCTCGGCTATATGAAGCACTACTTCAACTAAATATGCTGATACGTAAAAAGACCAGAAGTCTTTCAGAAATCATTTTTTCTAAGCTGCATTTAAAGAAAACCCACTCTTGTCTACGCGTGAACGTTTAATTTATTATCACACCAGGAGTTCCTAAAGGAAGAAGGTTTTTTTGTTTGCTTGCAGGAGGAATACGAGGATGAATTTTTGAACGACGATGATGAATTCGAAAGACCGGAGAGGAGAAGGGAAACCGAGAAAGGCGAACCACAACCACCACAACCTCTGAAATTTGCTGACGTTTGTCCTATATAGTTACTATTTATTGATCCATTTTCTCAACTTAATCAGTTGGTGCTGTCGGCAGTAAATGGTGGACGATTTGTGAAATTCAAGTGTGCAGAACGGTTATATCATACCTAGTTGCAGCTGAGGAATTTGAGGGTTTTTGCAGCAGAGTGGATTTGTTCTCCCATCGGATTGCAACTTTGTGCAAATTTCAAGCAGCGCATTTTGCGAATTTCACCCACTAAACGGATGCTAAGCGGAATTCGGCGAGATCGGTTATTGCAAGATCCAGTCTCTACGAACATTCCATTTGAGAAGGCGAAAGGAAATCGCCTTTTTTACATTTCAATGAATCATGAATACTTTGTATAATTATAACTTGAAGGAACCATTCTGAAACTACCAAAGCGAACGGAAGCCAAAATGACCCACGAGACCGCGCTGACAATTAGTGTCCAAGCGCACCAGTTGTAGCTTTTGAATCGGAAATGCTTTCGGCTACTAAAGAGTACCTTGTTTCAGAAGTATGCTGAATATGAAATTCCTTCTTCCTAATATTACATCGGTTTCGTTGTAAACATGGGCGGGCATAAAGGGAAACACAGTGTCTGTTGAGGATTCTCGTCAAGGAGTCCACTTGCAGGTTCCAGCTCATTTTCGTTCCAATTGGGCATCATATCAAGTGGAGGCGATTGTTCTACTCCTGTTAGCTGTCTATATGATTAATTATGTGCTTGGACGATCAAGAAATCAGGCAATTGCATATAGTTGGTTCAACGATGTGGCGAACCTTTTGCAACAGCAATTCACACTTGTTGGAGACGATGGCACTTCAGAGGAACCAACCGAAGGACATCTTGTTAAGGAGACCGATGCCAATTATTCCATTTGGTTGGTTTTGTTTAGTTTTTTCTTGAAAAAGTTGTTAAATGCAGTTCGAAGTTTGTTCCCGATTAGGAATGAATTTGCGGATTTGATGAATTTTTATTCCGGCCATTAGGGATTACATTGCAGATTGCTGCAATCCTTATTATTAGGCGATATTTGCATGACGTGGGGTCAGTTTATGAGCAGCATTGAGGTAAGTTTTTGTCGTGCATCCTCTCTATTTCCCTTTTCACTGTGATAGGGCAACCTATCTCACTAACTTTTATTCTGGACTACTCCAACTCTTGCATATCTTTAGTTAGCCTCTCATGTGGAGGTGAATCTGACCCTTGAATTGACATGTATTGTGCGATGTTGAGGTGTTCGGGTCGAGCTGGATGTCAAGGAATGCTCATTCAGTTGAAGCTTCAGAAGAGGCAGGATCTTATCAGTGTTGTGATGGGGCTCGTGCGAGCAAGGCAAGACAAGGTTGCTGTTTTCTCGTTGAAGCGAAATTCTTTATCGTTGTTGCTCAGTGCGGGAGCGGCTTGAAGTTTGTGATTTCGATTGCAGTCTGGGGTTCCCGGAGATTGCATTGATTGACTGCTTGGAGTACTCCATATCCAGTATCCCTGGAGGGTGATATTGCATGAATTCCAGCAGAGACTTTGATTGTTGTGAAATTCCCATTCCAGGAAGAAATATTTTTTACTTTGTTCGCAGTGGTGAGCTGACTTCGGATTTGAAGACAGTGGTCTTTTCGGATGCCTTTATATTATAAAGGCTTTGCGGTCTCGAAACTCGTTGGTATCTGATTATTGGAACGAAGAGAGTGAACGAAATCAGTGAAGGGTTGAATGAGGATACCAAATAGTTGTTGCCAGTTATCTGCAAATGTTCTCTAATATTAAGGCGGTAATCCGTATCGATGTCGATCCCAACGAGATGGACTCTTTTGTGTTGGCTTTCGGCAAGAGGAAATCATTTACGAAGGCAGTCAAAGAGATGACGGATTTGGCAAGTTCCTCTCTCTTTCACTCTTTTTAAGCTCGTCTTTTTTCTACTGCACTGCTTTACCAGCAGATTGCGCGACGTTGTTAACTATTTTTGCAGATTTGTTCTTGGATATATTTTTGTATATGCAAGTTATGTGCACGTATAATTATATATAGCACATATAGCAATATTTGCGTGCGTTTAAGAGTAAATTCACGGTGGAACGCAAAGGTGTAGAACGTTTCGGTCTGCCTTCTTCAATGGCCGTATTCGCAGAGATTTCGGAGGCCGCGACTGCAATAATTGATCCTGCGGTGCAGGCAGTCGTACGTAGATACGAATCCGCTATTGACTACTTTCATTTTTCCGATCAGTACTCTGGACCAAAACCACCCGAGTTCGTGTTTCTTTTTCTTGAATGAAGCGGGCTTCGTTAGTTGTATTGAAAGGCAGAGGATGTTCAGAAAATTAGCGAAGTTATAGAAAAAGCTGCGGAGTTTTCGAAAGTTTGTTTCTTATTTGCAGCTGCCTTCCTGCAGCTGAGAAATAGTTCAGTTAAGTCTGCGGTAATTTTCGAAAACGACGGAAGATTTAAGAAGGGAAGAGCCGTGGTAGTGGTGATGTTGGTCACTTCCTTATTTGCAGTTTTTATAGATGATATGTGCACTTAGAAATATAGAATATATTTGGGATGTGGTGCGGAACTTGTTGGGAATTCTATGGGAATTCTTTTATCAGTGCTCTGCAGAACTTCGTTGCAAATTGCAGCTCTCAGTTGGTGTCAGATTGTTATTGCTCAATTATATGATTCACTAGAATTCAAACGTTTTGAATGGGACGCACTTTAGCATATGAAGGTAACGAGTAGGAATCTAAATGCTTGGGATATAATTCAGGAAGGTCCCAAAATTTTACCATATTCTGATAACATCAGTGAATTTATTCGAGGTCGATAGGCTAATAATCGTTTTTGCAAATATTAGTTAAGCTATTACATGAACGAAGTTTATTTGAAGGGGAGAAACGTATACTCGTTTGCCTGAAACATCACGAGTGTTGATATTTTCGATCAATATGAGTAATGATGCAGCTGAAACAGATGCGTTAATGCGAACGGTCTTCTACTGCCTTGAAAAGATCCGTCGATATCGTCTTTCAAGGGAAGGCAAACTTAAGGTTGGAGCTATTGTTATTTTTATTATCGCTGTTAATACCGTTCGTCCCATTTTTACTATTATTATTGCTTTCATTTCATTTTTTATTTCTCACTTTATTTAATATTTAATCTGACGAAAAACTGCTGGAAATAGGTCAGTTTTTGTGGGCAGGGAATGCGAATCATGTGGGTGATATTGTATGGGGCTGGTGGATATTGCAGATAAACGACCGTATCTGCAATATTGTTGAAATAGAGTGGATGAGCGTAGGATTGTCTTCTCTGTTGTGCCCGCTCATTATCGGAATCATCTGAAGAGGTGTCGATGTTTGATGATAACCGCTGTCCGAATCTTCATTCAAAAATTGTTAAATACAGAGGTCATTGGATGATTCGAAGGGTGCTCATCTCATATCGATTCCATCACTTTCTCTCAGACCGTTTTTTTTCGGTGGACATTTCAGGATCTATGGTGTCTCTATAAGTTTAACTGCTTATTTATCCGTTTATTCACTAGTGCATTTGTGTATTCATTCCTAAAGTGTAAGTTGAATAGTGACTAAGTCGTCGGTGTTATGAGTGCTAACGTTGCGGTGTGTTGTACCGTCCACGTTAATTCTTGCTTTAAAAGTTTTGATATTATTTTTGATCGACTTTGTTTATTTGTGTTGCTGTGTTAAGGCGGACAAGAAGCGACAAAGTGAGCAAGAGGCATTCTTGAAAACTACACATCAAGCACGTCAAGAAGCAGCCCAAGCACGACGAGAGGAGAAGACCAGGAAGCGGAAACAGAGACTTCTAGAGGAGGAGGACCCCGAGAAGCAACGTCGACTTGAGGTTTATTTTGGTCACTAATTTCGAAATTCGGAGTATTCTTTCATATACGAACTGTTGTTGATGGTGTCGAAAAAACCCCGCATCTTGGGGTGGGGGTTGTACTCTTTTCTTCTAGACCTTCAAGAGTGAACGATATTTTGTTGCAGGCTCTAGCTCGACGTTCTCTTGTCGTTCCTACGTTGTGCACACTATTTCCCACTATGATACTTTTATGATTATAAGGATATGGTTAGAGTCTGTGGGATTTCGCCCTCCTCTATCTTTAGTTACATTGTAATGCGAAGCGCAGAATATATAAGATCAACCTCAACGATACTTGTTGAGACGTTGGGCTAGTACTCAGGTAATTAAGCTCATTAGTGCCTGCTTCACGAATTGTAAAATATTTATTCGTCACGGATTTTTGTTTCAGAAGTTGGAGATGAAACGAGATTCGAAAATGAGGCAACCAAAAATGAAGCAACTCAAGGTCAAGTAAATATTTTTCCGAGCTCCCCACTGGAATAGCGCAGAAGGTGCCACAGTTTCACTCCCTTCCTCCTGTTAAGTCAAACCATGTTCGTTTTAAAACTGGAGGTCGAGAGCAGTTCGAGCTCATGCTGTGATGTGGCCGACGCTTTGTTTTTCACGATCGTTTTTAAAATTAGCAGAGTATCCGGAAGAATGTTTTACTGGGTACTTTTTAAGTATTGAATTTGAGTATTTAAGTATTGAATAAGATTATTTAGAGGCATAGTTTTCCTCGCCCTGAGTAGCGAATGTCTTATCTATATTGAAAATTGTGAAGTAATTTGAAAGGAACAGAAGTCGATTGCAACGCGACGCTGGTGACCTTGTTCACCGTTATCCACTTTTTGCGTTGTTTTTGCCTCGTTGACCATAGAGGTGCGCAGCAATATTGCATTTTCCCTTCTTCAAATGCATATGAAGGATGTTGGTGCGTTTGTCGAGAAAGAGCTCGTGCGTACAGATCTCAAAAATTAACCTGTGCCACGTTGTGGGTTGTCCCCACCGTATTTTCCTCCTCACTGAGCCGTTAATGAAGTGTGCACCCTACAAGAATATGCATACCTGCGACCTTATTGGGCTTTTAAAGAAGCAAATCAACCAAAGTGGTGGCTATTCAGTCCTGTAGTTCCTGCTATCGTTCTAGTCCTCACCGGTTCCTTCACCCGGAGAAACTGCGCTTATTCGTTCTTATTTTTCCTGACCTATAGGGAATCGTGAAGAAAGTGAATAGTGAGTAGAATCCCGGCTCTCCTTCCCCCCGCCGTGACCAGTCAGTCGCTTAGGATTTCTCAGGCTTTATATCCTCGTTTGTTCTTTGAGCTGCGTCGTCATGATAACGTATGCTCGTTGTTCTGTTGATAACTTGCAGCATTTTATTGTTTGTAAGAGCGCTATTATGACCCTCAGAACTTTCTGGAATGAGCGCATAGTGAAGGAGAGAGAATCAAAACGGTTCGCATAGGTGGACGTGGAAAGATTGGGGGAAGGTCTATTCGAGGAGACTTGATGAAGGACTTTCGTTCCTAGCATACCTGTCGAAGGACTTTATGGCGTTCGGAACTTTCTGAAATGGGCATCCATTTGGGCCTTTGAAGGGGATTGTAGGGTATTTTGAATGTGTTTCACCGACGCGTTCGCATACATTTGAAATCCGAAGGAAATATTTTTTGCGTGTTAACGCACCTTCGACGTCATTGGTCACATCACTACGTGACCTTTTCTGTTCAGGATTACAGCTGAGGCTTCTATAGGCCAGGATTACAGTTTATCTCCTCGCCGTTTGCTCATTTTGTGCATAGAGAAGTCACGTCTGCGGAAACCCGAGCCGCGAAATTATGTGCTAAGTTAAAATTACAATGATTCCTGTAGCTTGTTTCTCCATTGTGTGAAGTTGATTCATGTTTTATTCGTTACAAAAAATGCAGAGTGCTTTCCGTAGTGATTGAAGTGCGATAAACTGACTTCGTTTTGAATCAGCGGGGGAAATTCGGGCAGCGGACATAAGCGCCGAATTAATTTTACGTTATTAACGACTCAGGTAAATTTTATACATAAATATTACAATATAAGAATATGGATATGAATGAAATGAAGAGGTGAACACTGCTCGAAATAGAGAGGTGGCGAACGTTAACATAATCGACCCCCATACAAGGAAAGGGCAACAACTAGCTTTGAAACGTCGATCAGCGCTAATCACTCAGTGTTCGGTAGTTATTTTATTGAAATGAAATGAACTCAAAATGAAAGAATTGAGTTGAGTGTGTCAAAGGGACCGGATTAAGGGTTGCAATCAAATCGGATATTATTGCGGACACGAGCAGCAATGCTTGCTGACAACTCATCTCCGTGGAACTCCTAAATGCGGAAGTAATTAATTCGATTCAACGTTGCAGGCATCAATCTCGCAAACTTCACTATGAATGAAAGTACGTTAAAATGTTTGAATAATTCAGCTACCACGAAATATCAGCTGCTCATGGACCCTCTTTCTGACGAGATATTACCTCAAACGACGAGCTGCATGAAGTGTCGTCTGCCATCTCTCTTCCCTCATTTTGATTGAATTTTTTACTCAAAAGTGCTGACTGTGTGCACTGAGTGCCGTAAACGGAGCTCGGCGAGGGAAACGCCGTTAAATCCAACAGTTTACATTGTGAATGTGGTACATGTGGGTGATTGTGCAGTACGAATATAATTTTAATGTGCAATAAACCAAAAAAAGGAAAAAAGAAACAGCCAAGCTTTCCATAGTCTAATTCAATGATCCGTCCTAATGCGATACGCAGTAACAGTGGGCCTTTGGGGGGCTCATCGACATGTCATTCTTGACGCTTTATGAGTGGGTTCATCGACGAATGCAATGAAGTGTTCATCAATCTTTAATGAACACTGCCTGCACAAAGACTCTATCAACACAGAGCTTCTTCTCGTGATTCACCGTCTTGCGAAGTAGATACTCGCTGCGCTCTACTCGATATCCCTCACCGACGAAAATCTCCTCCAAATCCTCTAAAGTGCGATAACATTAAAATTGCATTAGCAAAAACAGTTATTTGCTTCTGGTCCCATAAATGGAGTTATTTAAGTGACTGGAAGGTTGACTGAATGTGCAGCAGTGAAATGACCGACCGAATTCAACGTAAACACTAGAACCTTGTCCTTGTTTTCCAGAAACACCTGGTGCGACTTTGGTTAATACTTCAGTTGACGTCTTGTCCAACTGGAGTAGAACGGATTGTCATAATGAACTGATTACTATGTATTCAACATTTGTAGATGGAATAACATTCTGAAAGGAGAATACTGCTTGAGGAGTATCCAATGATTCCAATCGCTAACCTTAGGTCAACACGGAATGTTTTGAGAGTCAAAACATTCCGTGTTGCTGGCGAAGCCTCACAAAAGCGCTTAGATTATTTAATATAAGCTAAAAACAACATTTCAAAGTAGCCTGATAGCAACGTGGATTGTGACTAACCGAGACGAAAGTAAAACGCGCGAGTGCCATCCTGACGTGCATAGAATCGTTCGGCTAACTTTGCGCCACGTCCAAATCGAAGCATCGCATAGTCATTGATGCCGTAATCTCTCACGATCACCGTGCCACCTTTCTTTACTAGTTTCGTGAGGTTCCTGATTGCGATTGCTTGCTTCTCCGGATGAATTGAGCTTAGTACAAATATTAACGTCGTGAGATCAACGGCTGCAAATCCAACAAGCTTGGTACACACTGAATATGAAACCTTGCAAACTCTACGATGGAATCTTTAATAGCCGATCTTTCAATCCGTTTACATCAGTAGTGAAAAAACTTAAGCGCCAAATCGGATATATCATATTGTTCCAGCAGATTTCGACCCCATTCAACATAGAAGCAGCAGAACTCACCTGCGACCCGAATGTCTGAGCTCGTCGGATGCTCGAAATCATGACTTGAGAGGCTTGATCGTTCCTGATCGGAAACAATTTGTTCTGCGAGGTCTGGACTCATAATGTCCGACAACAATTGACAACATGAGGGACTTGACAAAACGGCAACATTTCCGTCTGATGACTCAACCGGAAATAACAGCGGAGGTGGGAAATGCTGCGTGTCACACAAATCGGCTACACATACTGATAAAGGAACTCGCATTGTTGCGGCACGTTGACTGAGCAATGTGATAGCATTCCTCGAGAAGTCAAAGCCATAGAAGTACCACCATGGAAAACATTCGATCAGTGGGAAAAGCATATTACCAACACCGCAGCCAGCATCCAGATAGATCAACCGCTCCTGAAAATGAACAACAAACAGAGGTGATCGGTGACGGTCTCGGAAATATCCCATTAGACCTATCATTTTTTACGATAAAATTATCATTTAAGCCAATATGTGCCTTTCACATAGGACTCATAAATTAACTGATCACGATTTATATACTGAACCAGAACTTTTTGCAGAAATATGGCATATGTCTTTCGAACGAGTTTGTGCGGTCAGTATTTTCTAGAGAGAGTATAAGATTTCTTTTGCATCATGCGCATTCAGTATAACCTTAACAACCCTATATAATGTAGTATTTTGTCGCGTTGGAATATCGATGGGAAAATCCAGAGCTACATAATCCAGATATATTTAAGGTACAATCAGAACAGCAAGTACCTTCAGGTCGATATGCGGACACAACAAGACGAAATCCTCTCGAGACCAGTGTCGATCCTTGAAAAAGTTATCCTTGTTCCGCCTGTAAAACTTATCCCAATTCTTTTGCGCTTCCAGCTCCAGCTTCGTCCTCTTAAATTCACTGGCTGGCTCTTCGTCCTCTAGTTTCTTCAACTCCTTCTCTGTGAGCACTGGATGCTGACGCGATGAGATACCCTCGACGCTCATCGAAGTGTACTCTTCAAATGCTAACTTATGAGTTTACATTAAATATTGATGTCTCAAAGGAACAAGGAAGCAGTGCTCCAGAATCCTTCTTGTCAGCTTCTTTCTCGAATAGATGGCAACACTGCCAGCACTACTGCTTGTGGGATGCTGCAGGCGAACGAGTTTGTTTGTCGCTTGTCCGTTTCATGAAAGATCAAAGCCGTCGACGACCTACAGAACCGCATCGGCGGGCTTACCCACTGGTCTGGTCTCATCACTTTTTGTACGTTCGAAAACGCGCGCTTCCAAGGCTAATTATAGGAGCATGCCTCTCACTAGCCACCAGCTTTGAAGAGATATTCTATCCGAAGACCGACCAGCGCAACTTACGTTCGAAACCAAGACACGATGAGAGATGCATCACATTTTTCTCTCTCACGCGAGCAGAATTCGAAGCTCAATAGAGTGGGGTGGAGAGGAGATGAAGGGGAGGGGGGAGTGGATTGGTCCACCGCCTGTCCCTTTTTGTGGGTTCTTGCTGTCAACCTGCTAATTTAATTTCGAAAACCGCCCAAGTCGCGGCGACGAAACGCCATACAAAACTGCGTATCTATACATCCAGTTCACACAGTCAGAAAAGTGTCCGTTCCCATTCCACAGGCAGCAAGGACGTAGTACAAAAAAAATTGATTTTTCCGCAGGCGGTTGTTTTGCTGATGGTATGAGGGCAGCACTCCGTATGTGGAAGGCCAAGTGAGGAGGTTCCAGAATGCCGTGTTACGTCTGCTCGTTTAACACAACCACAAGGGATAAGGGGTTGTGTTAAACGAATCCCCAACACCCAATAACTGTGTCTGATGCGATCATTGAATAATGAGCACTGACCGGCCGGACAGTTAAGTGCTCAGTCGTGGGCGTTAAACTTTGGGAATTTTATACGGCAGTTGATCAGCGGCCTTATCATGCGATTACTATTTTGTCCAAAAGACGAATTTGCGAGTGCAGATGCATTATTTCACTTCTCGCAAACGATGTTTTAGATAGAAAAATCAGCACGACGAAGCAAAATTCGAATGTGAAATGCACTAAATCATTGAATCATTTATCAACAATTTCAGAAACGTAGCGAAATATCAGATTCGGCGAATTGCAGCAACAAGTGAACGAGAGAACGGAAGAGTGTAGGGATGCAGTGATCAGCTCCTATCCGACCAACAACTGTGCAAACATCGCCGCTCTTTCGGCTCATTGGCGAAATGCGCTCCTACTATTCATTAAAGTTATACTTTCACTAAGACGTTTTCATAGCACCATTCATCAATCGTTACGCATTAAACTGCAATATCAAAAATTAAATAAGAGGATGAGGATAACCGCAACTGTGCTTTCATTCTGAAAAGAATTCATCGAATTGAGACATCGTTCAATAACTAATCGGCAATTCTGCACAATAAACAACTGGGAAATAATCAATTAAAAACTTCCAAAGTGCGACGTGTAAAAATATATGTGAAATATGCAACTGATGTAAATAAATGGCAGCACGCAAGGTGAGAACTATCTGGAAGCACCACCCCACATTAAACAATCTACAACAGCACAAGAACTCTAAGGCGATATGACTGCCAACAAGGTACTTCTCACCTGCCTGATCAAATTGAACCTCAGAACAAACGAGACCGAGAAAGATGCTACAGGAACGAGATAACAGTCCAATAATACCTCTCAACATTAGCGAACTATCTGAAATGCTTTGAGATTTCCCCTCTCCCTCCATCTCGCAACTTTGATGGTCACAACGTCGCGAGAATGAACCCATTAAAGAATCCCCGGACTGGAAAACAACAACAATCGAAGTCGGAAAGTTATGAATATAGGTAAAAATGCGAAAAGTGCCGAATTTATGGGATAGGCACGAGATCGGCATGAAAACAACAGAACATTACTGAAGAGATAGGTAGTGTACTTCAATCAAGCCTATTGCTGCTGAGGTAAACGACTTTTGGTGTTCCCAAAGGTGAGCAGCATTACCTATTTCAACATGTCCCTCGATAATCTACTGCCATACACCTGAATCCACTATATCCAGTTGAATTGTAAAGTACCGAATTCACTGCAACGGATCCTAAGGATGCAATTCCTTTCAGCGTCAATAACTCTTGCATTTATCTTCAGTAAATTTATCCACCAAACTATTATGGTTAATTCCATCCCATGCTAATTACTGCAGCAAATTCCATCAACTGCTCCTTCATCGTTCTCATTACGACTATTTAAACCAACCCGTCATGAAATTGCCGGCGAACCTCACTGACTTAGCCTACTTCCACCGCCCTGCGAGCTCATGTCCGAAATCTTCGATTAAGTAGTACTTTTCCATAAAATGAATGCAGAAACATCCTTCACCGACCAACACTCTTTTCCTGATTTTTTTCAAGCCTCATAGGTTTTCCATCTGAAAGCAGTATCCACTAGCTTGGGCGACTGTTCTCTTATTCGATGATTAATGGATGGTTTGTGCTGCTAAACGTAGCATCAGCATTCATAAGTCGACATTAGGGACATCAGTCGGATGTTAAAGTGCTCAAACAAGCATACCTATACATGATCCTAACAAAGTGGCTGGAAAGTAAGCTCTGAGGTGCTGAAGTGTATAAGCAGGAATCAGTTGTTTTTAACACCGAGTGTACTCTCGAGCTCTGCACGTTTTTGTTGTACCTTCTGGTAGATGTATCTGAATACACCCTCTTGTACCTGCGGCTGGAAATAATGATCCGCCTTGCGTTCACATTCGCCTTCGCCCACAACTTCTGTCATTGTCTGCAACATATTCTGCTAATTTGGCAGTGACAGCTAAGGCTTTCTGAAGAATAACTTTCTCTGTGAATTTCAAAGACATTCGCAAAAATGAAGAATTCAATGCAATCTCAATACCACTTAAATATTTCAGGACTTTTGAAACCCTCAACACTAATATTACCACCCATTTTCCGTTAATATAATTTGTCGCCTTCGTCTCCCCACAACACCACTATCACCTCCCCTATCGGCCGCACATTCCTGAGTCTCCAGTCTTTTTGAAACGACACAAAACTATAATTACAAAGTTCTGTTTCACATTTTCCATTTTCCAATTAAGAATCCACCTTATCATAGAATTTCCTAGGTTACCAAATAGAAAACTTTAATAACTAGCCCACTCATCCATAACGGCCTAAAAATAGACAAAAAGAAACCTTGAGATCGTTGCTCTGTGATATAAGCCACTTATTGATGAAATGTTGAGGATTATCAGCGAAACGAACATAGAAATCACGTCTCAGCTTCCATTCGTTAATCTGCTCAACAATATCAAATATTTTCTGATCGAGTGCACTAATATCGGGCATATTCGCATGACTATGCAGAAATGATGACATTTGTGTTTTAAGTGGGTCCTCCATTTCCACATCTAAAATTAATTACAATTATTCTCACTCAACAATTAATCTTCCATCGCCGCCATAAGTGAACCAACTTGGGCGATTAGAGAGCAGCTGCGCGGATATTGCAGCGAAGCACATTATTGCAGCGTGTTTCAACTTTAAAAGATTAGCTTTATTCAATAAATAAAAACCTCCCACAAGATATTATAATACCACAAATAATGAACAAAGGTCACTGAGAATACCAATTTTCTGACTCATTTCCTTCAAAATTTCTTTCCTTTTTTCTAATCAAAAAGTTCTCCCCTCAACTTCCTTCTTTTTTCTAACTACTTTTCCTGAAGCTTTCTCCAAAAACTTCTAATTATTCTCCCCTTAACGAATAATTCGAAAGAAAAACGTTCCATAGCTAAAAAAAAAAACGGCAATATCAGTAGGGAAGAAAAGGAGATAACCAACTAGATTTCGCCAACAAATACTGATAGCGGCGAACTTAAATTTTGGTTGAATTTGCGATCGGCAATATTTTTATCAAAAGACTTAAATATATCCCTCATTCAAACCCACTGATGGCTTAAATGATCGACTTCAACCGATCACTGATCAATTCGAAGTGATCGCTAAATTCATGCGACCTCATTGTCTTTAGACTGCGCATATGAGTACTGAAGGTGCCTGGCATAAATCGGTCATCACTGCACCGAAACACAATATCTGCAGCATACCGATATCATAACAAGCTGTATTCTTCTCACTTCCGTCATTATACTGTATGGTATGTGTAAGCACCAAGGGGTCTGGTTGATGCAGGAGACTCTGCAGGCGCTGTGGTATCTCCATAAAGCGCATTCTCTTGCATCCAAACACCTGCTCCAGATAACTGTCGCAATTAATGTTATCCCTGTCGACCGCATCCTGCAATAAAACATTACGCCATAGTTTAAATATTTGCAGAAATCTATGGGGATTTATACTTTCAAATAATAAAATGCTTCTTCTCTATGAATACGTTGCCAGTATGTGCGGAGATCGTGAAGACTGCTTACTCGGTACTTCAAACTCATAAATAAAATAGGAATAATCGTTCCGAAATGCTTACAGCACTGGAAAACTGAAACTGCCCAGAAGAACTGACGGTAACAACACCTACGGTGTATTCCAAACGCTGAGGATCTTAAAAAAGCAAATATTTGTAAGGTAGCAAAGAATGATAAGAAATAAAGGCACGAGCATGAGATGATAGTCGCCTTCGAGTAAATACCTCACATGACCAGGTGACCTTCTCTGAAAATGAAATTTGAAGGCTGATGAACAGTTTCCAATCTAAAAAAATCTTCAAATTAAATCACTGGAATTGCACTTCAGGGAGGGAATATCAAAAGCGCACTATGCGAGGATGGCAAAAACGGCAAAAAATGGCAAAAAACTCAATCAGAACAGAAAAAAGTAGAGGAATCCAGAAAAGCGAAACTGACAAAAAGTTACCTAATTTATTACATAAAAAAATAAAAAAGGTACTTGGTGCCTGGAGAGGTACTTGGTGCCACTCAGTACCTCCCCAACTTTGGGGAGATACTGAGTGGCACCAACTTAAGCAGATAAACTGCCGCTCGATACGCATCCCCTCAGAACAACGTACATTCCGCATTACAGAACGATGCAAACTTCACTGCAGTTTTGATGCTCGTGAATAACCTTACCCATCCACCCATGCTAATAACCAAACTATAACTCATCTGCCTAGAATAAGTGACTGCTAGCAGCATTTCATATCAGTGTTAATTTGGGACTGATTATCTGCATAGTAATCACAACGTTGGGCAACTATTTCAACTGCTGCAAATTTACTTATGTTATATCTAGGTTGGTGATGCTGGCCATCCCCTTTTCTTCCCCTCGAGTGGGTTTTTGTCGCCGCCCTTGGTGCTCGTTGATATTGATATACCTTCCGACGTTCTCGCTGCTGAGCACTGACAGTTTTCCGAATACCCATCGTAAAGTGTAAAAGCTATCGGCTAATTGCTCTAACAAATAAATACACGTTCGTCACGACAGTAAGATCTATTATCACAACCTAAAGCAAAATATCACTGCTCATTCACCAGCCTGTCCAGAATACGTGCCTCAGATATAAGAGTGAGAACCGAAGGATTCGACTAGATTAGCGCTAAATGAGATGCGACAGGACCACAAGGGCAGATTCAGGTCGAAAGAAGCACACCCCTCACACATTTTCAGGCCGGCTAACATTGATGAAATAAAAAGTTGCATCTGGAGATGAGCCGAACGATGCCCAACCTTTTAATAACAAAGATGACTCCAGGTACAGCTAGTACGTTTAGTTGTACCTTACATGGCAATTCTAACTGCATAGTCCATAAACACATTATTGTTCAAAAATATTTGACAACTGCTAGCAATATTGTCAAAGAAAAATTCCGATTTGAACAAATCAGATGAAACAAAACAAAAACAACCGATAGGCAAGAAACAAACCTGCAACTTATGAGTTTTGATATATTGCCATAATGCCTCGATGATTTTGGGACGAGTTTCAGTTGCCATTCCCAAAAGTTTTGCTAGACGAGGATGCAGCTTGAATTTCATTGGTTGATAATCCAATAAAAGAAGTATCGTACACTTTACATTCCGATCACCAGGTCTTTTCACCTTAAATTTAAGAAACGCATGGTCATGAGTGCAATTATGCTCGCAATTCATCTGAACGATCGCGATCGGATAAAAACGCTGCCGCACATTTCTTTATCTGACACGCTGGAGACGCTATCGTGCAGGTGATCAAAGACGTTCATTAAATCGCTTATTCCCGGAAACTGTGCTGCACTCAGCTAGGTGAATTAGTGTCTACGTCAATACCAGCGGAAAACTGCCAGCCTCCGATATTTCCGACTGATATCGAATACTTGGTAGAGATCTCCTTGGCAAACAGTCGGAAGTCCCAGGGTCTTAACGACTTCACCTTTCTGTCAGAAGATTCAATTCGAATGCACAAAGGTAGACTCAACGTCTGAGGGCTCCCTAGTGACCACATCCATGATCGAGGAGAATATGAGTGTTTGAATTTCGCTAGTCAGCTCTGCTCAAAAGCGGCACCTACCCGATTCTGCCCCAACCAACTCTAATTAAGTTCCATTTATGCGAGAAAGAAAACAATGAAAAAAATGAAACCATGGAAAGATCTCAGCATAAATACTCTCTCTATACGGGTAGGTTACAAAGCAGTGTTGGGTTCTCGACGGACATTATGCAAGTGAATCTGTGCCTCGAAACTCCAAAACGCACCGAGTTATCTCTGATCCGAAATGGCACTAAGCGAGAATGACATTATGCAATCCAAAGTTCCCCTATCACTCAGGTAAAGCTATCCTTTTGTAACATTACAGTATAAACGAATGGAGAATACCGTTTGTAAACAACTGCTGTGGTCAGAATTTTTTCTTCTTTAGAGTGATAACTGCCGGGGGTATCTGTCTCGCTTGTCCACTTCTATTACCGCTGCCGTTTTTACCACACCACTGCAACTCTAGCCAAAAAGCCTTCTGAAATTCCCACGATAACGGAAACTCCTATAGCGGTTACCCGGCTGATAACCTCTAAGATCCAACTAGTAGACGTACCTTATCATAAGTAAGTTTGTAAAGCAAAGAAGTCTACCTGAAAGCCATCGGTTTCATTGGTTTGTGGGGTTCGATGCCATTCGACCAGATGATTATCTGGCCCGTAAATATCTTTATCAAGCTCGATAACGAGGCTCTTGAAGAAGGAACTGAATTTGCGCTTCGGTGGCTGACTTCTGTTGGACAGTGCTCCGGTCGGGTTAGCCACCCCACCTGTAGGCGGTTCATCCAACAAACGACCCTCTACACGCAGCTCCCACATTGGCACCGTACCCTCCTCACCTTCTCTCTGTAATTATTCTTTTCTCCACACTCCATTTCTTAAGCACCACATTCCCACGTGAGCGTGCAGTCCTGCACTCTGTCAGTTGACCTATTGCAAATTTCTGAGTTCTTCTAGAATCGATACTGAAATATTCTATGCCACACATGTCTGCACCACCCTATGAGGATTTACTCTGCCGGAAACAATATGCTCCAACATATCACATCAAGTACTACATTGGTTAGAGGTGAGATGAGGCGCGTAGAGCATCAATTGTGTTCTATATGTGAGCATCAACCAGAACTGGTCGCTAACCGAAATGCATTTTTCCAAACGTCAGACGTGTGTATGCTGTTCGTATTTGTATAGGTGGTGGGGCAGATTTCGTCAAGCAAACACTGCCTGCACTGAAGCAGTCCAAGTTTTTATCACTCATCCAACGGTGGCCAGTTCAGAGTTACGCACGTACAACATTAGTCCAACGGTGTGCGAATATACTGTCAGCGCAATCTATGAACATATATCGCTGATTTAAAAGTGCCCACTTATGCCAATGACCGGAAGATATACATATACAAGGCTGCTTTAAACCTACACACATATATCGCCCAACGGTCCAACGGTACGAAAATATATCGCATCATAAAAAAGTGGTACCCAACAGACGAACTCATCTTCAGGAACTCACCTCGGGCTCTTTACCAGCAATGAACGTATGTGATATATAGATGCGAAGACGTCGCTTCACCTTTAACGGTCTCTTAAGAGCTTCTTGAATATCAAGTCGTTTGCGTGTTATTGTTGCATCCAGCTTCTGTTCGAAGGCCAACAAATCCATATAGGCCTGCGACTCCGGAACTAGTTCGCGAACCTAAAAATTCAACTCCATTCGAGTTTGTGTCTGCTTTAAACTACAGGTAAATGATGCCTCAAAAGTTAGATAGGATATAACATTACAGGCATATGCATTCAAAATTGCATACTTGAGGAGGATCATGGTGTGCTACCGCAACCCTATCGAACTGTTTGTGAGCTGCATGCAGCAGTGCATTTTTCAACCATTACTATGCATCGTTCACGTTACAAAAAGTAACTTACCTGAGGTGGAATAAGCTTATCTGCGAACCGTCTTTTTTTGGCTCGTGCTTGAACTTGACCTCGAGATGTATGCTGCGGTGGCAACATCGGTGGCGCCGCTGTGGGCTGTGGTGCGAATGACCGGCGTCCATGTTGAGGAGTGCCCATTCCACTGGCGTAACGCATCTGCGATCCGGTGGAGCCGTTGCCCATTGTTGGTGTACCACTACCACTTCCACGATGCATATCAACGACACCAACTCTTAAATGATAGCGCAGATTACATGCTTCATAATGCCTTAAATGCTTACGCCGCTAGCCGCAGTCTTGATAAACACTAACTGCACCTGAAATGTTCAATGCATCGCTCTATGGCCTCCTTGGGCACTGACAACGGAAAATCGCGGTAGAAGGTTTCTATGCCGGTCAACTATTCCACTCCGCCATAAAGTCTGCCCGATTTTTTTTTCTTTATAACAGTCTTAACTCTTTCCCATCCCATGGCGCGAATGGTTGGAGGTTATTTCACACCAGCCTGAAGCTGGCGATTATGGAGGTCAAGCTCAGGTCATGACGATTGCTTAGGGCTGTGGGTGCGACCGTACGTGTTGTTTCCGCATCAGTGCCATAATCAATAGGAATATTCTCGAAGAGTACCTGACGGCTGCTGGTTACTATAATGACTACGACTGCCCTAACGCAGCATTCACACTCTGTCCCATGTCTTCTCCCCTTCAACGGCACAGTTACACCTCAGCTTCTGAATGACGATGAGTGCTGAAAGTGAATGTGTTTTCGCTCTACATGGTCCTGCTGTTGAACGGCCCTTGTGATGTACAGCTACGACGGATCACCTGCGAGTGGAGGGGAGGGAGGACGCAAAAAAAAGGGAGACGATCGCTGGAGGGCAAGGCACGCCACCATGGCGTCATCATGTAAGCATCAACCTTACGTTCGCTTCGACAACCTTAATTGTGGATATTCATGCAAACGTTACCCTCAATGAAGCTTACAAACTTTCGTGACATCATTTCCGGAAAGGACAGTGCCCTGCCAACGAGACATTTGCGCCATTAATGGTTTCGTTACGATATCCGCACCAGTGTAGAATAATAGCCTCTTGCGCAAACACCTAATGCCTACAATGTTAACACACCAAGAAATTAAGCGACAATCAACGGATGAAAGCTCACGTGGAATAATTCCCCATGTCTAGAGCTTTGTCAAGACTTCTGGAGGATAGGCAGGATGTTGCTGAAGAGGTACTTTTGTTAGTTCCATGTTACTACGAAAAAAGCCTAACGTCACAGTCATTCCCCAAACCCCGGAGGTTACAGCAAGAGGAATGAAGGGTTGGAAGGGATGGAAAGGCTTGCACCCAAAATCGTGATTCGGCGAGCAGTTCTACCCCCACCCGTTCTTTCCTCCGAATATATCCTTCCCGCAAACAAGTGTTCGGGTGGGAGTTCTCGGCGAAATATTGCGCTGCGTTCTCAAAAACATGCGGTGCCTTCTTCGTTGAGGCACGGCAAAGCAGATCATCAGGGAGCCTTATGTCGTACGGTCATATGCTAGTGATGAACCGAGTATTGTGGACATCGCGTTTGACAAGGTTACCCGCCCAGCTTAGTGAATAGTACCGTCTCCCTCGACTCACTGCGAAGCGCAAAGACATCCGCGCACCCCCCTGCCGGATCGACTCTTCATCGATTCACGATCCGAGTGCAAACGCACGGGTCTCCACTTTCAAATATTTACCGTAATTTGCTGTAGGCGGCTAAGCTGAACATCACTCTATCGATTGGAACGAGTGCGTCACACGACCGCCATAGAGACGCGTGCTTGTGTTCGTGTGGGGATGTCGGCGAGTGGTTGTGGCGGAATGTGCTGTGCTGCGTGCTGTGTGCGGGTCGTTACGGGCGTCTGCGCAACACGGTTTCGAGGCTGTCGGCCACTGGCTACGGGTTTCGAATGCTCGGCGACGAGTGGATCTTCCAGAAGGAACGGTCGACGAAGTCGTCGAGTGGTCGACGTGGGCACCGTTAATCGTTTTCTTTCTTTATTACAGTCAAAATTCACCACTCGACACTTTTCCGGTCGTTTTTACCGCTTTAGTCTTTGTTGAATTATTCTCTACCGAAAAGTGCTTCCCGAGTTTCCGGTTGTTGTTTCTTGTTTATGAATAACCGCATCAATGAAATAGTGCTTATCGAAAAAGTTCGCTATCTCTTCGAATGCTCCAGACGGCCTTTCGCTTACGCATTGCTTCGACCTTTTCGTATGTTATGTTCTGTCTAGCTGCACACTAGCGGAGCGACGAGACGTGTAGATTCGGTGGGCATCGATCGCCGTTTAATTTCTGGGTGGGTAGGTGGCGGGCAATGAAATGCATCACGTGTAATGCAGATACCGGGGTTTTTGGAGACGCCGTTTATTTTCGTTAGCATGGGGAAGCTGCCGAGTGCAGGTGCACACTTCCCATCTCGATGAGTAGGTTGTCCCTTCGGGAAGGGACGCTGAAAACCGAGGATTGTGCACTGTGGATCGATTTGCGCTGTGCCGTCTTTATGAAGATAATTCGCTGCAGACACCAATTCCATTTCGGGTGGGTGCGTGAAGATTTCGGCGATTTGATGAGGTGTCTGTGAGAAGGTAGCTAAGGTCGGGATGCTTGTGTGCAACTTGATTTCTCAATTGTGTACATAATACTGTTATAAGATGCGTTTGCTCGATTGTAGTTGAGAGTGTTGTTTGGAGTGGAAAGCAACTTCTTCGGTGTTTCGTTTCAGCACATTCTATCAGTCATTGGTTGAGGAGCTCTAGCAACAAAGCTATACCCATAATCTTTCAACCGAAAACCTGATCGTTGACAAATTCGAGGACATAAAAACATCCAGTACTTAGGCGTTACAGTATGTCTTGAAAATTCTAAGTAATTTCATGAACTAATAGAATTCGCCGGAGTGAAGTTTTTGTATGGGCTGAGCCATTCGAAAACGCTACGAGCAAGAGACTAGTATGATCCGGTATGGTCGCCGAATGATGACGCACATTCTCTGAAGATCGTGAATAGCTTTCACTGAGGAATTACGAAACTGGTTCTTGAATGCGTTTGCCCAACTCCACTGTGTATTCCCTCAAATTTTTTGGTTCCTTGTTTGATGTTGAAAAGTTTTTCGTCGGATACGTATCTTACAAATTGGCGCATTTGCTAAACTTATGGCGGTTCAAATATGCGAGGTTTTACTGCGGTCCACGAGAGACCGGCTGTTCGGTATGGAAATTTCAAATATGCTGCTTGAAGATAGAAATTTGTCTATTTCGTTAACAAATCAGAAAAGTGGAACTAGATGACAGAGTATGTGTTTTCTGCATTCATGATTGTGGACAATAGCACCTTTTTTTACAAATATGCGACCAAATAACACAATTTTGCAGTAATGTTTTGTATTGTACAAGAATTGCCTATTCTTCGTAAAGGACTGATTGTTGCCCAATCTGCTGGTCGTAAATTTCCCGCAAATTGCTAAGCCTTTGTCGCATATGATTTGTTTGAAAAGTTGTGGGTCAGTTTGCAAATTGATGTGAAAGATGGGACTATAGAGCTGATGGCATCCACCAAACTTTTATGAGTTTCGTCATTCCGCGAGTTGAGGACACTCGGTGGACGGACGCATAAATGTGTGCGTACAGACCTATTTTCGTAAACAAAGCTTTGAAATACAAGGCATGAAGTGGGCTAAGGTACGTTTTTATTTTTAGGGTGAGGAGCAAAGCCGAGTTGTAATTGGTACAAGGGGGGGAGGGGACAGTTTTTTCACTCGAATTGAAAACGGGATAAGCGCCATTGTGGGAACATCCGCATCATTCGTTAAACGCATCGAGTAGTTAGACAGGGTCCGATTCATTGTTTATTATCCTGGTGGATGCTCGTGATCAACCATCTAAGCGGTTGGGAGCACGGTCTGATATCGCAGCAACCTCAATGATGCAGTTATTGGACACCGTTAATGTGCCACATTATATGACACAAGTTGACGATCGTTCTACCTTCCGTCAGTACAAGAATTGTTCAATATCGGGACGATAGTCGTGCTGGCAAAGTTTTCTCGGCACACGATGGAGTCACTCTTGATTCGACGTTGGACGATTGGAAGTGAACCAGGGTGGATTCAGTGTGTTCGCGTCACCGATATTATCTGAACATGTAGTAGCGGTTATAATGTTCAAGCAAAAAGATGTGGTGGGGGTTTTCCTCCTCAACAGTAATTGCGCTGAAAGTTTGTTCAACTGCGGTGGTACTGTCACAGCTGCTGCATGTCCACCGAAAGTGCCGGAAGTTACAGGTGGTTAAGTGCAGCTGCCGAGGTTAATTTGTTGCCTTTCCGTTTTTGCTGTCTGTTATTGTTCATCTGATAAACAGGTCAAATCAGGTTGCGACTTTTGGATCACACAGGTGTCGACATTTAACGTTTCATATGTTGCAAAGCGTCGCTTGATCACACAGGTGTCTACTATATAGTATGAATACGCGGATGATGCATCAGTGGCAGCTTGTTGTTGTCTCCACCTTCGTTTCATATGTTGCAAAGCATTTCCGAGCATTACTTCGTTGTAAGCATTGGTGATGTGGTCATTGAAGTGTCATGGTTTTCCGTGCTGTCTTGCGGCAGCTTACTGCCTAAAGTTTGAACCATTTAGAGATCCGTTTAATGAAGTGATGGTGTATGCCGAAGAGATACGCCACTGACCATGTTTAATACGCGTGTCTTTCCTCCTCCATCTGGCGGCGTATTTTTCTTGTCAGCAAATTCCTTTTGCTTATCCTTCACCTAATAACTTGAGGGAATTTTGTTGATTGTTAGCGGTCGTTTAACTGGTCGACGTTGCGTAATAAAATTTGCCCCTTAAGTAAGCCGCCGGTATGAGTTTGTTTATTTGCTATTTGGTGGAGGACTCTTGTGGAGCTCAAAAGTTACTGATGTGGTTGTGAGTGTCTAACCATTGATACATTGTTTGCATGGTAGCAATTCTCTCTAAGCCACACTGTCGTGTGTGTGAAGAGGCTGTGGAGGGGGAAAAAGAGGAAAAGGGGTCGCTGAGCCAATTTTGGGTACAGCGCTGGCGGAATGAATATAAAGAAGAGCATGGAAACAAGCCAATGCTATGTGTATGCCGACTTTGGCTATATTATTCGTGAGGATAACGATGTGGGGGCGACGTCGCACACTGCGGGTGGGGCAAAGATTTGATTATTGCCAGAAGGGACGCCTCACTGTCCTGACACCGTGCAAAGTTCAGCGAATAGGGAATGGAGTCTGGCGATAAGAGTACAGTGTGTTTAGAGTATTATTGGAGCAGTGCGCATGTGGTTGATAGTTGATGCAGGTTTGACGGCACACGACAACTCGTATGGTCTACAGGTTGATGCTGTGTCCAGTCACCAGAGCTAACAGTGAGTGCCGCATTGATTTGCTTTGTTCGTAGGGTTGTCTGGGGTCGATCATGTTTCTTGTCTATCGTTTTGCCGTCAATAAGACTTATGAAGCAGCTATATCGGATTGGGCTGTCACTAATTTATTAGTGGGTGTGTGTATGTGGCTACGTTCACATGCAAGGGAAATGCTAGTTAATCTTGATAGATTAAACGAAATACTGTTTCACTGTAGAAGGGAGGGATAGGCTCTCTGAATGCTACTTCATTGTAGGGGCTTAGGAATTTGTTTAGTCGTTGAGTCTTATGTGTGGATAGAAACTCATAGGTCGTAGGTTGTGAACAAAACTTCAGATTTAAAAGCTACTGGCAGTTGAGAACATCGGCGTTTTGCTGTGCTTATATCCTCGTAGAGTGATCTCAGACCACCATCGAAGGTCTGCCTTCTAATCAGCATTTTCAGGTAATCAAACCTTTGGGGTACACTTTGAAAATTGCGGATCTAGGAAATCGAAGTTGGTAAAAGGTTGCTTGAGTTTTAGGATCAGTATTTGGTCTCATTAGATAATTTCCTGTGGAAATTTGATGCTGAGGTCTCGATCTTTGTGAGTGTACTGGCGAAATGAGTCGCATTAGCTCCGCCACAGCCAAGTGCAGATTAATATTCGTCGCGTTCAGTGATTTTTAGTAATTTCATGGGACGTTTGTGCATTGCGATCGCCATTAAAAAATCTGTTGGGATACTTCTGTTTTATGTAGGTAGTCACTTGTGCCAGACGTCGGTGAGTATGATGAGGACGATTTGCCCGATTAGGGACACTGATGTGTCGTGGCACATTCGATGAGTCTAGTTGACTTTTTTGCGAGCCCGCAAATTTGAGCACCTTCAGCTTACTGTTTTTTGTTCTTGCAGTTCCATTGCATTCATCATTTCGCATATTCGCTTGGTTTTATGGGCGAGGAGGCGTTTTGTGATGATGCTGAATCTTGGGGGACCTTAGTTGGGTAGTATGATTAGATTTGATGATCTGTTTAGGGGTCACGTGTTTTTTGGTCGAAGTCAAGTAGGGTCGAGGTTATGGATCAGCTAAGGGTAGAAATAATTTCCGTAATTTGCGTACGGCGTGCTTCGCACGTAACTCATTTTATGCGGACTTGAAGTGATGTTGAGGAGGTGAGTTGTGGCATCCGCTTTTTCCTCGAAGTATTTTCCTTATCATCCGTAAACAAAACATTGTCCGTCATATCACTGTCATTACTTGAGTGAGCAGATACGAGCGCTCTCCATCACTGATGTCGACTGTTCGTGCATCAGAAAGCTTCCAGAGTGGATTGTTGTCGACGTTGACGTCGTCAGTGGCAGTTTGCTTATTGTTAGGGACAAGTCGCGTGTGGATTCATTTAGCTGATGTATGTCTATGTTGGTGAGGAAATGCAACCGAAATGGCGTTTTTTTGATAATACTTCGCCCGCCATATTCTTTTTCGGGTATATGCTGGTTTGATTATAACTCCTTCGTACCTTTTTTTCATGTCGAATCTGCATAGCTCTTAGTTTAACTTGATGAGATTTGTTTCCGCTTTTCTGCTTGTAAGGGTCAGATGAAGTGATAAGTTGAAGTACCGAGTCTCCCAAGGGTTTTTAGCGGCACAAGGTTCCCAATCCGTATATTTTCAGTGGGGCAGTGACCGGTGCTCCAGCTCTCAAAATCCTCAAAAGTTCCCGAACGTTATGCAGTTGTGTTTTGCCTGCTGGTGATTCGAGCGCTCTACATGACCTTTTCATAAACGCCAGAATGAAAGACGGAAGTTTTGGTACAGTGAATCTTTGGCTTTCGATGATATTTGAAGTTTGTGGGCCTGTTTGGACAGCTGTCATGGTTGATGGCCATAGAGGCATTTCGAGGGAACCAACAGCAGAGAAGCACTTTGAGTAAATATTACGTGGTTGAAATGTTTCATTTCGCAAATTGATCTATCATATAAATTTCTAAGCTTCTAAAGGTCTTCGCTTTGCATTAATGTTTGAGATGACGTTTCCTTAATAACGCTGGTGAGTTGCAAGTTAAAGAAGTGTTTCGAATGAGGGGTCGAGGATTTTCTGAAGCTTTTTTTGCCGTTGGAAGATGTGTGTCGTTTCCTTCGTTTGGTCGTCTGCCATTCAGAGCGCTTCCAATCGATTGTTGCACATTTTATGCGATTGGTGGTGAACAGCGAGTTGGGATCTGATGAACATTTAATAAAGTTTGCCGCCTTTTATGGATGTTGGGAACAAGCAGCGAGTTGGTGAGCGCTCCTCGGAGATTCGGCATAGTGAGGTGTCCTCAATGATGCAGGCAAGTATAGACATTGTGCTTCGATTTTGCGAACAGAGGGCAATTTGTTTGGGAGGTAGTTGTATGGCAAAGGTTCGTTCTGAATGCAATAACGGTCTCCGTCTTGAGTGGGTAGATCTGAGCTCAAATGATTTTTTGTGCGTTACTCTGTAACAGCTGTGTTGCACAACGATTAGAAGGATGTATTCATAGGGGAATCCACAACATTGAAAGCCCTGTTTGATTTTATGGTGATAGCAGCATATTCAATTGGTTGGAAGGTGGTCGTGGTTGAATTCGTCTCACACTAATGTATGTGTCTTCTTTTTTGGTAAGCGGGCTTACCGCGCTTCTGACCTCAATGATGCGTTCGATATAGTGGAACTACGACGTTTTCAGTTTGAGGGCTTTTTCTTTCACTGGTCATCGACAATGATTGCCGTCTGAAGTTTGAGTGAGAATGGAATTAGCATCAATTTAGGTCGTTATTCACCTTTTTATATGGAGAGAGGGTAGGTAGAGGAGGTTTTGCATTTTTTTTTCGGCTTTCCGAGGTGTTTGCGCAATTAAGTAGGTATAATTTATATGAATTGTGAACCGCGGGGTGTTAGGTTTTTCGTAATCGAATGATGAATCCACTAATTAGTTTTCCACATTCTGAAATCGCGTTCTTTATGATTGTCGCCGAGTGCATCGGAGAAATGTGCGAAATGAGCAACTCGCTTGAACGTTATCTTTGCCTTATTTGTGAGACCATGTTAATGAGGTTTCCTTTTATGCATATTTTCTGCCTTCTGCCTCCGAAAACAGTTATGTTTTCGAGTCAGTATATTCGTGGGGGCTGCATCGGAGCGGTCCTATCCTGTTGACGTGCAAGTGTGACATTGTTAGTGTTTTGTTTCGATGGGGTGCGCGGTGGATCTAGAGTCGTTTTGGTGTATTTGTATCAGCAGTGCTTATGTGTATTGATGATGGGTTTCTCGATGATGCAATAATGCTTTATAAAGGGGTCAGCTGCACGGGTTGATGCAGTGTACATTTGAACCACCCTAATGGTACGTTGTGTTGCCGTCAACTCTTCCAGTTTATCAACATGGCCGTCGGCAGTCGTTTTTATGCTGTTATGTCCTGGAGCTTCAAACGTGGTTTATTGGCAGTCGTTTTTAACTGACGTCTGTTCATTTTGTAGACTAACGTGGAAGGTGCAAGCGGCAGGCACCCGAGAGTTGGTGATGAGTTTGAAATCACGCAGTTGTAGGACTGCTGCATATTCAGGCCTATGCTTGTAGAGTCGTCAGGGAATTCTGCTTCTTTGTGCTGGCGCGCCTAGTCGATGTGAATGCTGCAGCTGGCATTTTGTGCGATGCAGAAGGGGCTAGAGAGTTTGTTCGCCTGAGGGGTTTTACGGAAATGTGGGAGGGTACATAAGGGAGGGAAAAGGGAGTGGAGAAAAGAGTTACGAACGAGGAGATAAAGTATTCCTCGAGTGGAAGATTCGAAAGTCGAAGATTTGCCGATAGAAAAATTTTGAAGAATTTTTGAGCTCTACATTTGTGGAATGTGTAGTTAGGTTTCCCTTAAGTTTAGAAATGCGTTGTTATAAATTAGGTGAACTGCAAGGGAACGACTGATTTTGTTGCCGTTCGTCATGCCTCATGCCATTTGCACAAGAGCTTGAGAGGGGGACCGAGTGCCCATTTCATTTGCGAAGGTCCTTACAGTTAAGACGTTTATCTTTGTGGTCGTTAGTGGTCGCAGTTAGCGGCTCTTTATTGTTGCTGGCTGTGCGTTGTACGGCTTGTGCGTTTATATGATTTTTTTAATAGCTGAATCGACGGTATTTTCAGATTTGAAGTCAAGTTATAGAATATTGCTCAGTCGAGTCATGGTCAGAACCGCGGAGGAAGCGGTTTTGGAATACAGGTTTGTTATGTGCCATCGTTTGGCATTTTCTTTCAGTTCTGTCTTGAGGCGAACTTCTGAAGTTATTGTACAGAGATCCTTTCCAGCGATCGGAGAGGAGTTGTAAGGTTACGGACAGGTTGTTCTTTTCATTCAAGGAATCAACGCTTCCGTGTTTGGATCGGATGCGATGGGCAGTTGCCAGGCGTCTTCCTTCAGTGTTATTCCCCTATTCGAACTAAGTTTTAGTTTGTGCCATTAACGTCGGTTGGTAGCTTCATGCAACGGAAAGTCCATACCATTAGAAATAGTATTGCGAAGGAGGTCTGAGAGTTTTTGATGTCGACCGCATTTAACAAGATTTATTGTGATCGAAGGCTGAAGTTATATCGTGACGGTGTTTCCGTTAATTGCAGGGAAGCGTTGAATGATTTGAAGGACAACAATAAGATGCAAATAAACTTAATGACTATCCTTGCCGAGGATTATAGTTCATTCTCACGGGAGATCGTCCATGTGATTGCACAACAAGTTGAGCGGGTTGGTTGTCGTCGGATTTCACTTGTTCGTTTTTTTCTTTTCCTCCGTTTTAGATTGAAATCATCCTTCTTATATGTATATATTGGGGTGATTCTGAATTGAGTGTTCGCCGTAAGTGGTCCATTTTTTGTCGTTCACACATTCCCTTCATTCATCCCTGTGCTTTTCTCATTTCAGTTCTTCTCTATTGCTTGAAGCAGATGAGTTTTGACGCAGCAATACGTAGCTTAGATGCCTCAATCCGCACACATCAGTTATTGCTTGCTTTAATGGATAGGTTGTTCAGGGATGGATGAGTAGATGGGAACAAGCTTTTTATGATGGCGAGTGAATGATAGTCGGTTTTGTTGCCACCATTAATGATTACTGCAGGTATTGCCGACTCAGAAGTTGGCTGTAATGTACGTTATGGATTCGATATTGAAGAATGTTACCGGTCCTGGCAACTACAAGGAACATATCGAAAAAGTTGTGCACAGGCTATTCTTACACGTCTTCGAAACGGTTACTACCTTTGCCGTTTGCTCCCAACGCTTCGTGTTGTCTTAGTGTCTTGTGTTTCTTGATTTTGGTATCGCGCATAGCGACGTGATTTTGAGCGTCGTTTATGTTTATCGTGGTAAGCAGAAAAGTGGGAACGGTAATATCCATTGGGAAATGGACAAATAATGCATTTAGCCACATTTTTATTACGCCTTAAATTACGGAGGAAGGAAAAGGTTAGGAGATGAGGTTTGAAACTCCTCATCACTAGCTGAGAGATGTGTTGTCGTCTTCTCTTCTATAGTTCCATCTGTGTGATGCATGGTGTTCATTTTCGCATTATTAAGTAGTATTGATGAAGTGCTATAAATGGCAACGAGTCTCCCGTCTATGGTGCTTCTCCCTAATCACATCCCACTTTGTGTACAGATCGCGCGAATTCTATCCTTTTGTTCCCCGCCATCCACTCTGCACTATGCAAAAAGTTGTTTTGAGAGCGTTGTTCATCGCTTCAATGAGAAGGGGAATTGACTACAGTTGTTTACAACAGGTGTCTCCGATTGTGTATACTGAAATACGCGATAGGTGGTTTAATTTTACGCGTCCGCTTGCGGGTTGCGTGGGTATGAAATGAAGAGGGTGTGCTGTCAGATTTAGAGGTTTGGCTCACCTGCCTCCCTATATTGAGGCATGCTTTGCATGTTTTCACGATCGTGTAGCTTTATTCATCGTGCGAAATAATTTACCTATCTGATGTGATGGCAACTCCATTTATTGTCGTGTTGTTGTCTCTGCCTATTTCTCATTTTTTCAGTTGTTTTTATTATTGGTATTTTAAAAGGTGGAGAAGTGATAATAACACAGGATTTAGAAAACATCGAAAGAAAACGTTTGATTCTGGCGTTAGCGGTGATCTTACTTGACAGCGATAAGCAGTTAAAATCTGGTAGGGAAGATGAAAGCCATTTCGACCCTCGGTCAGCTCTCATTGTTTCCTTCCAATTCTTGCTTTCGCTTTCCTTTTTTGGGTTTAATCAGCTCCGCATTTTTATATTCATTTGTTGTAACGTGATTCCTGTCAGTCATCAGCTATTATAAAGTTCGATTCAAATTGTTTGGAGTCGCGGCAAGTGTAATTGTGTTTTTGGAAAGTGAAAAATTTATCACCGTTTAGGATCAGAAAATGGGTCCGGGCGGATGTCCAATTGTGAATCATTTTAGGTGGACTGCGAGCTGATACGCTAGGGAATTCCGCTGAAGAGTGCATTTCAGGGTGATGAGAAGACTCGATTATCGCTGCATAAGTTGCGGCAGACGTGGACGGGTATATTCCAGCGTTCGACACTCTATAAGATTGATCTAGCCGTGCATGAAATCGATCCGGCTTGGCCAATCGTCACTCCACTACCCAGTAATGCTGCATCTGCGACGCCTCGTGCTCCGGTCCCGCTTATGCAAACAAGCGAACAGACGCAGCAGCAACAACCGTCGTTACGAGCCGCATCGAGAGTGCACGTAAACCCACATTTCTTCCAGAAAAGCGCGCCTCCGTCGGTTGCTGACAGACGACAATTGGTATTGTGTTTAATTTGCCCTTGGCAACTTAATGATCAGAAGCAACGTGTTTCTTTGTTGTGCTCAAATTGATTACCGTTATTTATTATGAGTGGTTTAACGTTTCGGTGCTGTGGTGGTCGATCTCGCGTGCATAACACGTTCCATGTTTCTTCCAAATAAATAATTGTTTCTGCGTTGCTGCATTCGGAGAACATTTACCTCCGCCTTGTTGATCTGCCAAGCGCTTCTTTGCTAACCTTCGCTGCACTCTCTATGGTTGTGATGAGTTGAGACAATCGCCTTGACTAATGATCAGGACATTGTAACTCGGCTCCCATTTATCGTAATGTGGCTGTTTCACGATCTATTCTTGCCCTCGTCGTCGCAGTACTGATGCAGTCGGCTGATCCTGCCGATCTGCCTGCTTTTCCGGTCCAGTTCTGGCTCTTCAATTGACGTGCTATTGATCATTTCATTGTATCGACCAACAGATGATCACTGACCGTCATGAATCAGTTAATAAATATAGTGGCAGCAACATTGCGCCTTTTTATTTGGAAGACGTTTTGGTTGCACTGGTGGTCGTGTTTGCATTAGCAGATAAAGAACGTTGAGGTGAGTAAGAAGAGTAGTCTTGACACGATTAGATCAGAGCATTGCAGATTGCTTCTAGTTTAGCCAATAAACAACACTTGTAGAAATTGATTGGTTGGTGCAAAATAAAAAGAGTCGTGTGAAAGGTTAGCAGCAGATGTTCATCCTTTCAGACAAATTGTCGAACAGGTAAGTTTGATCCAGGGTTGCGCTGTTTAACACTCTTGATATGGCCCTATGGAAGTGATGAGAAATTGGAAAGATTTTCAAGTAAACTGCTTGATACGCATAGGCACAGGTTTATTTTTGTGAGACATTGTTTCCAGTGAAGGGAACTGTTTGCGGATGGCTTCATTAATATTCGGTGATTGCAGGTCTCCCAGTCGCTGAGTGCGGTGTCTCCTAGAAAATGCTTTCCAGCATTTAGTGGGGCTGAGGAAATTACACGTGAAACGTTGCGGTATATTCCACGTTATTTTCAACGCTAAAGGATGGGAGGTTGAGTAGTAGAGAGCAGAGGGATTGGAGGCGCAGGATGCGCTGATCGGTAATGAACCTTTCAGTCAACGACAGTGGTGGAAGGAAGGCCGATGGCTGATCCGAGACTGGCGAGGCTCAATGAAAATGGTCGAACAGCGGTGACTATGGAAAGCCAAGCAACCGAGAGATTAAGGGATCGCACAGTGCAAACGAAGTCGGCATCATTCTCGAGTCTGGCTAGCGTCAAGCAGGAACCACGGTAACATTTTGTGTGTCTAGGAATTGAGACCCATCGAGTGAAGTGGTGGTCGTCGATTTTGGAAGGTACTCGGGAGATTTTAGCTGTCGCGAAGGTTCTCGTATTGTGCATCTGAGAGGGAGGAGTGCGTGGGTCTTGCGAAATGTTGGTTTGATGTGCGCAGAATGAATAAATATAAAAGCATCTGGAGGTGGATGAAAATAATTGAATGGTAGTTTCTTAGTCAGTCCTACGATGGTCTGAAAAGTTCTGTTTTTTACTGATTTGGTCGTTGAATTATTTCGATGCTTAAATCCTTGACTTACTAGTGAATATCGATCGGGTGGTTTTCAGAGAGCGCACAGCGGATGTTGACGAGAGACGTTTCCCGGTGGCGTCTTCATCCGATGAGATAGCCAGAGGACATCAGCGAATGTTCGTCTCTTCCGCTTCCGGATTTTTCGTTTCTTTTTAAATTTCCGGCTGTCTGTGCCTTGATGGATCTAACTAGTCCTTAAACTCATTGATTCAGCTTCTGCTTACCTTTGCATTGAAACTAAGTTATCAGAAAAAGTAAAAACATGATTGAAAACGTTCCTGTGAGATGCAGTGATTCCTCAATTATAGATTGTTACAGTCGTGACATATTTCATCTGCCGTGATAAAGCTCACATTAGGGAATGGAATATACACACTAAAACAGTATTGGAAGTCTGCTGAAAGTCCGTATTCATATTGCTGAAGAAATGTTTCGAAGTCATTTGCAGTGAGCAGTGATGTTTTTTAAAGCGCTGACTCAGGTATGTCAGTGGTAAGTGATTCCCTGAATGAGGTTGCATAGAGAAATGTCTCAAAACGGAATATTTTAGGCGCGATGCAAATGAGGCTGGCGGTCGCTCGCCATCGGATATGTCGATGAAGCGCAGAATCCCTAAAGGCATTGTCGATGGAGTAATTGAGGAGAAGAAGCCGCGCGCAACGCTGCTTCGTACACCGCCTCACGAATCGAGAGGAGAATGTATTGCATCGACATCGGTCGTCGTTCCGCGACCCACCAGCGACCTGGGGTCGCACGCATTTTTAAATGCTCCCAGACCGCGATCTCCTGCGGTGACCGCCGTTGCAGCAGTGGATACGAATGCTGCCCTTGTAACGACGAGCGTAGGCACTGTACCGGCTACCGTGCAGCAGATGTCAGCTGTCGTGGCTGCATTACATACATCCGTGCCACAGATGCCAGCAACTTTAGCTGCAGCGCAGACCGCAATGGGCCCGATGGTAGTGAATCCAGTGGCTCCTCTTGCTGGCACACCTTTAATACCTTCAGTGTCAACAACTACTGCACCTTATGCAGCTACTGCCGGAGGTGTACCGGTTCCTGTGATACCAATCGTTCCTTATCCTGGCATGCCACCAGTATTGGCTCCTCGCTTCATGCCTCCTGTTCCTGTCACAGTGCCTACTACGGCCAGTGCTCCTGTGATCAGCGCTGAAAATACGAAGCTGGAGGGCATACCAGCCAATAATAGAATCTTCGTTGATGGGCGTGCATACGAGGTGTCATACATCAACGACATTCCTGTTATTGAACGCAACAGTCTACCTCATAGGTGCGCATATTTCGATTTGCATATTCTGTGTTCAGCGATAAATGATATGAAGAGAAACGGGGCTAGAATGAGGTGATTAACGCTCAAGGTTATGTAAACCATTGATTTTGACATTGATATTTCTGCACAATTCTAATAATGAACTTTACTAGTGCTGATGAACTTTCAGTTTACTTACAAGCGGATTTTGGATGGTGTAAGGCGTTAATCAAGTAAATCTGCTAGTCTGTGAGCTTTTGTATAGTCAGAGAGGAGTTGGAGGAGGAAATATTGCACACTTGCATGACTTGACTCATGGGTCGATCTGGTTTAGGATCTACTTCACGGGTGCTCCGCGCAACGTCATCATCGATGGTGTGGCACATTTGCTGAATTTCGGCGAAGAAAAACGGGTCATGATTGATGGAGAGGAACACGTTCTCAAGTGAGTTAATTTTTTATTTATATTAATATTAATTATAGAGTTTCACTGATCGATCTGATGGAGAATTGTGGGTGGTATACTGCTAACGGTGCATCTCGTTGTTTCGCTCACCTCGGCGCCTCATTTTATCGTCGTTCTTGCAATATCATATCACTAGGTGAAATTCATCGTTTTCAAAGTTGATTTGTTGCAAGTTCCACTTTGACCATTTTCCGACATTACTATCTTGCCTAACTGATTTGTATTACTTATTGACCTAAATTGCATGATTACTAATTAATCCGTGTTGAAATTATGTGATTACTAATTGGTTATTTTTGAAGACGCTGTATGATAGTAAAATTTGTGGAATTTTCCAGGTTTGGAGCGCCCTCTCGAGAGCTTTACATGGGCAATTATCCATTCAAAGGTGCTTTCGGCGGGCCGCCAATTTTTGCCACCATAAACGGAGTTCGCCATGAGATAAGGTTAATTAATTCGTTTTGTTGCGCCTCATTTCTCCTCTTATCCATTTTCTTTTTCGTCTTTACTTATTTTCATTGAGAAGTTGTTGATGGACAATCGGTGACGATTTTATAGGTATGCCATTGGTGAATTATTTACTTCCTCTAGAAGAAATCTGTGTTTTGTTCACGGAGTGAGGTTACTGATGCAGTAGTAGCCTGCTTGCAGGCCCCATAACACCATTAGGAGTATCCATCGAATTCGCCGTCGATGTTCTCCCCTCCGTTTTTGCAGGTTTCGTGTTGCATTTGAATCCGCTTGTCGAGCGAGGGTTGTTTAGTGATTTTTGACGATAGATAAGTTGAAGAAATTTTAGGTTGGGTGGTCCACCACCTGAGGTTAAGATCGAGCCAGATCCGTGCTACGAACTTTTGAGGCATATGCCAAGGCAAGGGTTGAATTCAGCTGGTGCTCCGAGGACTATGAATGCTCCTGTTGCGCAGCAAGCTAGTAAGTTTATTGTTTGTTGATTTTTTCATTGTATGATATTCCCGACGTTTCCGCCTGCTTAGCAGGGACGACGAAACTTTTCTGAGAGGTTAAATTTTTTCTTTGATTTTCTTCTGAGAGAAAATTTGATAGATCATCACAACGAAACTTTCTTTATGCCGGTTTGATTGTCATCTTCACGTATTGTGAAGAAAGAAGTCTTCATTTTTGCAAAGTGTTCTCTAATATGGGCTGTGATGGGGAACGAGTGAGGTTGACTGCTCTTCGTATCTTATCTTCCTTTCCACTAAGTTATTAGGCGGTCGACTGCTTACTTGTCAAAATTCCCTTTTTGTGTAGAAATGCATTCAACGAAACCTTTTTTATAATACATGCATAAATAAGTGTACGGACAGATTTGATTGCCTGCATTTCTCTTCATGCCGCGCATTTCTGGTTTTCGTCTGCGTACAACAGCTGCTGCAATTTTTAGCTTCTTATTAGTGACCAACGTAGAAATCAGTCGAATAATCGTCACCGTCTGTTGAATAGACTAGAGCCCGGTTGCAATTTCTGGCTAGATAGAGGCCCCTAGTTATGATTTCCACCCAGTTCTCGAATTTTTTTGTGTGCCACAGGATGCTTATTTTTCGAAGTTTCAGAGAAATGTTTATTGCAGATAGTATGATATTTCTCGTCTTGTTTGGAAAAAATTAATTCTGATTCAAGGTTCGTCGAAAGAGCAATCAATGGACGTAAAAGGTTTGCTAGCGAAACTGCAGAAGTCGGGTATTTTATCAACGCTGACTTCGAAGAAAGAGGATAAGACGCAACGGGATGCCAATCGCTCACCCACTCCTCCGATTCCCTCGGAGCATCGTGGTGAGGTCACTGAAAGATTGCCTAAACCACCCACCGATTTGAAGAAGTTCTCGATGCGCGCACTCAAAATGTATGCTTTATCCATTTGTAATACTAATTTAATTCTTGTTCTTGAAATTTCTCACTCTCTTTTGTAGAAGTGATTTGATCGAGAGATGCCTGAAGTAACATGTTGAAGGTACGAGTAAGAAAATAAACTCAAGAAACCTTACGCGGGCTCATTTGTGATATTTAGTCTATATGTCAGTTGGATCGTTAATTTAATTCGGTGGCCGATTTCAGTCGCTATGATTCGGTGGTGGAAAGTCTTCATCAGACGAGGCATCTCTGCCCCAATTGTGGATTGCGGTTCACCGAACTGAAAGGAGAACGCTATGAACGCCATCTGGACTGGCATTTCCGTGAGAATCTGAAATCAACAGAGGGTTCACGTTGTCGTGCATGGTATTTGCCAGTTGAGGTAAGTCCAACTTTCGTGCCCAGTGTAACCCTGTCTTGACTGTACTTCATTGAACATGTTTAATCTATGCCTTTTTTGAAGGAGTGGCTTGAATTCAGTGAACAGGAAGAACTTTCGGCCTCAACTTCGGCTTCTCACGCTGCTGGTAGGCGCTTCCTTTCCCACTTTTTTTCTGAATTTTTGATGCATATTTTATGTCTCAGCACGTGGCGAAGAGACAGAGCAGTTTACCATCCTTAATGGATGGTTTTTGTTGTAGAATAGGACATCTAAACATATTTTATATCTCGTGTCAGGCTATTGACCGATAGAGACCGTTTTCCGCTTTTCCAAATATTTGCAATGAGTTTGCGGCGTCTCTCACCGACACTGTTGTTTTTAGCAAGTGGCTTGGTCTTCGTGTTTTTTAATTATCTTGTCGAGGAGAGAATACGGTAAAGATCGATTTCGGATGAGTGGTAAACATGGAGGCGTTTCTCTGAGAGGTCAAACGGTGCAGAGTGGGGTATTGTGGATTGTGAAATGTTTTAATTTATGTTATATTTGAAAAAAGCTTTCTCAAACGCCGCGTCGTAGATTGTTTCACCTAAATCCGCATCCCACTTTACTCCACAATAGATTATCTGACCTCGGTAATCGTTTCAGTCCCGGAGGGTTCTATTACGTGTCAGGTTGAGGTTCAAGGAGATCTGTTGAACCCTTACTTCTGCAACATGTAACTTACATACAGTTCTATGTGACCTGAAATTTATAAAATGTTTGGAAACGACCTAGCTCAGATCTTGTTTCATTGTCTTTATGTGTCGACTTATCTTTCCAACTTCAATAGAAATGCAGATCACCTTTAACCTTCATTTCAGGAGATTCGATGGATGCAGATGATTCCTGCGAATCGTCAAATGTTCCGTTGAATGTATCTTGCGATGCTGTTAGCATTAAGGTATGCATCCATCATTCCATTCTTTCTTTGATTCCCAGTTTGAAGAAATTCGGAAAATTTCTCGAACATTTTGTTGGGGAAAAGGGTGAGTTGGGTAGCTTAGAGGTAGCAGTATAAGAGGAGTTTGTCTCATGGTTCGGAACTAACGAGGTTTTCTCGTTTTTAGCGCTGTGAAGGTGGGATGGGATAAAATAGGGGTAATGGGATGATTTTTCTAAATTATAGTAAATAAAATGTTTATTTCATATATTTGTTTACCAGTTTTGCTGATATTGATATATTTGAAGGAGTGCGGCGTATGCGGAGAGAGGTTCGAAGAATATTGGGATGAGGAGGGCGATGCGTGGAAGTTGAAGGAATGCACTTTGGGCGCTGACGGCAGGGTACGCATTTATTTATTTCACATCATTCTTATACGCTTTTAAGCTCAAGTAGGAGGATCCCACAAAAGGATTTATTGACATTGATATGGTGAAAGGATTTCGAGGCTGTTAGCCTTTACGTTCTTGGAGACGTTTTGATAACGATTCTCCCGCAGTCGTAGTTTAGCCAAAAAAATCGAATACGTCGAGTTGTGAAATGTTGGGGAAGGCATTTGGGAATAGCTGCATGATAAAATTGCACAGTCATGAAACACGTGGAATACCTGGCCATCCAGAATATTACGAGGGTGTGAGATTCTACATTGGATCTCAGTTTGTGTGTGGAGAAGGAAGGGAGTGGAGGTTAGCTGCATCATCTGTTTAGTGAATGTTATTACATTCACAGCTCATTTGATCAACCGCTTCCTCTTGTTAGCAGGTCGTACAGGACCGTATGAGTGCGCTGAGCAGATTTTACAGCGTTGAAGGTTGCTGTGTTTGGAGATGGCTGAGTAAATCAGTTTTGTTGTTTAAGCCGTTCCATCCGAGCTGCATTCTGGATGCGACGATGCCGAGTGCGATGGTCGCTGGAGAGGCAAGCGAAGAGGAGCACACTAGTGATAAAGCATTGTTAAACTCTACTGGTCGTATATTAAAAAAAGAATTACTGACCGGCCAATGAGACACAGACAAAGACAGACATGTACACAACAAACATTATCCATGCAAGCACACACTCGGATGTTGAGCCATATGCGCGGTGGCGGACATGACGCGGTCACCGCCCAGCACTTTCGTTTTTCTATGGAGTGTTGCTTGTTCGTCACTTCATCATAGCTTTTCGTCGTGTTTGTACATTATGGAGGAGCCAATAAACTTCTAAAATTATGAAATGCTGTTGTTGTGCACTATCGTCTTTCAAAGGCGTATTGGATGGCTCTGCCGATGCAACTCGGTTTCCTTCTCAATGAGTACCAAACGCAGATTGCACGAGAGCTAAGAGGTGTGGAGTGGGTTGCTAGTGGGGGAAGAGAGGTGATGTCGGATCAGGAGTGGCTTGAGGCGAGGCGTCCATCCGGTGCGTTTCTCACCAAGTAGGAGTATGCATACGCCTGTAAACGGCGGTCGGTCGTGAAGCTTTTAGAGAGAAAGTGGTGAATAAGGTGTCTATAAGACTGCGGACAGTGCGGGTGTTTGGAGGCGTCGTAAGTGTGCAGGGTGGATTTTTATGCTAGGGTAGATGGATGTAACAGTAAACGAGATGTCTTTCCCTCTGATGGGATGTGCGAAAGAAGTCTGCTGTTCCGACGGGTGTTTTATTCAGTGGGGATGGGTGGACCACGTTGCAGAAATGCAGATAATACAGCTGAAGGGGTATGTCCTGATCCTAATGATATAGGTTTCCCGCAGTGGTTTTTGGTGCACCTGGTCAAAACGGTGCAATGAAACGAGGGGTGCTTCAAAGCTTGAATGAGGAACGTCGCTACAGGTGACGAGATTGTTGTGGAAGAAAAGGCTCGGCTGGTCGAAATATCGGGGACACTTCGAGTTTCAGAATTAAATCAAACGGATAGGCGACTTTAGTTTGAGGAGCAGTGCGAAGACCATATTACATGGTTCATCAAACTGCAAACACTTCTCGTTGATGGAATGCTCAATCTCCAGAGCCCTTTAAAGATGGCGGACTTAAACCGAAACGGATTGACAACTTGAATCGTGTTTACGGCGGGGATTCGATTACTGCTCTTTATTTCTTTTTTGAGTGCAACCACAAGCGACTTAAAACGAATGACGGTGCAAAATTTGCTTTTTGGAGAGGTGGGGACAACTTTCAAGGTAGCTGAACAGGAAGTGGCTGCTGCAAGTTCAATTATCAAGCATCCTGGCGGTGCGACGAGGGCCGCAGACATCATATCCTGACATTTGGCGGCAACCTCATGCATAGAGTGACAACATTGCGGCAGTTGTGGCGACGCTTCTAACTATTCCTTGAATAGGAATCGGCGTCGCCCTTTTCGTTCGCTGCCAAATCTTTCAGGCTGAATGTGAAATGGACGAAACTTAGGGATGTGGGGTTGTTTTAAGTGACCACCGCGAGTTGCTGGAATGCCCATCAGTGACCATCGGCAAACTTATTCGATTTTTCAGGTGACCGCTGATGAGTTGTTTGTGCATAGTGGTGGATTGTGATGCTCGCAATTGGGGCGCCTTGGTGGAGCGTGAAGGTGACCACAGCGTTTTCTATTCTTTGTTGTCGGCGATTGCGTCATTTGCAAGCTCGCATATTTCCCTCTCGGCTAATAACAGTGTGTCGATACTCGGAGTTGATGCAACACTCAGTAATCCGTTGCTTTACGCCTTCGATCTTACCATCCAGGTGAGCGCTTCCATAAACAAGGCACTTGCACATTGTTAAATTATTGATTCCTTCAAAAATATAATTGTGACGAGTAATTCAACGCGAAATATGAATATGCGCTTCAACGCGAAAGAAGCGTTAGCTAATTACATAGGCGCGAAAGACATTCGGTCGAGAAATTTTGCTTACAGGACAGAACATTTTTCATCGAGTATAGCTGCAGTAACTTTGCCCCTGCCTTCATATAATATTTTTTAAGCAAATTCGCGCTCAACAGCCAAGTTTATATATTTTTACGCAGTTATGTAGAGGTTGCATTAAGTGGGCGTGTTCTTTGGAAGGTCTTGTAGAGTGCAGAAATAGAAGAGATATCGGAATAGCACCTTGCGGCAGCTCACCGAGCACAAGATCATAAAGGGATGAGGCATTTCCAACTTTCACCGTTGAACTTCTCAAAAAGTGACTCATCGAATTTAACGTCGAATTTCATTGCCGATTTGTGCGAGCATTATACGCATATATGTCATATTCACTTGCGGTTCGTTTTCTAATCTTGACGGTAGATTCAACTACGGATGTACTCGTTAATCAGTTGCTCAAACTTTAGATCGATATGACCCCGACAATAGTTGAGCGTCTACGAACGGCACTGCTGAAATCGGCGGCGAATACCGACGTGAAATGTACAAGTCAATTCGCACCTGCGTTTGCTACAGCTTTCTGCCGTATGGTTTCGAGATATTTTATTAGCACCTTTGCCGACGCTCCCCTCATTCCTGTCTTCCGTGTAACTGATAAAAGGAAACGCAACTATCGGCTGCTAGCTGAATTCACCACTAGCGGCTTCAATGTGGCAAGAATGATGGATGGCTTGGCAATATGGCCCTCATGCAAATTCCATTAAAAATATGCATATTTTGTAGATAAATTTTCTCGTCAGTAATGTTAGGGTTTTTCTGCGTTCGCTTAGTGCATTACAGCAAGACGATATCCGTATGTGTATGTGTGTATATGTCTCTTTGGACAGTATCAACTTAAGAATCAGCGAGACTAAAATTGTTCAACTAGAGGATTATAATACACGCCTAAATTCTATAAAAGAGAAATTCCTCCAAATGGCAAGCCTGAGGTTTTTACAGTTAGCCGTAGTTGGGCAATGAATTTTCTTCCAGAAGCTGTAAGGGTCTCGCTTAAAATCTACTCATGGATGGGAATCTCTGGTTGTGCCTACGCTGACCTCAGAGAAGGATCTCTCACATCATTTTCGATGCTGATTGTGCATTGCCCATACAGTTATAGAAACAAGAAAGGGAGAAGTTTGCGCACATTTAGCTGGTTGGTTTTTCGTTTTAAAGGTTTCGGAAGCGTGAAATATCTGAGTGACCAAAGCGCAAATATTGAAGCTTTAACAGACTTATTATTTTTTCGCTATCTGTTAAAATGACCAGTGAAGCAAACGGGATGCAAAAGGGATCTGTCGTACTAGCCATTTCGGCGCACTTTTCAACTCATTTTCAAAAAGTAAGTTGCAGGCATCAGCTAGCAGCCGTTTTCAGCGAATTTTATTCCGTGGAATTGTTTGATGTTTAAACAAGACATTTTAACGTGTAAAAAGGTTAAAAAGGTGTTAAACCGACTATATATCGTCACTACGTCTTGCCGTGAACTTTCGGTGGTTCGCGCCTCTAAATTCGAATTTCCGGAGTTCTCCGAACGGGGGATATTTCCAGGAAAGTCCCCGAGATCCACGTTGATTTTTCAAATTGTGGACACTGAGGCGATGATATTATTGCGGGCGTGCAGCATATCTTAGTTTATGGAAGATTAAAACACGTCGAAATTTTGTTGACTGCAACGAACAGCTTACGACCTTTCATGCTTTATTAACTTTACTTTATTTATTTGTGATTCTTTAATGCATTATTTTGTACATATAAAGAAAGTATCACAGTTATGAATGCAATTTATTGTAGCTATAAAATCAATGATCCATGAATCGCAGTTATCGAACACAATAAATGAACTTCAGTTCAGAACATTCTTTGTGAGTTGAGTTCTCATCAAATAATCTGAGGTCACCGAAATTTGATCTGGTTGAACGTCATGGATTTGTGCTGATCTATTTTCTCTTTCTTGACCTCTGCCCTCCCCAGATCTTGTCATGTCTCCCACTTCCTCTTTCCCTGCTGTACGGGATACTTCAGTGTTTGTATGTTGCTAGAAAAATTATAGACATAAATCGATTCAAGAAGGAGAACGACGGTGCTGATGGTCGGATCCTGATTATTAATATTGGCTCGGACTTGGCACGCGAGCAGAACGCACTCATGAATCTTTTCTTCAGCGCGCACAAGCAAGACATTGTCGTTGATGTTGCCAATATTGGTTAGAATATTCGACGTGTTTGATCTATCATACAACCGCGAAGTGCTTTAACTGTTAATACAGTTAGCGCTAACCAGTAATGTATTCCGGAAGTGACTAATAATATTTTAGTGGTGTTGATGAAGCCTGATGCACGCTAAGGAAATCATCACATTTTTTGCTTGACTCATGGCGCAAATGTCTTTTCATGGTCATCTATTCTGTATTGATAGTGAAAATAATATGAAGTTACTCATCTTTATGTCGAAGGTCTTACGGAACGCAGTTTCTTGATGATTGAGAAAGAAAGAAGAGGGGAGAGGGGATGTGAATTTGAAGCAGCAGTTATTGATCGATGGCTTTCTTTCAATTACTTCGAGAATAGTGGATGGGAAAATGGCATTTGTAATATTCACACTCTTTCGAGATAAACTTAAGGATATGTAATATTCGGTTTTGCCATTTTGATAACTACTCCTCGAGTATTCTTTAAGAACTGGGCTTTTATCCTTCATTGAGTCGAATTCCTTTCTTCTGGTGTTTTGCCACATAAGCTAAACAGACCATCGCAGCACTGATCGATGAAGTCGGTCACCACTGTGCCTGCAAAGCTTCGCTGTTTTTTTACATTTTGTCTTTAAAATCTCTTTCAGCTTGCGTTGTTCCGTTTGAAGTTAAATTACCGCAATTTCATTATTTTTATGATCACAGCATCATGACTTCCCTCTGTTGTTTGTTCACACTTCCCTCAGTTCAGTATCACTTTGGCTGCTTGCTTCTCTTATCTCTGAATGGATATTTGTTACCCTAGCTGCTCATGATCTAAGGATGTTGAGGAAGAATTAGTTACCTTCCTAACATTATAGTAGAACGAAAACCGTGACTTTTATTGGGCTTTTATTTGTGCAAAGATAGTCTTTGATTTCAAGAAGTTTGGGGAAGGGGCGTTCTCGATTTTTCACGGTGAACAGTTGCTAACGAGTCCAAAAATTTTGAGGGGACGAGTCAATTTTTGGATGTCCATAAGCGAGCGCAAATGTTAGTATCTCCAATTCGTTAACGATATTCCCAACAACAACTTTATGGCAAATAATTATTATTGAACAAGTCTTCTTCGCACGTATTCAAGCTAGATGCCTTTTGAAAAATGCGGAACGATTACATCAGAGCCGTTGGGGATTAACTTGTCCCGGATGAATGAAAAGAAGATGGAGAAAATGCGGTTTAACCTCACGTGTGGAGCTAGAATGTTACATCTTTGACTTGTGAGACCCTTAGATGAGATGTTGAATGGACGATACACATTTTCAGTGAGAATAGCCGTATCTCAAATGAAGAAAATGCCCTCTGAAGATGGCATCGTATCAGTCTTCCTTTATGCTCATGTTCTCCTTGACTGTTTGCATCACTTGTCATTCACCCTGAGAAAGCGGAACTCCAGCTTCCCGGTACAGAGGTGTTCGTGAAGTGCAAGTATAGGCATATGCCATTGAGAGAGAACATTTAGTTTTTCAGGAGAACCATCACCCGTCTTGCAGCAGGCTTGTGATATTACGATGGGAGCTTATATTAACGTAGAGAAGCCGAAAACGTTGCTACAAAACCTCATGGTAGGTTCTTGCAGGGAGTTTCTTTGATCGATTCTTGAGGTAATTAAACATCTTTGAGTTGTTTTTTTTTTCACTTCTGTTCTGCTGCTTATACCTGACACCATACTTAATATCTCATAATTGATGCAGGGAGCTTTCGTAGGAAGGAAGACATGGTAGATTTTAGACTTAATGGTATGCAGTAACTTTTTTTTCACTTCATTCTTTATTATCTCTGGTTTTTGCGACTATGACGTTGTACCGAGGTGATCGGTGGTGTCCGCCACCGTGAACAACCTAGTTCAACTAATTCAGCCAATCTAGATTCCGTTAATTCTGTCACACGACCCAATGTTCGGGAAGTATAGTTCCCCGTTTACTTCATTGCAATTTCTTTTCATAAAGTATTTGACACCGAGTTTCCACACTTGTTGTGAGTTTAGTTTTTCGCTCTGGGTGGCCCTGATTCTCGGTCGAAATTCACGTCATCAGTTGCGTCATCGGTGGATTACCGTGCAAGCTGTCACTGTCACGGTACTCCAGCAAGTATCGCTCTCGTGTGCTCAGTGTGTCTCTCCGTGCAATGCAAATTCAACCCCATATGTCCCATTTGCAAGTTCGTTTGTCCTTTTTTGCATGCATTTCAGACACCAAACTTCACTTTCATATCAGTGAGTCTTCGAAGGCAAAAAATACCAATTTTTATGTATGCGATGAATTTTAATAATGCGCCGATTGTTTTAAATATTGGCGCTTCCTGATTTCATAGGTGGGTAATTGGTGAAACATCTAGACTCTTCCCTTGTTGGCTTCCCACCCCCTCCGCCACCCATAGGAAACCCATCCTACCACCTCATCTCATGAACTGCATGGTGGCGTTATTCCGGGATCCCTTGAGTTCAGGTGACTCAGCCACTTCTAGATCGATGTAACTTCAGTCCTCACTGGAAAGTTCTCGGGCTTGTGTGATTTCAGTTTAGCCTGTGACCGCTGAACTCAAGTCTACGTTCGGGACAACTGTAGGACGTGCCTAACAGTTTTTAATATATAGAAGTGAGACATGTAAATGAAATCAGAGTCGTTTGTCAATGTTTTCAAATACCTATTTATTGTCTTTCATCGTCTCCAACAGTGAAGTGAATAAAGATGAGATAAAATGTTTATGAAGATACTACAGAAGCTTTTCGTATTTGAAAGTTTACACATTTATGTAAATGAGCGGAAAAGAATCTTAAATATGCATATTGAACGATTTATGCGTAAAATTTTCCAGCATTAATTAAAGTAATACAATAGTGAGAGCATTCGGGAAGCTGAATAAATTAATTTCAGCTGATGAAACTGGGGCAAATATTCATCTTTAAAATACAGCAACCATATTTCAGCACTGTTTTTAAAATACCGGGTCGTGGTCGACGACCTCGAAAGCGACGCCATGAAGACTAATCAAGGCGTTTATTTTCGTGCACAAATGCAAATTGAAACCTTCCCTGTGGATGAAGATGGCCGGAAACGAGAAGGAGGAAGGGATGAGCAACCTGATTTCGCGTTCATTTGATAGGTTGCTGGTTGGCGACGCCGAACTCGTGACAAAGGACCTTCCAAGATTAGCGGATTTTGTGAAAGTTGGATTTATATTGTTTGTAAGGCATAGGTTTTGTTCTGGACGTTTTCTGCTTCTCTTGCCTCGCATCCCACCCTGCTGGAAATTTGAGGTGCGGGAAGCAGTACCAACGGAACACTATTGAGGGGACCTAGTCGATATCAGCAGTCATGTTCTTTTCTTGCTGAGCAGAAAGTCGCTTATGCGACGCCTTTTCATGCTCACAAATAGAAGTACACCATTGATGATATAAATAGCAAAACATACAGGACAAATAACTCGCAGATAGACCAAAACAAGCATTAGATAAACAGTAAGTGCATTCATAAGTACGCATATCGCGAATGCCACAGAGACTGCTCGTCTGTTATCCGCTAACTGCAGTGGTGCCATCAACCCGTAAACCATTACGCCGTAGAGTGCATTCTTCTGGAACAAAAGCCTTTGTCACATTTCTCGACGACATTTCAGTGTGTTTGTAAAGTGATCACTACTTATCAGATGACTTGGACGGCTTTCATTCATGCAAATTTCGTTGCAAATAATGACGACATATAAAATTCCACTTGTGTCGAACTTACGGAGACGGAAGTTATGCCGTCCAAATGCGCATCCCCGTAACCAACATATTTCATCGTGATCTTGCAGTTTCCCGAGAACCAAGCTGATAGAAAATTGGACGGCTAAGTATTATGGTAATGATGTATTAGGTCTAATACATCTCAATAAGAACATCATCCGTTGGACTCTGCTGCGTGAATAAAGTCTTATAGTCTCGAGCTATGATCATGACTAGCATGAGAATACGTCTCGGCACGTACATATATCACTCTACCAGGTTCCATGTTCCTCCCCATCGTCATCTGTGGTTTTACTCTTCGAATCTATGAAAGAATCGACGGCCGACCAGAGAATCAGAGAACTACTTCACCGTCGTATGTTTGTTTGAAGACTAAATGTCAAAGTCTTCTGTTAAAATGGATCTACGATGTTTTATGTTGTCTCAATCGCCAATTGCGTTGTGTAATCACAAATTCTGCCACATCGATGGAAGATTTTAATTATTTTCAGTATATTTGTGAACGAAACATTTCTCAGCTAAAAATAAGAGCTAAGTTAATTTTGATTTTGTAGAGCTGGGTCTTTTGATTTGGATCCGGAATTAACCTAAGAACGTTCATATAACTCCACGGTAGATCGGAATCAGTACCGGCGCATCCCGGGACTACTTATGACTCAGACCAGCCGAGACTGTGGGAAAGACTGCGTAGGCTTTAGCCTATGGCCAAAATCTCAGGAGCACAAGAATGGGTAAGAGAAGCAGGCGGAAAGCTACGGAAGGTTCCTGGAATAATGTACCTTTATAAGATGGGCATTACGAGCAGCTTTTCCGCACAACGCTATAAACAGCTGCCCATCCCGGATTTGTTTAGACTATTAATGCTTTGCTGCAACGCGATCCCTAGCCGTAGTATATCCGTTGCAATGTCTGCCAGAAGTCTGAGGTAGTTTATATCCCAGGTGTTCTGTTGCAAGCCCTACCTATTGTGTACCAAGGGACAGCAAGATGTTGCGTGTAATTTTGGTAACGACAACCCTGACGGAATTCCAGGTGCCTCCGGAACTGTAAATTGTTTGAAGCCAATATCACTTCCTGTACCCGGCATTCCAGACCTTAAAAGGGGGAGGGTCTTCTGAAAAATAAACTTTGGCGAAAGTGAAAAGTAGGTAACTCATGGGTTCCAATACGATCGAGGTCGTTTACCTAAAATAGGACGTGCACGTGAAGGAAGACTATAAAAGGAAGTGTTACGAAATGTACCTGTTGTTCCGACTTGTCTCCTTCAACCCCAAACCATCATGTACCTGTCTCGCTATAACTAATACCTATCGGACCACGCTGTAAAGATCTGCCGTTGCTAGAATAAGATAAACGTAGCACTGAAGAAGATTCATTTGAATGATGGAGCACATACTCTTGACTACCAGTTTGTCTTCACCTCAGCAGTCACGACAATGACAGGATAAGAGCGAACCTGATTGAGGAAGTGTTCAGCGCCAAGTATATGCTCCACAAGTCCAAGTCCAGTCCCGAAAGGCGAATGCAGTGCTTTGGAGCAACTGATCAAACTATTCACGTCACACGCTGGTTCGTAATTGGTAGCGTACTTATCCAGCATCACCTCAACGTATAGACTATAGAGAGATACAGCTAAGCCGACGAGTGCTGTTACAGCGCCGAAACGGTCGTAGAAGCGTTTCCGTTGTTCTGCATCAACAGGTTGCCCCATTATATCTGAAAGGTAGCTTTGACAAAGCAACTGGCTGGGAACTGATCGATGGTCACTCAGTCCGTCTCTGAACAAAGGAGACGGAATTGGAGAAGAAAGCAACCGGCATGGATACTGTTTAGCATGATCCGGAAACGGAATAGCACAAGCATCTAGAGATGATTTTAAACAAACTGAACAAAGCAGTATATGAACTCCTCGCTATCAAGTAATGAAATAATGAAGTACATTTATTCGTCGACAAAGTTTATTAAAATCTAAGATAGACGGCGCGGGTCGAGGGTGGAATACGCCATTTGCTGCCTGCGGGCAAGTATTATTTTCACTTCTTGTGGCGATTTTCAGCACCCATCTATGCAAATATTCCGTCGACAAATTTCCCTTCAAAATATTTGTTTGCCAAGCAGGAAATGGTGGAAAGTTTAATAAAGGTTGCAATCTACATACCTGCGGTTATTTTTTCTTCCCATACCTGCTCACTGCTCCCTTACTAAACTCTCAATATCCCTACATTTCGGCGTCCTTCCCTTTCCATATATATGGCAATAAAATAATAAAAATATGTATAGTGATCTGAAGCAATTTAAGCCTCATCTACACAAACACAGCTTTGAACATAAAACCGATCGTTAAGGAATAAGAAGAAACGATGCCCCACGGTCAGAAAATCTGACAAAATGAGGCTATAAGACCGGAAATTGGTTCCTCCTCATAAAAAGACCGCAGAGAAGAAACGCTGCAGCAGATAATAACTCATATTTTCGGGGTTTTTCTTAGATCGGCGGTGACAAATCGTTGTCTTCGAATAAAGAGATGCTGGTGATATTATGAAGTTGAATAACGAAATGTGTATGTTTTCAGAAAATGGGGAGAATCCAAAGCCCTAAAAATACGCAATAACCCCTTATTTCAGCGTTTCGCTAGCAAACTTGAGAGGCGGTTTTGGGAAATTTCCCCTACAGGCAATTTTCACAGGCAATTTCGTAGGGAGACTTTTATCGGACGAAGAAATTCAACCTTTTAGAGATTCATTTTGCAGTTTTGCCCATTAAATCAGCCGGCCGTAATGTGTAATTATGCATCTACATTTTATACGTTGCACCCTTACATAGAAATCACCTACAAAAACTCACTACTTGGGCCCTCTTGTGCGCTTCCAGAAATGTTCGCGCAATCAGTCGGGTCTTCTTTCCGGTCATCTGTAGAACTGGGCAAAAAGCAATCATAACACGAAGGTGTCGGCCTCACAGCCTTAGTCTTTATAGGTGTTGTGTGAAAGTGATAGGAAACAACACGGTAATGAACTTCACTAGCGCTTTTTTAAACCGCACAACAGATGGGAAAGTGAAGGCAGAAGGCGAGCGGCGAGCGAACTCCGTTCTGCGACGATACGACCTTTTCATGAAGTAGCCACCAAGGTACACTTTGTGCTGCAGTGAGATTCACACACCACGACAGGTACCCAGGAATCGTTTCAGGAGATTCACTTAATCGTTTCAGAATAAACCAAAGAAGGTAGGTGTGTAAAGGCAGACATAAAGATGCATTAATGGACAGTGAATGCAACCAACCTAGTATTTGTTCCAGGATACACCCCTACTCAGTATTCCAGCAGATCTCATCACCTCTCGCAACCCTCCCTCACCTCCCCCAGTAGTACCTAACAGCCTCTATCATACCACCACCACCATATGCACATAAAGGGGTTTTAGGTTCGATCGTTACTGGCAAATGTTTTGGCCCCGAGTTTTACTCTCTGTGTTGTTTTAGAGGATGATCTCTCAATTTGTTTTCATGCGTCAGTACGTATGCCCATCCAGGTACTCCCTTGTCTTTTCATCGTGAATATTTCTGCTTGTTAAATACGTCCGCTTTTCCTCAAAGGTTCCATGTAACCATCTGCCAGCTTCAACAGTCGATTTATGGATCGTAACACAGTAATTCTGCAGCAATTACGGATATGGGGGAAAGGAGGGAGGGAGGAGGGAAACCAGATATGAGGATGCATGGGGAACCCGACTTGAGGACCACTTTGAATTGCTTCTTCATCCGTTGAAATCTCGCAGCAGGTTTATCCATGACTATCTGAATCTGCTCGAAGGTGCATAGTAGCATGGACCAGAAACATCGAGTACCACCAGCAGTTCCTCCGAAGATCAATGAGCATTCGAATTTGCGACTAGAGGCATTGACCATACTCTATATGGGGACATCCTCAATGGTCGAAGAGCATGATGATTTACTATTAAGATATTTTTAATGAGGCAGTTCTATTTTTGAACCTTTTTCTTCTTACAAAAATTCTTCGAGAGTAATTTTAGCATTAACTAAAGAAACAAATTCTTTCAACTATCTTAATGGGAACGTACTGCAGTGAGGTTTCTTTGAAGGCGGATCTCTGAAATAAGTGGGAGTTGGTTCATCGTATGGATATCGAATCTATAGTCTTTCATAGTGGAGGGCATTTCAACAGTTCCGTTATTATGGCCTCATCAGGTTGCATGAATGAGACCAGATTGAGCCCTAATTCGAACGTCGCCGTATACCTACGATGTTTTATTTCATATTTCAAGCCGCTGCTCGTTTCATGTGCCTTTTTGCCTATATGTACAATTACCGTCGTCTTTACTTCTGTGGTACCTTGTAATGTAGTGTTGAGGCAAGCAGATTAATGGTGTGTTTTGATATGAGTACATAGGTTTGCTTTATACCGCATGCCTCATTCCTTTGCTCACCAAAGAGGTGGATGAAAGGCACGAGAGGTAATTACGCCCTGTGGACGATCACATTGATGGACACATTTTATATTGAATGAACTGATGCTTATGCGTCCCTGAAATCAGCTCAATTGGAGCAGTTGTGTAAAGACGTCATAAAACTGCTGATTGATCGACCTCAAAAAGCGAATGACGCTCGTTTTCCATCGTTTCCGCCGAGAGCTCGATGATGCGGGACGGACGCACGGATTTCATAGTGTGCTGATATTTGCACTGTGCTTTTTCATTCATTCAACTCGTTTGCAGTGTTGTTGCTCACGTTGGTTCTTAATTCATATTAAAGAAGGCGAATAAGCGATGAGTGGCAGCTCTCGTCTCGTTGTGGGAGAACACAGGAAAGCCAACAGGGATGGCAACGGTTTCCTTCTCGAATGTCGTTATTTGAGATGAGTGCACTATGTGCAAACGAATGTCAGTCAGATATTTTCCTCGCCGCATCACACAAATATATTTCCCCATCCGATTTCTTCATAGCATTTGCTGTAAACATCACTATGCAATGAGTAACTCACTTTGTTAGATAAATGAGACTATCGTAGTATTTCTTAGCATCATTAGAGAGTTTAGTTCGATGTGCGGCGTTTGCGGTCCAACCTTCCATCGGAAATTTGTTATGGTGTTTGTTCCGCGGTGGGAAATGCCCTTTCCCATCTTTTATTTCCGAGAAGGAAAGTATGGTAAGAGAAGTTGTGATAGCTGTTAAAAGAAGTTCCACCAGACACAAGCTGCAGCAGCGAGACAGCACGTGGTCATCGAGAGTGACGAAATAAACCGAGCAGAAAGGGAAATGACTCATGGTGGGGATGTTTCTCTAACGCGACAACACCACTTGCAAGATAGAAGGCTGTAGTTTCCTATCATCTGGCATTCCTTTCGTTTCGCCTTCGTGAGACCAGCGAAGTGTAAGGACGTCTTTGCGTACTACCTCGGGAATGACTGAAATAAGTGCGCAAGTTTGGGGAAATCGCCAAAAAAGGTATGTGTAGCATAAAGATGGCGTTAAACGTGCCCGCATTGTGGACGTAGGCTAATGATAGCTCAAAGACGGTTGATCGAAGGCGTAACTTGTTCGACTTTTCACTGATTTTCAGGCGATCTTTCTGATTTAAGCCAATCGTCTGTTTCGTAATTTCCTTGTGACGTGCACCAAACACTGGGGGTTTGTTTATAACAGTGTTACTTCCGTTCTCAAGCCTGTGTAGATGCTTTCTTTCGGTGTTGCCTTGTGATATGCCACCTTTATCTCTCAGCCGCACAACGAGAAAAGTTTAGTTGGCGCAAACTCAGTCGCGAATATTGTTGAAACATCTGTAGCACTGTTATCTTTTAAGCGTCAGTACGCGTATACGGATTTCCACGCCATTGCGAATCTAATGTGGGTAAGCCTCGTTGAACGTTTAGTGGTGCTTTGCTGAGGCTTTTGATGCAGTTGTTACTCATATAGATGTCGACCCGGTAGAGCGGTAGCTGAGGTGAGGCGAAGACGGACAAACGAAGGCACGATGAGCGGTGAATAGCCCAGTAAAGTTGTTAGCTTGGGAGTGGCTTGTGTATTATTACGCAGCAAAGGAACATTATCGTATATGCAGTAAGTAATTTTATGAAATGGATTCGTTTCACAATCGAATATCTTCTGCAGTGAAGCGCAATCAGAAATCCCATAAGAGATATCGCTTCATCGCCCTTTTATATTTGCAATGTTATGGTAGTGAAATAAAGAAAAATGGGGAAGGAATGTATGGGTGGGGGATAATTTTCAGTGCGACGGAAGATAAGGTAATTGTTGGAGACGTCGTTCGAACTGAGCAATAAGTCAATAAGTGATCATCACTCTTTATCGGTACCGTCGAAAATGAGATTTTTGAGCAGCGAGTACATTATATGAGGCAACTAACTGCGCAGCTATGTATTCCTTTCTCGGATTCACATCTTCGTTGTTTTTTCTCGAATTGGTGCGGAAATAGAGACGAAACTCCTATAGCCACACTAAATGAGATTCATAAAACGTTTCATACTTTCTGAGCAGGAGGGAAAAGTCGCGCCGACACATGAAACGACCACATAGAGGCAGAAGCTATGCCTGCGCAGTTTTTGAGTGCAAGTTTATGTCATATGTCAAGTCTAAGCGAAAAAAAACTTAAGTCTATAGGTTATATACACTGAAGCGGGATATACGACAATATTAGCACAGTATCACTGCAGTAATCTTTATATAGCGCGTTGAGACGGCTCGAAGTTTATGGGAGTATGATTGAGGAACCCGATTTTAGTTTTATCGCCGAGATGCTTATGTCTCTCCTGTGCATTATGGAGTTTTGGCAAATTGTCCCCTGAAAATCGGAGCTTTTATTTCACCTGCTTAAAATACCGATCACTGTGAGTACTAATCGAAAAAACTGCTCACTTTCGGTTTGAAGATGGCGATCACCTAGATCTGTGAAGCATTTCAATCCCTCTCAACCACTCTACAACCGAAGCTGTGTGGCGAATGAAGCCAACAACATGGGAGAGGGAGATGGGGCAATCACTCTCTACAAGAATTTGCTGCAACTTCCTCTTCATTTCGCATCGCTCTGGGCAGCTTTTCAGTGGAAAATTCGTAAACGGGAACTTCATGTAAGTACCGCAATTGAATGATTATCGCATTGCAATTGGGAGATCGTGGGATCGGAACTGCAGTGGAAGCCCATGATACAAAATATTCATATAAGTATAAAAGTAGACCCACGTTTTGCCCCATTTGAAGTCGTTACGCGTCATAAATTGCGCCCTTAAATTACGCGTTGCGCTTTGCACTCGTGCTTACGCATCTGTTGACCGAAATCGTTACGCGCCGCCCCCCCGTAAGCAATGCCCTAACCTTGCCCCGCTTTGGACGCGCGTCCCTTCTGTGAGCAGCGCTGTGCTTTGCATAGTCGCGTCGATCCGACGACGGTCGGTTGCTCCGCACTCGTCGAACTCCGCTCTTCGCGGATCAGCACTCGTTTTGTTTCCTCGTTTCATTTCGTAGCAGGTGGCTGTTATTGCTGCAAAATATTCTGCTCATTAACTAAAGAGTTCGAGGCTGCGTATGCCTTCTAATTTATTTCATCTATAGTGTTGTACGTTGAAGTTTTATTTTCTGTGACAATATACCTGAAAAGTATAAACACATAACTGCTCTAAGGCAGTATAGAATATCTTTCATTCATCGAATTGACAGTTTATTTTATTGAATGGGCAGTTCGTCATTTGTAGAATAATTGTTTCAGTGATTTTCTGCCTTTCATATCAACGATGATTAATGTCTATTCAATTTCGAGTATTCCATTTATCGATCCAAAAAAAGGTGGTGCAAACGGCGCATTTTCTCGTATCGCTCTTCGATTAATGGAAATGAATTAGTTCCATCGACGGCACTGATCTGCGTTCTCCATTCGAACGTTGCTAAGAATGAGCATCTCAGAAAATGTTATTAATGTCGTAAATGAAGTAGTTAAACTTTAACGGCTTAACAAAAGATCTTTCCTGCAAACTCGAATTTAATTATGTAATCAGCGATCGGCAAATGTTATCAGTGGATTTCTCGAAGTACCACGATTTGCGTATTTGTTTGTCGCATATAGCGGTGGACAGATATGATCAGAAGCTGCTAAGCTACCGCTGAGAAATCTCTGTGCTTTCATGTTTGCTTCATGATTTAGTTTGAAACCTGGATCTGCCTTTGCTTGAAAACGAGTTTTTCCACCAAATTTATAATTCTCCCTATCTGCTTTCTCTACGTCACATCTTCTTCATTATTCTTCATCTCGGCGGTTCTCGTTTCTGTTTCCGTCTACCTTCATTAGCTATACGAGGCTCATAACCATGAAGAGTTGTGAGGGACCGAACTTATTTGCCAGCTTTGTACTTCGCAGCCACACTGTCCAAGTTCTCATGCTTATTTTTATGACACAGACAATTCGAAGACCATTCGTGTGCTATATATGCTTTAAAGAGCCATTTTCAATCCGCGTGAATGCGCTTGTGTATCCTAATCGAGTTGAGTCCTCAAGGGCTTCGTTTCAAGAGCGGAAAAGACTAAATCCAATTTCATCGCCATGCTTCATTGCATCTCTTTTTGAATGCATATCTGTATTATGTGGTGTTTGTTCGATGGATATATTAGCCACACTTACGTTTACAGCTCCGCAAATCCGCTGTCGTCGATTCGTTCACAGTTCACTTTCTTCATCATCGCAGTTATTCAGTTGTTAAAGTTATTCTGAAGAGCTGGTTTATCGATTCTGTAGAATATTTTCAGATCAGGGTTAATCATAACGTTTTCATCAAAAATGCTGGCAAATTTCATGTGAATTTTTGAAGTGTACTTCTTGAACCCTACTGTTGGAGTCAATATATTTGTGTGATGCATATCATTGAGTAGTTTATCATTCTCAAGTTACGCTTTGAATAATTGTTTGGTCGGTAATCAGTCATCTCATTTCAACGGATGTCATCCACAGATCACTTCTCTCCTCTCCAACTTGAAAAATGTATTCGGTACATGGAATCCACTTTAAGGATTTGAAGGCCTGTAAATTACGCATAAATGTTGGCGTTCGGCGAACAAACTGTTGCGCTATTTGGGGATAGTTGGGGAAAAATCTCCGTGGGTAAGTTTGGGAAACAGTCACACAACGTTGCACCACCATCTCTGGCATTCTACTTTTATTATGTTTAATGTGTTAGATGAAACTAAATTTGAAGATATGCGGTTTTATCATTTTTCGAGGTAGATTGACCTATTAGCAAAATTCGCCTTTGCATGGATCTCTCTGTTGATTCATAATCGCAGTAATCCTTCATGCCCCAGTCGCCGTGGCAGTTGATCCTGCGGAGGTATTTGCGTATTTTTTACCGTGCCAACTAAACGATCGTTCACTCATATGAAATTGTTCCCGCAATCGTTTAGAGTTAGGAAAACTTTCTTTCAGTTACTTTTAGCTATTTACGTGCTCATATTCCTCAGAGATAAGGGCAAGTAAGTAAACTGTCCCTTTAGTAGAGACTGAAATTACTTACCGGTCAGATGACTTCGATTATTGGGTGAGGTCTTTGCAAACATGTAAAATCGATTTCTAGGGTAGTTAAAGCTGCTTCCGTATGCAAATAAGCGAACATATGGTTCGACTCACACGAACATAAACGTTGGCAGTTGTTGAATGGATTGGAATCACCCATTTCATATGATTGACATATTTTTGTGCGGGGAAATATTCGGGAACATAATATGTTTATATCTGGCGTTGGTGGGGCTTTAAATGAGCGAAATCTGAAGACGCTGAGTTACAACTTGAAATTGACTGAGGGCTCGTATCAGTGGTGCAGACCATATTGATTTGAACCGAAGTAGCCAGATGTTAGTGACTTTAGTGATTCCGCAAATAACGTTTGCATTTATAAGCATCTTGGAACATAAGGCAGCTTATCGGTGCATTGTGCTCTCTGCATGCAACAAATTTCCACTCGTCGCTATGAAATATATTTTCTCGATGATCAAAGTTTCTCGGTGTTCTTCTTTTATTATTAATGCATCAGTCGTTTCATTACTATGAGTCATAATAAAAGCCACAAAATAGCCACAAAACGCTCCATTTTGAGGGTATTTTAACGATGCGCTTTAAAGCCGCAATGAGTTAGTCTATTTGAATGTGCTTTTCACAGATTTGCCCACCAGATGGGCAGCGATATCGCGAAATCTCTCTTTTATGAATCTGTTCGTCTATCTCTAGCCAAGTAGATACTAATGAGGCGAACGTTAGAAGATTTGTTTGATTTGAAGTACATTCTAGGACGATTCCCTTATAGCTTGTTTCACATCAGTATATAGATGGGAGCGATTGCGTTATTTAAGCTTGAAGCTATATATATTGTGTTTTGATAACTTATCAGTCTGTATAATCAGTCAATAGAAATACGATAAATCAAATTGCATAAATTTTTCCAACTTGCGGCCGAGCTCGAAACGCTATTTTTTCTCCTCCGGCGGTTGAAATTTCTGTGCAAATTATTCGAATGACTTTTACGAAGAAGGTGCCTTATTATGCATTTTTCAAAAGTTGGATGCCTAGAAGCACTATGGTTTTATGTTTACATTTACGAGCCGCGCCATCTGTGTACACGTTGATTAACCAATTTCCACAAGAAATTTATATCCGAGAAGCCTAATCGCTAAAGTTAGGGTCACGGAAATCGATAAATATCCGAGAAGCAGCTCATAAATGTATCAACGAACTTGTATGCGTTTAATATACATTGATTTTTTATTCCACATCATTTGAGACGAATAAAGTGGATTCTTATAGAAAACACATGTGAGAAATGGAGTTCGTTGATAGTTGACCGCACATTTCGCAAGTTGCTGACATTAGACTGGAACCGGCTGGTCTGTGACAGTAGTTGGAAGCCCTCGGGTATAATGAGCAAATTGGAAAAGCACGCATAATGCCGATCCGGAGATGCGTTTTGTTACTTCCGCTGTACTTTATTTGGCTTGGCTTGGCAATGAAATTGGGTTGTTTTCGCGGCATTGCCCGACTGGGAAAAGGAGTGCCTTTGGATAGAGTAAAAAATTGCGCGCGCAGTTGCAAGGAATACTCAGCGGAGGGAGGCGATCGCTAAGCCGGATCACACCCCGCTCACCATGCTCAAAAAGAAGGCGTGATGCACAAGGATTCATTCAAGCGCCATGACCACTGCTATCAGTGCCACCGCCTTAAATTATCCTCTGTGGTTGTGCGTTGAGGTTACTCGGTGTTTCCACTCACTCTTCGTCCTTAAAATTTTGGGCATAACGTACTTACTACAATATTATACCTGTGTTTATCTATGTATGTGACAGTATTTACATATATATCTGTCTCCGTTGTAGTTCAACTTGCATATAGGGAAAGCTATGATATTTCGTGAATTCAGTTTCTCTTCGATCAGGTTCACAACTGTGGGCACTTAGTTGACTTTGACATTTATGCATAGGTTTTTTTGTTTGGTCGTTAAATGGTATTTTGTGAAGTAGAACATCGTTAGCAGAAAATTTGTTCAGTCTCTTATTCACTTTGAATTACATCATGAGGTTTTATTTCTTGACGTAATCGATGGGTTTTTTTGTGATGTAAGTATGGAAAATGGATAAAATGCGAATCTTTTGATGAACTAGTTGAACAATCGTTCCGTTTTCAACGGATATTATATCCGAAAAGGAACGCAAAACGATTTTCGCCTTTCGTTTGGTGAACGTAAATGTGGATAATGCCTTACGCAGCTGGAAAATCTATTTGCATATCGCTCCCAAGTGTAGTATATTTCTCAGCATTTCATTTTGAGAGATGTCATTCACCTCAAAATTCGGTTCTTTGATATGGTAGCTCAACTGTTTATACAAATATAAACACCAATATTTGCTGCTCATAACAGAAGAATCATGCAGTGATATTGCTTCACTCAACTCTCTGAACGTTTCATTTGTAGCCATTTGACGAAAAACGTCATCGACGCCAACAGATCACGTGTAAAAGTAATGGTTCATCTAAGTGTCTGGATGTCGACGATACGTACGAGGAGAAATTTTCGAAAGGCTTTCCTATGGGTTTATCGACTATAAAAAATGTGGAAATGAGTTAGTGAAGATACTATTGCGCATTCCACTTTTACTGCTACTTCTTTAGTAGTAATATGAAAGATTCTCAGCCTCTTTTGTATTGTTTTATTCACTTTTAACTCTTTAAAAGATAGAATCATTTGATCAGCAATCTCTCACTAACCCTTAAATGTGTATGCGGGCTACACGTTCTTGCCACTCAGTCGTTCTCTTTACTTTATTTCGATCAACGAGTGGGAAATTTCATTGGTGATGCTATTAAAAAATTATGTATAGAGCTCGTTGACATCTTGTAGAGGGTCTTTGCGCATATGTTTCTTTGTTTACTACTGATTACAATGCAGGTATTGATGTAATATACGCGGATGCTCATTTCAGTTCATTCCAGCGACATTTCAAGTAGAAATATGTAGGAGAGTATGCTAAGAGAGTTGGAATTGTACTTCATTCATCTGGCAAAGTAACCAAAATGAGTTAACTAAATAGAATGTGATCCGACTTCCCGGCCATCTTATATAAACGGTCGGCTGCAAATGTGTTGGACGTTTTTAAATTGGTTGATGAATGTGGAATACCACCTTTTCGCACTTTTAACCTCAGCGGCTTCTTGACGTAAAAACAGATAAATATGCAGACATATGCATATTTATGCAAAGATATGCATATACATATGCCTTTATGTTTGTGGGGCGATATTTGCATTGCATTTGTTAAGCTATTTGTGAGTTTTATATTTATGAATTCATCAGAGAAATGTGGAGAAATATCTCTTTCTGCTGGGTAATTCCGACAAAAATGCTTATTTATCGATGTTAGTCGCTTTCGTGTAGTTTAAGGATCCATTCAATCAATTAGGGATGCAGTATTGCATCGTATCACTTCATATACGTAAACATATCTCTATTTCTTCGTGGTAATTGCGCTATCATATTTGACCATTGGAAGCAAATTTTCATCTCTATGAATGCACAACAAGTCGTGATCACATTCTACGATGCTTCATATCAGTGCTCAGAAACAAAGACTTGCAAACGAAGAGTGGGAATAAATAGCAGAGGAATGAAGTTTTTGATTTATTCATCGAAGTACATTTGTAATGTTTTCATTTTCATTGATTGGAAGTCACCGTTTAAAAAGAAAGAACTGACGACGAAAAATTGAAGTAGACTGACGAAACGATTGATGAGGACGTAGGAACAAACGTCGTACAGAAAACTTTCATTCAACTTGCAACGAGAACTGCAACAATAACGACTGAGAGAGGGAGTAAAAAGGCCCCAACGGCAGCTGTCAGCTAACGATGATTGAGTGTTTGTCTGTGTTGCTGAATTAGTTGGGTCATCGAGTTGGTTTATAGCCGTAGCGGGGTTCGAGTTTCACATCGGAACGGAAGTCTTCACTCTTCGATTGTGAGAGGAGTGAGCGGTGGGGCTTTCATGATTACTTCTTCATATAATCTTATTGCAAGTTGTCTATCCCCTATAATCCTACGATATCATTTCCTAAAGATGAAGTCTATTTTTGGAAATATTTTACTATTCTTTTGAAGATATCAAATTGATTTTATTTTTATCCACCGAACGAATATCTCTCCTTTGATTTGAACTTTCCGCTTTTCAATGTTCAGAGAAGAGATCCTTTGCGTTTCCGTTTGTTTGTCTTGTCTTTCCTTTGCTTTGTTCACAATTTGACCTATCGTAGTGGGGAGAACGACACCTGTCCTAAGATCTCACAGGTCATTAGCAATCAGCGGTTTCCCTCTTTCTAGACGTTATTTGCTGTTCGAATTGCGTTCACTAAACACAAACAAAACCATGAAGAACCTTGAAAGAAAACCTCTGCATATAATACCTGGCTGAAATTCGTTGATTATTATGCGCTGTAATTTGCTAACCACCTGCATTGCTGTTTCATATTTTCTTATATCGCCACTATGATTGCATTTTCGTTGGATGGGAATATCCTTTCACAGAGACGATGCAAGTTGGTGCGGAAGCGGAAAACTATCATTATCAACTAATTACGGCTGATAATTTCATCAGGTGTTCTTTGGAAATGAGTTGGAAAGTACGCCAGAGGAGACAATATGACTCGATCTTTGCAGTTCGTCTTATCGATCCGTGATGTTTTATAAGCCACCCACGAATTTATAAATATATTTAAGTGTGTCTGAAAGCCCCAGTCTTGTCTTTCTGAGAATGTCTGATATCTCGTATTCATGCATGACTGCCTTTTATTATCAGCGCCCAGATATTTGTTCTAGCGGCTCTCTGTTTCATCCGAATGAGTCATGCTCACGCCATCTTCGTTGTATATTCGTGCTGCTCATTTCCTGAGTTGCGTAATTGAATGATCCGAATACAGATGCAACATCCTTCACGGTGACTAGATATTATATACCAGTCCGTGGTGCCTGTCACAACAACGCTTAGGAGAACCACCCGAACTTATTGCTTGAATGCGATTTCAAGCTTGAGCTCATCTTCGAGTGTTGTTTTCCTCGATGAACTGATGCATCGACGTTTTCAATGAAATCTTCAACGTCACTGCCGATGCTCATCTACACAACGATTGCATTCTTAATAAGGGTCGCCGCATCAAAAGGTTGGCTCAAATCGTTGATAGTTTTTCATGAAAGTCGAAAGCCATAAAAATTCTTCAAGATGTATTCCCAACTAATGTACTTTGTCCTGAAAATAGGCAATATTCGTGAGAGTTATATCGGTGTATAGTGTTTTTGTATCTGCTTTGTTTATTATTTAGCATAATTCAGCTGAAATTTTATGCCGCATTAAATCGCCTCCATAAAGCGCTCTTGACTGAGGTTAATTTTTTGTGCTATTTTCATGGGTGTAGTGAAACGTAATGTCATTCACTTATCCTGCTTTTTTGATTCCGTAGCGTTTGTTTGTGGTTCAGTCTTCTTGTCGGCTGTGCAACAAATTGGACAGTGCATTCCGATTGCATCCCTCTCAGATAACTCCCTATGTGAAAATTATAATAGCTGTGAGCAAAAGTGACGCCGTATAATCTCATCGATCATAAAAATTGCTATCCAGTCGTTTTTTCGATGATAAAATTCCACTTCTTGAATTGTCTCTCCATTATTTACATATTTCAAGGCAGCGAAACGAATTGGGCGAAATTTCCTGCAAAAGACGGGATCCGAGAACCTTTTCAAGAGCGTAAAATTCTTTGGTAATTCCGCCCCTAAAGTTTATAAAACATCCTGCTGTTATCTCAATCATAGTTGAGCGGTAGTAAAGTAGAGCTCAGCTACCACAATATCAGTGAAATCAGAATCACCGACTTAAAATAAGTGGGTTTCGTCGTCAGTCGATGTCAGATCGCTTATCAAAGTATTGATCAGTCGTGATCAGTCAGTGTGAAGTAGGGGTTGGTCAGAAGTTCATTTCCGCTGAAATTTTTGAAAGGTAGATCGGTCGATCACTCTAGTCATTGACATGTATCTTTGTGAGAAGTGGTTAGCTAAATAGTTGTCACGTTTGTTACTAAAAGTTTCGAGTAATGGGTTTCTGAGGTAATTTCACGTCATTTAAAAGGTAATCCTTTTTTAAGTAGGTGCGTTACCTGGAAGGTAAACGTAACACTGACATGACATTTTGGACAAGTAGATAAGCAATTTGAAGGTTAGAGCATGACATATAACAGAATGGTTTTGTTGGGAGTAAGCATCGATGCTAAAGCAGACACGAAATTTTATCGTAGAGGTAAAGTGGTGCAAGTGTAATATGCGAGCGCATTTCCTGTAGGTGGGAAGTGAAAAGCAACGGCTGAACAAGTTGTGCAACACTCTTAGCTTCTTATCATTCAGCCAAGATTTTTGTGTTGATTAGGTATGTTTGCTTTATATTTTCTACCAATCAAGTTGCGCTTTTCTTTCAGATTTCTTCAAATTGGACAGTGTACAAGTAGGAAGAGTCGTTATGATGTTTTTGATATTTTAATGAAATTTTGTCTCGGAATCTGTTAGTTTCCATGAGAAAGTTCAATTTTTAGGCGAGATAAGGCATTTATCCTCAAACAAGCAATTCATAAGTCGTCTTGATGAGGGGCAGTTCGAAGTTGTGCATCCATTTCAAGTTAGAGATAAAAACGAACGAATTGGTATCGATACACGGTTAGTGCATTTTTGTGCTTACATACTGCTGTCTCATATGAAGTGAATGTTCAGTCATATAGAGGGCACCATTGAGATCTCATATTTCGCATTGTTTGGCCAGAAAAACAGAAATTTATTGCCTCCATTTAAAAATTGATTTATTATCTCACCAATGAGTTTTTTCTGATCCCATAATAACAAAAAATGGAACAATTTTCCCTTCATGATCTCTCAAGTAGTTAGTTATTCACTTCTGAGAGCTCATTTCTTATTCATTATTGGCTATTCTTTATTGTCTGTTAGGTTTTATTTATAGTGAATATGACATAAATTTGCACTAGTACATCCAATTAATTCATTTAATTATGAGTAATTTCCCATTGCAATGCTTCATATAATCGTAAATAGTCAGCGGTTTGACACAGAAGATTGTAAATTTCCTTGCATCTTAACGTTTGCAATGTTTCTATGCTATGAATATCGGTTACCTTTAATTAGCTGTTCAGTACTTGTTACCGTTAATTAACGGGCCAGGCGAGCTTCAATAAGAGATTTGTTGAGTGCTGGAAAAAAATACGCGCTTTTGAATTGACGTGGCTAATTTATAAAGATATTTGTTGTAATGAGAAATTAATGGTGGCCCGTTGACAGCCAGTCGAGGTTATGAATAGTCGTAGATGTTGACATGATTACTGAACGTAACTACTACTGAAGTGAATATTAGCAGAGGGGATTTATGAATGGATTTCATAGTTGCACCATTTGGGAATTCTCGACTGGATTGTTCGCCCTTCTTGAATGAGCGGTCTAGCATCCTCCATTGGAAGCAAATTCTGTGTTTTAGCACTGTTATTGGCATGAGAATTAATTTTGATGAAATAATATCGGCGTGGGAGAAAGTATTAGAGAACGAATTACTCTCCATTGGTGTGGTTTTTTTCTTGAAATATTGCCTCATGAATTGGCAGAGAGATAGCATGGCTGAATTTTGCAGTTTTTTCTGCTTGTATAGAAGAAAATATTTCCCGACAAAACAGTGATCTTCTTTTCGTAAATTATTAATTTTCCTGAAGGGAATCGCTTTTTTCCCGATGAGATCGATCATCATTAATAAAGAGAATGCATTTTTTTTTCTCGATGCAAGAGCAGAATTTGATAAGAATGTCCTCGAGCACTGTATCCCCAATCATGTATGTCATTGCAAGCCCAACTACGCGGTGCAACCCGGTCATTTTTCCTGCCTAGAACCGAGTTGTGATTATAGCGATGCATATACTCATGGCAGTCTTTTCAACGAAATTCAAGTGGAAATACGGCAGCTTTATTTACCCATTGTCTCTATAAGTATTTGGCTGGAAAACGTATGTGAAAGGTGAAATTTGGTAGGGGTGCACTTGTCCTGAGCGGTCACTTCAAAAGGCGTATGTAAGGTGTACGACGCACCATCAAAGGAAAGCCGCTTCCCTTCAAATTACCCGTCGGCGGGCATTGTCACGACAGCGACTCGCATTCCCTGATTAATGACCAACGACGAGTGATAACACTCCACTTCCGTTGTTCAAAAAATCAGCAAATTCCAAGTGGATAGCCTAGATTTTTAAGCAGATAATTCAAAATTATACATGCTTGTTGGGTGGTTTTCGACTCAACAACAGTCTCGAGTCTCCAAAAAAACATCGGAACTTTTTGAAATTCAGATCTTCTGCTATAGTGATCTTGAAAACAATGGAAAGGTCTTCTAAGGAGTATTAACGACAAGAGGGTAATTTATGGGATTTGCGAGGACTCCATGCATATTATAACGTAATAAATTTCTGGAACTGTAAGCTTCATGAGAAAGAAATGGTTTTGGGTTTGCGTCAACACTTGCATCATCACTTTCTGATGGCGTCGTCTGAAGAAGACGGCTGATTCTCGCTCTGTAAGTTAATTAATGAAAAATAACTATATTATCTCTAAAAATGTCAAAGTGATCGCAAATTGCGTTTAAACATCGGCGTTCAAAATTCCATTCGAATTGGTGGTATATAGAACGTGGACAAAATAGAGGACATAGTTTTTTACAAAGTAAAGTAACGCGTGGAATGGCGTTTCTACTACGAGTAATCTGAAACTGCGAGGACTGTGCTGGCGTGTTTCCCCCTTTAATTTTTGCATATTATCGAGTTTTTTTAGGAATTATTTTCTCAACGCGTCAGTGCATTACAAACAAGTGACTATCGTGATACGCACAAATGTGATCGGTCGCTTAAAGTTGCTACTTACTCTCAATGAACTTATCTTCGTTAATGAAACCGATTTTAGAAAGGTTAATGGTTACTTTTATTTTCCTTTTTGATCTTATATTTCTGAATGATGTTATCTTATTTATAGTTTTTGATTTGCCTTTTTTTGCATTTGATTCGTTTAAATGGCGTAATTATTAATTGGTTTGTTTCAGATTCCGTTAATTAATTTGTTTTAAAGATATTGCAGTATGCATTTTGCGTAGGGAACAAATATTATGTATTCCTGATTCGCTCCTTTTTTGAACGTCCGAAGTCCATAATTTTTTATAATCTCCACTGAGAGGTTTTCGATGAGAATGTGCTAAGTGTGTTGTTTGTGCTCACAAAAAGTTAGAAATTTCTGAGGAAAGAAAATGTGGGTAGCAGCGAGAACTTTTAGTGTCAGTTGGTATTCTTCTTTGAAAAACGAAATCTTCCAATGGCTCATTGTCCTCGTCATCGTATCGACATTCTTCTTGATTGACTGATCGTTTATTGTCTGATTTCAGTTGGATGATCGAGGTGAGAGTGTTTTCTCGAAACGAGTTGAAAATTGCTACTATCAAGGAGTAGTGAATGGTGAAGAGTCATCATTCGTGGCAGTATCCTCATGCAATGGCTTGCGGTAACATACTTTTTTTTAAATTATTTCGTTCACTTGTAGCAATTATTTGAAAATAATCTCCCTAATCGTTAAACTGAAAATAAACTTTTCGATATGGCGATTTTGGAAGGATATGTGTGTTTCCGGTAGCGTTATCGGTCGTCGGACAGCCAATGGGAAGGTTTCACCGTCCATTATATTCATGTTCGTTGATCAGCTCGATAATTGAATAGATTTTTCAAACGTCGACCATTTAATATTATAAAATGAGCATCTAAAAAAGTGCATTCTGAGTGAATTTTTAACAAAGCCCGATCGATACCTCTTGTTGAATGTTTGAGTACCTGTTGGATATTTTTGGCGAATATATCGAAGTATATCATATATCGTAGCTTTTTTGCATTCGACGTCGTTGCTAATGAGGTAAATAAAGTTAATGAGAGGAAAGCTTAAATTGTTTACTATTTATAGCGATGTATAGGTTGATTTCAGAATTCTGCGAATGAGTTCTTCAAAAAATAAAAGAAACTTTTTTTTATAATAATTTAATTGAATTAATTTTCTCCTAATGGAACTTTTATTAGTCGCAATCAGTCTATACACCACTACTCGAAACTGCAGCTTCACCATCTTTAATACATATATATATGCCTAGATAATAAAAGCGGAAATATCAGTGGAAATATTGGTTTTTGCCGATGCATTCATCATACGTTGGCTCGTCTTTCTCTTCTTCATAGATCAGATAGTCTTAAACAGATACGTTTCTAAATACTGCGCTCTCCCGATTGCTTTTTCCTCACTGGGAACTGTGACTCATCGGCGCATTGTGGATGACACAACGGATGACGGTTCACCCACTAAAGCACAAGGGATTTCGTTTGGAGGGCAGAGGAGGGTAGGGGCTGCTAAATTTTCTACTACGCCTTCAAAGGGTTTTTCCGCAATAGGGAGGGACTGACGCAGGATGAGTTTTTACTTTTACTTCTACAAACTCAGCTCGTTTTTTGCCGATGGAGGCTATCGTCACCAGACATTGTTGGCCATTAGAGGAGTTGTGCAGATCAGTTTTCTTATTAATTCAAGACGCCGAGATTCGTAATACGAGTTCATAGAGTTAGCTGTGTGCAGAGTTCTGGCTGCCTCATTTAAATAAATAACTAACGAATTAAAAGAAAGGTTTTACTGAGAGGTTAGGAGGATAGGGGGAGTAGCTTAGGCTTAGGCTGGCTTAGGATAGTAAATAACTAATCTTTGCTTTAAAATACGCAAAAAATGTGCAGGTGCGAACTCACGAAACGGTTGTTTATGAGGAAGGAAAAAGCTGTGGCGAGAGGTTAGAGGGTTAATTCAGTAGTCTGTCTCCATTTCGTGACCCGTTCAGTTGAAAAGTTACTCTTGTAAGGCAATAGTTTTATATTTTTATATGCGACGGCAGTTTTAATGCCTGGAACTAATTTTCTGTTGGCGTCGAGGCGTTTGCCGCTCATAGAGTCCGAATTTTTTGATGCAACGTTCTGCAAAAAATCGTTGTTTAATTTAACTGAGCGTTGAAAGTGTTTGAGCGGAAGAATATTCCGAGGTGACATTGGTCCGAGAAGGAATGGTTTTGATCGGCGAATTGCTAGCGCTAATTGCAGCGGAATAATCGCCTTCGGCAACGGAACAGCGTTCGGAATATGGCCATTGGATGGGGGCGATCGAGGACGCCGTCATCCGCACGTCCTCTACCGTGCGAAATGGTCAACAGAAGCTCTTTGCACTATACAGCCTGTTGTCGATACGCGTCATTCACGCAAGGTTTCCTGTCAATTAAAATACGTCATTGTTTTTTTAAGTAAAAAATCCTCCTGCCTGAAAGCTTGTTCATGCAAAGTTGGAGAAACTATCTTTAGTTCCTGATGGCAAGGAATTCTTTGAAATGCCACTCAGTTGTATACTTTTTCTACATGTCGAATGTCCTTCTTTGTTATTGACGAAATCGCAAGACTTTGGAATAGGCGTACTTCAGAAGAAGGCAGACAAAGCCACAGATCATCGATCTTCTAACGGAGCTTCCAGAACATTTTTCATTCGTGGATATTTTCTTTAGGAACGGTAGTGTTTGCTGCTTTTTTGCCTGCCCATATTTAAATAAGACAATTTGCTCATATTATCAGTTGAATGATGAAATGCAATTGAGATTTCGAAATGTAGTGCAATAGGAAGTGTCATTTGAATAGCATATTCGTCTTCACTATCGACGGATTCTGTCTTGGTGTGTTATTGCACATTGCGCTCATCAAAGTCGAGAAAAGATTCGCAGCGTAGATAAGAGCGTTTCATACTATTTTAGCTATAATTCTATCCCCACAATTCGTATAGAACCCTCTTCATTGTTTATAATGTTTTTTGTTCGCGCTCACTTCATTTCGTTGTTTCATCCATCTACTGTTCGAGTGTTAGGCGCATTTCAAAGGTACATGCAAGACTCAATTGTATATAAAGCGAGTAACTAAATTAATGAGCAACATGGCTCTTAATCCCGGACAAGACTTATGTCATTGTTTAGCAAGCTTGAGTTTTTGTTTACCTTGCCTTTTGCCTTCGAAATTAGTTGATGTACTTATGAAAACATTATAGGTGCGCAAAAAAACAACTAAATAAGCATTGAGATTGAAGGGAGCATAAGTACTCACTGAGCAGATTGAAAGGAATTATTCGAAGCTGCGGGCCAGGTTGGAATTACAAGCAGTCTTTTCGAGCGAATTAGGCTCTCGATGACTGCCTGTGACTGGCCTTCGCTGATGCGTTGAAATGAAATTGCACAGGCTTACATGTGCAGGCAAACAGGGTATTGCGGTATGTAACCGTGTAGAATGTTGCAGTATGTGACGATATAGAATATTAGAGTATGTAAAGGTTATAGTGTGTAGGATGGCGGTTTCCGCAAGAACGAATATTAGAAAGAAAACAAGTGTTGTTTTGAGAACTTATACGTTCGTATCGAAATGTGCCTGTTATTACAGGCAGCCGTGAAACGTGATGTCACACGACAGACGAAATACGTGGAGCTCGCTTTGATCGGTGATCATTCGTTTGTAAGTGACAGGAGTTTATATTTGCATTCGTAGAGCGCATTGAGTGCAGTGCGCAGACGATTTCCTGTCGGCGCCTATGCGCAGTATGGCTGCGCTCTCATAGTTTCAGTTGATGTGGCACTGAATTTGAAGAGCATAAAAAACCACAAAACACCTAACTTTCATGTTGAACCGACAACGAGATAATCGATATTTGTGGGTGGGAAGAAAATTTTGCAGCTCACCGGTTGGCTGTTAAGTTTAGTCTTGTCGAGCCATTTGAAGCAAATGTGTGCATTATTTCGCATACTTTGATATTTACTGATAACTTATGAATGGGGATAGGGTAAAGGGAAGAACGGAGAGATACATCGCTGCTCTATTCGAAAGCCAAAGATGAATTCGTTCAGTTGCCATCAAAGGTATGTAAAATGTTCCAATATATGAAAAGATAACGATGTTACACCTATCTTTATGGGGATATTTCTCTTCATTTATGTTTGATTTCTTTTATTCCAATGCGAAGAGATTTTTCTGTTGGATATTAGCAATGCCGAAATCGATCAGTTCAGATGAAAGAACACGATCTGGCTGAAGATGTGGCAATTGAATATATGCTCGAGGCGGTGAATATTGCCGATCTTGTAAGTATTCACTTTTATTAGTTTCCACTTGTTAACACTGCAGGTTTCTGTAAATTTGATCCGACTGTGGAGTGTATTTGCGTTCAGCGATAAAACCACCTTTGTTAGAGTGCATTCGATTCTTAGCGAGCTATTGGTGGTTATGCTTGAGATTTTTTTCAATACTGCAAGGGCTTTCTCGACAATTAGTGTCATTTAATTATGTCCGAATCGTTCATTATATTTCATTTCTATTATGAATTGGTCATGCAGGTTCCCGACGATTGTGACTTTCTTATGAAAAGTGAGTTCAAATTTGAGTTCATAGATCAGGCTAGAAGTGAAATTGGTTCCATTACGAAAGTAGTAAGTTGGAGTGAAGTTGATAGCTGGTGACAGTTAAGGGTTATGCTGGCCTCGTCACTTCAGGTTTCAATTATATGCGTCATTTCGCGAAATTGCATCTTAAGGAAATAATGCGGCGTAGAAATTACTCCTTCGAGACTCGTTTATGAAAACTTCAAGAGCTTTTTCTCACGAACTTTCAACGTGCTTCCTCCCTTTGTCTTCTCACTTCTTTGAGTTGGAAATATTTATCCGTTCTTTTTATTTCTTCGTAATAGAAGTGAATAATTTAACGTTGTAAAATGTGTTCCTTTGAATAAGATATTAAAGAAATTTGATGGCCATGAAATTAATAAAGAAATTCAAGAAAGTCTACAATGCAGAATACTGCTGTCGAGTCATTGTGTTGCGTCTAATCTAAGTATAGTAATGTGTCGCAAATTTATGTTGACTATATGTTTTGGGTTGCATCTCATTTAGCGTATATACTGTATATGTTGATTCAGATTGTAATTACCTCTTGAATTGATACTGTGCTATCCATCAAAGTGGACGACGTGGTGGTCATTAGGTGGGACGGATGCACATGACTACGTTCGGGGAATTGATCCATACTAGAATTGCTTCACTGTTGTGCCTCTCTAATGAGAATACATTCAGCTTTAGTGACACTCAATGCCGGGGACCATTGTCTTCCTCGCCTCTCCCTCTAAGCCATCCTAATACATAGCTTTATGCAGTTAAATTGAAATATGTTTGACATGATCAGTTTGTTTTGCATTCATTTCATCCTCTTATTATCGGACGCCCAGTGATCGATCAGTTGTCCAACTGAGTTGGCTGTCGTTCTCAGGGTTCCGGCTGAAACTTATTATAACATGATAGTGGTAATAGTTGTCTTAGTGAAATAATAATTCGGCGAGAATAAAACGGCTGCTGTTCGATGGTACTTGCAACCAGTAGCAATAGAGTCGAACACTGTTTCGTTATGTTTGAGACTAGGTTAACTGTTTACGCACTTAGAAATGATAACATTCTTAAAATCCAAGAACTCTTTTCATATCATTTTTGTCCACAAGCAATTATATATATATTTTTGCAATAAATGTCATCTTTTAAGAACTATATAAGTGGAGATTTTTGTTACATAGAGCTTGATTCAACGTTGTTCTCTCTGCCCTTCTTTGAAGATCATACGTTTAGTCAAAACTGGTGCTGAATTTTTTATTAATATAGACGTAACAATAGTGGATATCTCTATTGCGGTTAAGCATTTTGATAACTTGAGGTCATCTCATTTACTAATTGTTTAACAGACAAGGGGAATTCTTGAGTGTTGAGGAATGATCAACGGCCTAAATAGCTTCAGTATAATATTGTAATTTTTAAATGTTATCGTTGCTCGGAGATGAATTGGAATTATTCGGTGAATTCGTGAGGTAAATTTTTAAGGAAACGGCGATTGAGATTTTCATTTACTTCATCTTTTAACCATACCGCCTTGCAGTATAGGCGATCTGTCATAGAATACTCCTGGCATAATGCGTTCATTGTTCTTCCAGTTAACGAGCCTGAAAGACGTGTCTATTGTAGGCCATGTGTGCGGCAGTGTGTGTAGTAACGTTTTCGACTCATATTTACGTTAATTACTGACCGTTCGGAAAAGCAACGATTTACATGAATGGTGCAACTCTGTCCATCCACGATTGCAAAGAGTTTTATTGGAAGAGTATTGGGGTAAAATTTATATAATCCGGGCGTTTGGTATGGGTAGATATATATATTTGAAAAAATTGCAGTTCTTTGTAAACGTTATTTTCTCTTTGAGTTCAATTCAGTCGCCTTATATGTAGAGCCGCCTTAAGTCAGTTTCAGTATGAACGCTGTGAATATGCAACTTAAATTTTCACTTCAGAAAATTGCTCGCCTTGAAGTGTCCAATTTTTAGAGTTAATGGTAGTGCATTGCAAGATAACGATTATCAAGAGAAATGTGAAAGGTTTCGGACACCATTGCTGGTAGTATATTTTTGCGATGCGTGGCAGTTTTTAGGGGTATCTAGTTCTCATTGCACCTATAGATCTTACACTTCAGTCCCGTTTTCCTCTTTCTTTCCGATGTTTGATGCGTTTTTCGAGCGGTAAATTTCAGTGTTTTTGCTGAAGTCATATAACAGTTTATGGGTCAGTGATAAATTACACCCACTGAAGCAATACATTTCTGTTAACGAAAGGCTGATACTTGCGGATACTATATTGCATCAAATTTTGTAGAATAATGCGTTACGGAATTCAGTGCGTCCAGAAATGTCCTATCATATTTCCGCAATAGTAGTAATAATAATAAATATTAATGTAGAGGTGTTTTCGTAGATGTTCTCTCGTGATCTGAATGTTCGCCTATCGGTGATCTATGCCGAAGAGTGGATGGATGTGCAGCGTCTCGATGCTCATACCGTTATTGAGAGGACACTTAGCGGCGCGATCGAATATGTCACCGGTCATATTTATCACATTCGTGAGTAAATTTACTGTTTCTTCTCATTTCGAATTATCCGCAAAAGGTGAGTGTCTCCTCGGTGCTGCAGAAATATTCGTAAAGAAATATTATTTTGGGATGTTGATTTCGAGATGAACGAAATTACTGCTAATTGAATAAGCCAGCTTCTGGAGGTAGCTGGCTTTCGAGCCTGCTTGGATACTGCTTGTAATATTGTTTTTACCTACGAAAGTTACTCAGACCAATTGTATGGAATATAATTAGTTTGGGGATATTATACGCTGCTTGAATAAACGCAAGTCAAAGTATTGTTGTATTCATTTAATATGATACTGCGAATTCACTCCCGAATGACTTTGGAAGTCTTGCTTTAAGAAGGATTATACATTTCTTGGCAAGGGTCGTGTCGACATCGAATTTCTCTCTCCCCTCTCCCTCTCCTTTCCCTTCTCAATGCTCTCTCTCTTTCCGTAGTGCCACTAATTCATGCCGTTGCTTTTCGTGTTCTCTATTTTTATGTCGTATACCATGAATGATATATTGATATAACCAGGCAGTGGAGGGAAACCAACGAAAGCTAAAAACGGTAGAAGAAAACAAACTCTAAATTCATCATATATGAGGTATTTATTGATTCAGCTGTTTATATATACAAATGCACTGGGCGATCATATGATCGATGGTGACGATAGGTTCGGAATGAATTTTCAGCGAAAGACGCGTCATTGGTGTTCACTCGAGAAAGCTTCGCTAACAACGAGGTGACGAGTGCCGCATTTGGTAGTGTGTGCACAGCGCGTGCCGTTTCGCTTCAAAGGGTTAGACTCTTTTAATTTATCGTTACTTCTGTGTGTTCGCACCCTGCTATGCATAAGAGCAGTATTGTAATAAAAGTCTCATTTTTGTTGCTGGTTGGTCATGCTACCAACTTACATATCGCGCATATACACTTGGTGAATGATCAGTACACTGGTGGCACTAAAGTAGGTGGGTAAGGAATGCGTTTCAGGAAATATACCCCAAAAGCACTAAGGTAGAGGTACCTGAGGAAATTGTTTTATTCTAGTCGTGAGACGTTTCGCATCATTGTTTACATGAATGCAACAGTTTGCGTATGCGAAGAGCGAGCAGTGGGAGCGTCTTGGGGGCTGTATTGAATCCGCCACTGTCAGCGGCTATGAATGAATGAACATCTGTTCAGAGCTGATCGTTATGGTGCATCGCCTCATTCCACATTTAATGCTTCACTTCAGACCTCAGTTCGCCTTATCTTGCGCATGTAATAATTGTACGACCTTATTTCGTGGCATAGCAATCAAAATCGCGATTCTTGATCCTCGACTGACAATAAATTAGAACCGAGAAATTCATCAAAAGAGATAAGGGGAGATAAGATCTGAGATAGTTATGAATTTGTTCTTCGCATATTTTAGGCCTCGAAATATTGAAAATACTTCTCGATATCCATTCTACTGCTTCACTGCTATCTCCTTGTAAAATACCCGGCCTTAAACCTCTTTCGCCGTGAATTTATTATGGACAGAGATATCTACCACACTCTTTTTCCTCGACCATTGTTACTGGACAGGGCTGTGTCGCAGTATATAATCAGAGCTATTAGTTGTTGAGTAATATTTCGTTATCATCTCGTCAGGAAGTGGGAATGATTGGCAGGAGCTGATCGGCAGTAAGCAAAAGGAACTTGAAGAATGGGGATGCTATTTCGGTGAGGATAGGGGGCAAGTATTCCGGAGGAATCGCATTCATTTTTGCCTAAAGCTCTTCCATTTCTTTTTCCCAAATCCGCTAAAACTAATTTTGTAGCTCGAAAATTATTGCAAAGTGTTTATCGGTGATATCTGTCATAACTGGTACGTTGTGTGGGTAAGAAAGGACATTGAATAGTGTCGAGTGCAGATGTTTCAGCCTCTGAATTAGGAAGACTGGAATGTCAGCACAGATAGTGCGAGTAGCTGCTCCATTTACTTGGTACTGCAGTATATGTTCACATATGCCTTTTCATAAATAAGGTATCTCTGTATGAAAGGACTTTTTGTTGCACATCCAATAATCGATAAAATCGGTTAAGAAGGATGGCGGAGCAAGTTTTTTCCAAGAAGCCAGCTAAGTGAGGGCATCTGAAAAAAAGCACTAACTCATTTAAAACGTGCAGATGAGGTGGTGGTAGCCTCTAATTGTTATTAAGGCCGCAGATTTCGTACAGATGGCTGGCAGGCGTTATCAGGTTCCGACATTTTGTACGCAGTGATGACTTATTATGAACTCCTTTATAGAATGATATGAGATTGGAGGCAGTAAATTTTTTTGCCCATTCATAAATATTCTCGTTGCTTCAGTTATTGTTTCGATGCTTTTTCATAAGTCTGCATTGTAGGGCACATAAGAGCGATACCGTAAAGGTGCCCATTATTTACATGCGCATGTGCTGATTTAGGACAGTTTGCATGCGTTGATCCCATCCGACATCATCTCGGTGGTATAATTTGCACCATGGGGTGAACTCTTGCCTCCATCTTCATACGACGTCTATACTTGTCTTAGACTCAGTTAAAATCGCCCAAGTTTCATGTTGCTCAGATTGTACTGTTTGCTAATCGAATTACCCCCAAAAATAAATGTTTTTAAGAGGTTAGTACCTGCGACTAGTTCGGTTGAATCACGAAATAGTTATTGCACCAATTCTATTGTTTATTATTCACTAGTGAAATTGGTTCCTAATGGGCACGGTGTCAGACGTCTATATTTTGCAGCTGTGAGTACCATCGCTGCATCATTTATTTTATATTTTGCTTTGATTTTTCGCGCTGTGTAGAGATAAAAATTAAAAGAGAAATTTGATAATGCATGCAACTAACTGCTGGAATTAGTTTGAGAGAGGGAGAGAGGAAGGAGAGTTGTGAATGCTATAGAGCTCGGCTGCTTGCCTCTAATTGGCCGTTGACACTCTCTACGCAGATTTCATGACGGCATTTTATGGCGCTTCACAGGCAGTGAGGAAAATCGAGTGAATTTAAGTGGTGTGATGTCACGAAATGAGCGCTCAATAGCACCGATCGCTTTAGAATGAGTGCATAATTCTAATGCACTTTGGCATTTATCCGTATAATTGTATTATAGTGGTTCCAGATTGGGTGGATTGTTACGTGGAATTTTGAGTCGTTTTGAGGGGGCAAGCAGCAAGTATATCATTTCTTCTCTCTTATTTATTCATTTCTTTTATTCCAGCAGATGCAGCTTATCAGTTCCTTATTCGATGGCATATTGATAAATTATCGTCGCTAAAAGTGCAAGTTAAACTAGTGCTTACCCAGAAATAAGCGATCTAGAAGAAGAATAGAGGCGATATGCACGTTAGAATCTCCGACTATCACAAAAAGCGTCGTCACAAATTTGCAGGAGGTGATGAAGTGAGCACTGAGGTGATTATATATTAATTAATTTGATCACTACAGCAATTATTTACGGCGGGATGTATTAACTCAATCTCACACCTATCCTTATGTACGTCTGAATATATCTGTCCTTTATTTTTGGCCGGGAATGTTGACGTTTGAGTCAGAAAATCTGATGCACACCATAGAAGAAGTATATTGTGCATTTCCTAGTCGGTATCAGTTCATGAAGTTGGAAAAGATTTACCTTACAGATTTGGGTGCTGATATTATCGATCCTCTGTAGGCCAAACAAGACCAATGGATGCTTGTATTTCTAATATTTTGGAGGATTATTTACGTGAGGTAAATCGTTGCGTTATTCCGCCAACAGTTCATAAAAACGATCCAATGCTTGATTAAAATTGCTTATTTATTTGTTAAGTTTTCCTTTCTTTTTTTTGCTTCCGCATTTTAACAGAGCTCAAAACTCATAATTCTACTCTGAACAGTAATCTATATTTGATCATGGGTATAACTGATGGATGCGTAACAGTTTGGGTGGAAAGAACAATTTTTTCTTCTTGAGACTTTTATATCCATTCTTTGTTGAGCTTTTGTTTTTATCATTGGTACGTTTCTTTGAGTGGATAAATTTTGAAATGAGTGGAATGCTGTGGCTTGTTCAATCACAACCTAATGAAGTTGAAGCGGCACATTTTTCGCTTCTCATAATGCTCTCTACTGAATTAATATTATCTTGCTTGCTGTTTAGTGAACACTGTTGTTTCCTCAACCGGCATCTCACAAGGGCATAACTGTCGAGCACGAGCTGCAGGGTTGAAGCGAAATGAGGAAGATTGCCTCTTACGAACTCTTTATTGTTCTCAAGCTGAAAAACTCCCTAATGTGGTGATGGGTTGCCGAGTGATTTGATGAAGGCCTCATTGAGGGACAATAGCTGTTTTGAAGACAACGAATGTTAACCTTTTCATGTTTTTATTTAAGAAAGCAGAGCTTATGAAGAGACATTTTTTATTTATTCATAGGAGGGTACGTGATGATTCATCTTTGTCTATGATATTTTCTCAACTTAGCTCATGCAATAGATCGTCATATCTCTCTGTTATTCGTTCCTCTCTCTTAAAATTCCAGGATGAAATTTCCTTCTTTTCAACTATAAAATCGAGCAGATAATTTTTTCCAGTAGTCTTATTAATGCTATCGTATTCCACGAAAGCTCAGTGAAGGAATGCTTACTAGGTATTTCTCAAAGAGTTTGCAGCAAAGGGAGAGGAAGCAATTGCGCCTTCCATTGCTTTGTTGTAGATTTTTAAACAGGATTTCGTTCGAATAGGTTCCAGTCGTGTGAAGAAGAGACGAGAAAGAGTTCTCCTTTCTCGTAAAGACCCGTTTCCTCGAATATTGCAAATTTGCAATCGCCGACATTTTAATACGCGTCTCTCCATCGCCCATCATACTTGAAGTACATGTTCACTCATTTTTCATGCCGAGATGCAAGTGAAAAGTGGCGTTTACAGTGCTGCGGTGTGTTTGGAGGATATGTATTAGTGCGGCGAGTATTATCCTAAAATGAAAGGGAATTCCGCTTTAAAGGACTGCGGCGGACATTATCATTTATTCGAGCATTGCAATTAGCGATCACTCAAATCCTTCCAATGAGATCTCTAATCATCGTTCATAATTCCATATTTCTTTTTTCGTCGAAATCGGATTTCGATTAAATAAATTAATTTATGCAATTCACATTTTAAAATAATGGGAATATATAAATGTTTGTTTTCGAAGTTTTAAGTAATATTCCACAATGGATTATGTTTACTTTTTTGGCAGTTATTCCATGCAGTTTTGATTGCCCAACATGTGTACTTTAGATTTCATATAGTATATATACTTAAGATAAGTTGACTTCTGCTGTCATGTCTGTGGAGAAATTCCAGAACTTCATAGATGCGTATTATGAATACTGATGTACAGTGAATAGATAAGCACATGCATTATGTATATATGTAAGAATTTCGTGTGTCCTTAGTCCCTCATTCCATCTGCTTTGTTTTCGCTCCACTCTTTAAGCATCGAATTGCTCGCGATCATTTCAATTTGCATCGCAGGAATGTTGGCATCAGGCTAATGTTGCTTCATAACACAACTGTTTCGTCAAGTGACCTGTGGTCATTCACTCTTGTAAACGTTTTTTCCTCACTTTTCTGAATACGCTATAGAAAGATCATCCATCACTTTAGGTTTATAAGTATTTGTGCAATTCTAGTCTGATCTATACGAGCGGTATACGTGGGGAATGGGCTGACTATCTGGTGTCATGTCATTCCTTTACGTTTGGACGGTTTGATTGTTCGAAGTGGATAAAGCGTTCGAATTAGAAAGATGCAGATCAGTGGTGCGAAAAAAATGATATAATATCGCTCATAATTCAAAGGAAATGATAATATTTATTTGCAGGCAATTGATACTTATACGGTGCACGAAACAGGTCAAGTAGTAGCGCAAGGTATAGCACATGTGCTTGGAATCGATCATGATTCTTCGGATTGTTCGTGTGAGATGGGCAATCGTTGCGTTATGGGAAAGCACATTGGGTTCGTGTTTTATAAAAATTTCTTTTATTTACGCATTTTAAATGCAGTACAAAGCTATAGGAAATTTCCAATATTTCTGCAGCAGCTGTATATATATTGTTGTTCGAAAAAGTTGTTACCTATCAAAGGATAATGTGACACTCACTTGTAATAAAATATGATGTCCAGCTAACAATAACTGACTATCGAATACCCCTATTTTGTGGAATTTATTACTTCGCAATGGAGTGTAACCACAATTTCTTCAACCCATGCGAACGGTTTCTTAGTCTGATAAGCCTGTCGTCCTTGAATTCACAAATGTTTTCTCTCACTTTGCCCAGTTTATATTCATTTTCTTTAGAAGCGTTTTTTTTTTTTTTCAGGAAGAAGTTTCCACGTTTTGGCCATGTTTGGCCCATCGATATGGGTGTTTGTTTTAAGTAGGAATGGGATCTTTCTTTATCTCTGTGGTATTAGGTATCAACCCTTAATCTTGTATTTGCTGGCAGTGATCAGCGTTCATTCGTAAACCGCTGAAATCCAATTTCCTTTCAGAAACGCAAAGAACATTCCAAAGCGCAGTCAAATTGGCTGTGAAATGCGGGGAAGTTTTGCCGCCGTATACGTAATTGTGACTTTTTGGCTTGGTAATTCGATATAGATGTTAGTGAGGGAAGTTAATCTATGTCTCATCCGTGTTTCCTAGCTCTAGCATCGCTTGGTCCCGAAGCGAAACAGGCAGATATACGTACGTACTTACAGATGTGTAACGTTGCCACGACACGTTTGTCGAGGCAGTTTTGCCGTAAAATTTCCAAAATGGGATAAGTTAACGCCATTCCGGCTGTTCCACTGGAGCAGGAGCTGCGATATTTGAAGTTTTAGTCATATCCGCTCTTTGCTTCGATGAGCGCACGAAAAATGGCTTTTTGGAATTCACTTTCTACGCTTAGATTATTTGAAATAAATGGGCAGATTTCATTACTCATTAGGGGTGCTTCGAAAGAAAGAATAAAGATTGCCGTGTTCAGCGGAATGCGAAAGCACATATCGTGCCGGCACCTACAACATTTCTCTTCAATTTTCCTGACTTACTAATCCTTGTATTTTCATATATTAGCATATTTTTATCCCTAATTATTTGAATAAATTGAAGTAATTAGTAAACGATAAGCAAATATCCTCATGAGATAATAGGACGCTTTCGAGGTATTGTTCTCAGCATTTGAGTGTGTTGACGAAGCAGCTTGCTAGCAGCAATGAATCAGGCGGCACGACGGGTGTTTGATGCATGATGAGCGTGTGCATCGCTCTAATCTCGAAAAGCCATCACGATCGCTAAGCCAATCATGTCACAATTAATCCCTCTATGGGGGGTAGCGATACATCGATCCCATTCATACACGACACACTCTTCAATGCCACTCCAAATAAGCAGGCCACCATTGATCAAGCTGAGGCTGCAAAATATTTTCGAAATAGCAATTTTTTGCAGCAGTTTTTTTACCATCATTTAGATGCAACTCGTAAAATATAGAGAAAATGCAGATGTCTGATACACCTTTATGTTGTTGTCATTGCTTGTAGTACTGGAACGCTATAAAGTTGTCGATCATAAAAGCGTCGAACCTTCACCCCTCCACTTCCCCGCTTCTCATCCCGGCCGCCTTATCTTAGACATTATCATTGGGTAGGTGGTTGCAATGATCGCATTCTACTGACCAGCTGAGGAGGTATTGTTGTTTGCTGCCCATTGTACTCTACTGAATGAACGCCCTTGATAAACGAAATTTTTTAAAATTGTCTTGGAGATGTTTTGTGTGCTAAAGATTGAGGCTTTGCACTGGAAATTCATAGAAATGAATGAAATAAAAATATTCATTCAGGACGGCTGGCTCACCGTTTGCGTGGCAGTTCTCTAGGTGCAGCATTGCCAGAATGCACAGTGTTCTACAGTCAGGGCATTTGCAGTGCCTTCTGAATAGACCTCTCCAGGTTGGTTTCGCTTATTAAATCAATGAAATTCCTTCATTGATACGTTTTCAGATTGTGTTTCTGAAAATATCTCTTAATGGACGCTATAGTATTTAGAAACGACGAAACTATAGGTTTTTATTTTGCCTTTCACTTCGAAGTGCCCTTTGAAGTTGAATTTTTCTCTGTACTCCAGTCGAAGGTTGCACTGCTCTCTGTCGTTCATATTGGCGTATAAAATCAATGCGCTCATGGACTCACGCAGCTCGGGAGGAGGGAGGGTTGACCCAGGTCTCAAAACTTACGATAATTTCCTAGGTACTGTAATTCCTCGATTCTACATTTTCTCGGAGCTAATTCATTTGGAAGGAAGTAGTTAGCAGGCTGCAGAAGTATGTGTGTATATGCCAAGAACTAAAGTGCTCGAAGTATTATAACGTATTCCAAGATGTCAAAGATGTAGCGATTTTCCGGCTTTTCTGAGGGGTCAAAGAGAGAATCTCATCACCAACGCAGATATGCGGATTTCTCGTAGGGCTTTTTAAAAATTGTCGTAGATGTAAGTCAGAACCCGTGAATCCAAAATAGGAGCCGCTCATTTATCGCAGCAGTGGAATTTAGTCGTGGAGATTTATCATCCACCGGTTGCTAAATCTTTCCTCATTTTCCTTCAGTGATTGGATATAAGGTCATTCAAGAGTGATGAATATCATTTAAGGCATCCTCATTGCGACATTGTGGCAACGGTATGGTCGACGGTGGAGAGGAATGTGATTGTGGTCCACGAGATGAATGTTTCGATCCATGTTGTGATCCACTAACGTGTACACTTCGTGCACATGCTCAGTGCGCTGCCCATCAACTATGCTGCCATAGATGCCAGGTCTTTCTTCTAGTCTAATTCTGCTATCCGGTGAATGTTGAGGCTTTATTTATGCGCTTATCCTGACTGCCCTTACCTAGAATAGTATCAGTCGAATTTGCTTCCAGTCAACGTCCACGAATTTATCTACAGAACGTTGCTTACTAGTCTAGTCTTTATGCAATATATTTGCGTACTCGAAAGCTAGTGAATGTCAAATTGCGAAGTTGAATCAATAGAATTTAAATTCACATATTGCATAGATGCATGTCATGTGAGATGGATGGTCTCTTCTCTATTTCACTTTGATCGATCGAGTCCGAAAGAGAATGAGTCATCGAAATGTTGCATTTTTCGAGCCGATTTGATAGCGATTTGCATTTGTGAGTCGTAAAAAATAAGTTTTTAGGGGAGGTTTAGAAGGAAGTTCCTCGACTGAAATTATTCGTGCTTTTTTCGAAAACTTTAGTTGGTTGGCTGAATGGGCGAATAGCATAAGTATCTGCATAGATATTATAAGTGCCACGACTATGTTTTTGAATTCATCGAATTTCCTTTATATGCTGAATAAAAGCTTTCAGAAGATTCGAAGAAATAAAGTCGCGTCGAAATTAAAAGCTTCGAGGAAATTAATGCTGATACTCTAATGAAACATATCTGAAAGTATTTATTAGAAATGTTGATCTCGAAAAAATAAGTTTGGTTGTTTGCAAAAATCGTCACCCTTCAAGGGATCTTCTTCTTTATTTCTCCACTTCACTCGTTCTGATGACTTTATTATCCATCCGGAGGTAATCGCCAGGAATTCCTCTATACTCGTTGTGTAACTCTACTATACTCTTTCGTTTTAAATCAGAACATTTTTGTTGCTTTGTTATTATATCACCAAACGGTTCATATTTTAGCAGTCGGGTTTACCGTCTTTTTTCACAGTACATCGCGGAGTCATTTCGTCTGTCAAAGATGATTCATGTATGTAGCCAGCACGGGTTCTACGTTACTGCTATCGTATCCTGAAATACTGATCTTTAAATGATTTGCGTTCAGCGATATATTCTTCAGAAATCCTAAAAACAATTTTTCTTTGAAAGCTGTTGTCACAAGCCTAGAGCAAGCCAAGTGAAGTCTGTTCCTTTGATGCACAAAGAACGGCTGTATTCAACTGCCATTGCGATTAAAAAAGAAAGGGTGGCATTTTTTAATATCTTCGAAGTCGATTACTTGGTTATTACTTAATGAGGGAAGCAACTTCAGTTACGACCAGCAGGCCACATATGTCGGCCATCGCATTCAACATGTGACGTGCCTGAAGTGTGCACTGGTGAGCACGGTGATTGCCCATCGGATGGGTATCTTATCGATGGGACGGTATGCGGTATCAACGGACAGTGCTGGAAAGGCAACTGCTCAGACATCGAGCAACAGTGTCGACATCTGTGGGGTGAAGGTTGGTGTCTAGTATCTTTCTGTTTTCAGTGAGCTTCAGAGTCACGTTGTACTGTCAGCGATCAGATCGTTTTGAATAGCGATGTCGAAGCGAGTAAGTAGCAACAAACAACAATATGTCGGATGGTGCAGTCGGTGTGTCAATTTTTTCCCGAAAATTGCCGTTGGCTGGGTAAGGTATAGGTAGGATCGGAGGCGGTTGGTAGAGTTAGGGACTGATCATCGATAGCGAATTGTAAGGCAGGTCGGTTTAGGACCTTGGTTGAAAATAATCCTTGGGAAAAAAATACGTTTATAAGCAAGTGAAGAAATTCTTCGTTGGCAACAGTCATTTGTTGAACGTTTCAATGCAGAACTTTTTAGCAGCGATGTTTGTTGTAATTAGATCAAGCGGAATTTCTTTGATAAGAAAGACGATACAAATACGAATAATTTCTAATTTCGAAGAACACGAACGAAATAAATGTTGGAACTCAATGCTATGCACGAGTGTACGGCGATGGTTTCATTTCAAAAGGTTCATAGGAATGAGACGCAGAATTCTGAGCTTAAAAGTTTTCGCGTAAATGGCCGTATTTACTGGAGTGGCTTCCTATTACGTTCTTAATTCCTGTAAATTTTTTTAGAATCATTCATTCTGGATTTCATAATTCCGGAATAGTTTTCGAATAACAAAACAATAATCGATGAAATTCATAAGGCGTGAAGAAGGTAGCCGATTCGATGACTATTTTCCTATCAAATCTGTTGACATGAAATGCGAGTTTGCTGGTTCTTTTAATTGTTCACTCATGGTGAAGAATTATTGTAATTATTCAGATTCGTCATCGGCTGACGAAAATTGTTTTGAGCGTAATCAGCTAGGTGCTGAATATGGCAATTGTGGTGAAGACCGTGATGGGAAGTTAAGAAAATGTGCTCTTGAAAATATCCGGTGTGGAACACTTCATTGCCGTGGCGGCACTCAGTCACCAATCGACCATCGTCTCAACTCATTCAATCTACAATTCCTTCACGAAGCAAAGCAAATTCAGTGCAAGTAAGTCCTCGTTTTTTTAAAGCACGAGTTTTTATATGAATATTTTGGACTATCATAATAATCATGCTTGTATATGAGAACTTGTTCACAACACAGAAGAAGTTTCTTATGGTTAAAAAATACCTTAACAAGTTGCCTAAATGCACCCAGCATTTAAGTTTCCTTGACACTGTACCGTTGGTATGTCACACACCTAGCGTTGGCTAGTTTGATGTGGTGCAGAAATTGCTCTCACTGATCCGTGTGTTTCACTTGTTATCGTTCTAAAGAACTGGGGTTAAGCATGCCGTGGATCATGTAGTGTAAAATCTAGCTTCTTGTAAGACGAAGTCGAATTATGCACTAGCTGGACATGCTCATAGTGGAGTCTGGTAATTTGGATAGAGCAGAGAAGGGATTACGATCCTGAAAAGAACGCATTGATTATAGATAGGTTTATTTTGCTAAACTGCCTACAAGAATGACGTTTTCTAAAAAGCGTACTTCAACAGCCATGCATTCAGATGAAGAACGGACGCTTAACATATAATAAGTAGGAATTCCTTTAAAGTCATCGAACTGCGTATTGTTTTGTTCCTGCCTTTACTATGGTTATTTATTGGGTGAAATGGTTTCTTTACGTTGATGCTGTTTGCATTTTACCGTCTTGATTCGAGGATGGTGACGCAGTCGATTTTTGGCATGGTCTCGGACGGATCGAATTGTGGTTCGGGAAAGGTGTGCGTACAAGGAATGTGTCTACCACTAACGCAAGTCTCACCACCAGTCCACTGTCCCACTAACAACCTGGCACTTCAGTGCTCAGGTCATGGGGTATGTCGCATTCATTGCGTTCAAGATCGACCGCTCAAATTCTATAGTCTATACATTATAATCTACAAGCTCGCTTAATTTTTATTGTTGATTTCGATAAAATTGTGCCAAATTTTTGTTGTATATATCAGCATGGAGCATCATTTATTTTGATTACACTGCAGAGTTGAGGTCGTGATCTTTAATGTGCTTAATATCCCGAAGTTGTCTCCTCTTAGAGGATAAATTCAACGGATAACATTTTTGGCCTACGTAGCTATGACTGATTGTTTTTTTACTAAATATCACATGCTATATGGAGATAGCGCCATTTTTTAAATTCAGTTCTTCCCTTCCTATTGTAGGTGTTTTTTCATCATGACATAGGTTATTGTACATTTTATTAAGAAAAAAACAGCCTACGCATAAAAAGTACAATACGTCGAGCTAACAAATTGTTAACAGATTAGTTTATATATAGTCGAACAATCAGTGGGTTTGCATTTATGATTTAAAATTTGAAGGATTGCACAACATCAGAACGATGCCTTTGTTTCGATGGCTGGACAGGTAACGCTTGTGATGTCCGCTCGAACACATCGCGTCGTATTTCACTCACCACAAATGCACCGAACGATTTGATTATACCGTCAATCGCCGGTTGGCATATTTATATATTTAGTAGTCGAAGTAGCCGTTCTTCTTTGCAGTTAATTAAATTAATATTAAGGAAACTCATTCAGCGATCAAGATATATCACTTGAAAATGAATTTATGCATCTTCATCGAAATATTACGACTTATGGATACCTCTCAAAGTTTAGAAGCGGAGAGCTATGAGGCACCTAGCGGGTTACACCCAAATCGACATGCATCTGATACCCAGAAATAAGAATTTGTTTTCTTGGATGAAGACCTCAGAATTTCATTATGCTGAACCATTACGCTCTTTTTTTTTATTAAAATCCTCCTCAAATGCAGTGAGCAGTGAGACTTATTCGTCGATGCAAATTATCTTTACCCTCTTGAGCATATCGCTGACTAGAAATATCCTTCTTCATTGGAACCTTCTCTGTCAGCGCCGTTTTGTCTGAAATAGTTCTCATAAAATGGTATTCGAAAGTGCTTATTAAGAGATAAAGAGAGCAAGATAGAATCGTGGAACCTTGCTTCCCTTATCAAGTATTTGTATTTAACATTTTTTTAAAATGAAGATCTCTTTCTAAAGAGGTGCAGGAGACAATTTCTGTTTCCTTTATATAAGTAAATAAAGTGCTAGTACTGCCTTTTTCGATCTATATATTTGCCTCTTCTTTAGAATACACATCTGTTTCTTATTGAACACAATTTGCAATTAAGTATCCAGGGCATAAACATACTCAAGTGCAGATTGATTGTATTTGCACTTGCAGCCGGTCGTACATTGAACACAACAACGTTACTTGCGATACTACTTCTAGTTGGAGTGGTTCTTCTTATGCTCCTCATTTGTCTTCTCTTTTGCTATCGGTAAGTTTCACTTAATATTTACATATACTGCATCAAATATTAGGAGTTGTTTATTTTCTCGATCCCACTGCTGTACTATAAATTGTTCGTTGGTTCAGTCTATCTTCGTATCACTGTCATTTACATATCTTTCAGCTGTTGTATCAATGTAGAATACCTCTCCTCATTGCCTCATAAAGGGTATGTTGTAATCCATTCATGCATATTGTATTGATACCCGTGGAAGATAGATGTTGTATTCAGAAGGCGAAGTGCAATCGAGTTTCCGGAAGGACCGCTGGATGAGAAAATGGACGAGAGTATCCCCGAAAATATTCAGCGCTCTATTAAATTCGGCACTATGCCAAGTTATCGGTAGGTTTTTTATTCAAATCGTCTTTTTCATATAGTGTTTTTTGTTCTAAACTGGGCGTCCTGTGGAATTCTTCATATTTAGTAATGACCGAAAGGAGTGTTTCTATTTGTATGACTCCATTGATAATTAAGAGGATTACAGTGAGGGAAATGGATTTCTCTCTAAATGCGTCGATTTGTTATTTTAAAAAATTGCAGTGACGTCCGCTATGTTAGCTGCGCACTTCCTTAAGAAATTTTATTTCAGAGAAGAAAAACGAAAGCGTAAGAAGAATAAACGCGTTTACGATGCATTACAACGGATTAATGAGGCGAGTGATGAACGTGATTCTGTGTCCTTAAAATCACGCGAGTCGGCCAGCAATGGGCAAACACCAAGCAGTGCAGTCGGATCAACAATCAGCTATTCGGAGTCTCCATATGTATCCAGGCAACCGATGTTATCCAGCATTATAAGTGGTAAATATTACATCCAACTCTTATTAATATTGCCTAACTGAGGCAGAAAGTCCACTTTTTATCAGTTCATTAAATAATCCTCAGAATTGATCTACTGAGTGTATGATGCTATGAGGACGGCTAAATTTACAGGAGTCTTTTGACAACACTTCATTTCGTATATCCTCAAGGTTCGAGTCGTTTTCTGTGATGGTTTTTGGAGATAATGAACGTTATGACAGTGAAGCTGTAATGAAGATAATTTTAGGTTCGACATCGTCTATAGTTAAAAAGGAGAATTCAGCAAGTCGACGTCTGTTTTCCGGAAGCAATTTATATAATGAATCATCTTGTGGAGATGTTGTGGGATCACCGTCTCGACGTTCAGCAGTAGGACATATGGGTGATCTTCGATACGAACGAAACAGAAATGGATATTCTACTGATTCTGAGTTAGGTTAGATTTTCGAAATATACTGGTTTCCTGTTTTTTTTTTTTTTTTTGAAAGGCTTTAATGAGTGCTTTTATTCTGTTTGTCTCGAAATGTAAGCGAATGAGAACGTCTGCGATATCTAGCAATTAATGTATTCACCCCCAGTTGTAGAAATTGTCATCTGTAGGTGAAATCTCCTGTCCTCTGCTTGTTCCGCTGCATATGTATCCATCCGTTTCCGTCGTTTATCTGCTCGATATGAAAAACATTTACCTATTCGGCAGAAAATTTTTCGACAGGTATGAATATTTAGGGACATACTCAATCTGGTTTAATGTGTACTCATTTTGAAGACGTGCGCTCCTCAACTAGAATATGGCTACAATGAGGTTGTATTGAGAGTCCTTCGACGTTGCGAGATTATTTATCGTCCTTTTGAAAGTAACATTAAATGTTTTTTACATGATTGTAAAATAAGTAGATGAGGAATCTTTCTTCATTTCAATAAAGTGCTAACATTCAAAGGATTGGGCCATTATACAAGTCGTTATATGGAGACATTTGTTGGAGCAGATCTAAGTCCAACGTTATCGCAGAGTTCATTGAGTCGTATCGCACCAGCTCCTCTCAAACTCAACAACATTGGAATGTTGCTTAAACAGTTGCAGTATAATGACGATATCACAAGGTGATTATTTTTTCTACTTTTATTCTTTTAAAGTATTTTAGTTGTAATATAATGCACCGTAACGATAAGATGCTTAGCAAAGAAAGAGTAGGTAATCGTAGTGAACGTATAGCGTCCCAACGAATTAGTCTCTTTCTTTCGGGGCAAGCACACAAGGGAGTGATGAATGCCAGCGTAATTAAAGAATCGGGATTCAGCATTTGTGGAAGACACTGTCAAACAAATGTTGCGCTTGATAGAGACTATCAGTCGAAGCCATTTCAAGATTGCTGATTAGCGCAACTATTATCTTTTGACCCATTCGTTTTCAGTGAAGCGGAGCTAAGTGCAGTAGAAGCGGACCACATGGATCACGTAGATTTGAGTTCGAATACGGAGTCCACTCGAGGTTTTGAAGCTCCAGATCCGATAAAGTTCAGGTGAGGACCAGATTTCATTTGTGGTTGAAACAGACCTATTGTGCAGAAAGAAGCCAAAAGAAAATAACAAGAATCAAGAGGATACTTCCGAAACCAACGCTTCTGCGGATAAATTCTGAGTATTCTGACTTTAGATGTCAAAAGAGACAACTTCTTCATACACTTGTCGTGCCCTGCAGCTTCACATTTTCATCTCAGGTGCTTCCTTATTATAAACTATTCATATTTCAATTTTTCAGCCCCAGTAACGAAATTCCGAACGTTTGCGAGGCGCGACTTCAACCTTCATCATCACAAGATAACCAGAGGTCTCCCACCAATCGTGAACGTAGCACCTCTGAAATGTGTACACATTCGACGAATGATGTTAGAAGCATCCCTCGAAACAATTTTGACAAGACGTTAGGCGAAAGCCAGCAGCCTACTCCTGGTTGTGATACAGTACCACCAAACATAAGCGTCAACGAATCGTCGAGTGTCCAGAGTCCGTCACTGTTCAGTGATACGTTTCGATTAGAAGTCTGAATCAGTTATTGTTGTTGTTTTCACATTTATATTTGCTGCAGTTTATGAAATAGAGGAAAGTTTCATTTTGCATTGGAAACATTTGAACAAATCAGTTAGTTTCGAGTGTTGAAAATAATCTTAGCAAAGGAGACAGCGAGGCAAAATGCAATAGTCGCAAAATGATGGTTTCTTGGAAAATAGTATGTGCCAATTAGGGTTCTTGATTATGAAACCGATCTTAGACTGTTTCGTTGTGAATAGCACTTTGAAGATCTACTTTACTAGTCTAACACTGAGCTTTTTTCAATGAATGCATGCATTATTTTCATCGTAAACGATCGTAATGCTATATGAAGTTACATTCCGCTATGCAGATGTACTGCCGAAGGTTTAGTTTTTATTGCTGCCATCGTATATTGTAACTTGTATGTGATTAAATGTGACACCAGTGGAAAATGACATTGGGGTGTGATGGGGATTGCTGCTTAGAGGATAGTAAGAATAGTTTATTTAACTAAGGGAAACAGATGATAACGTTGACGTGAGTGGCCATCTTTGAACGGTCATTGAAGACAGCTGATGAGCAAAGCATATGTCGTTTCATACAACACCTTTTTCTAGGTGTTATATATGCTCAGGTGTTGCAGTTACCTATGGAATTTATTCTCTTGTTGTATTATTGTGTTTTGCAATTTATGGCACTTCACTAAGTAATAATTACCAGTTGATGATCACCTCAGATCTCTACGCCTTCGCTGTTTTCCTTTTATGCTGTAAGCATATTATCTGCCTTTGTGAATATCTCGCATTGAACATCATCATCAGGTGGCCTAGGTTGAAGCCCGATCATTTTTTAATGTTTAAATCAAAATAAGAAAATCCTAATTTCATTCGCATTCTTTTTGGAATTTGATGAATTGAATATAACTGAAAGATGATGGTATTTTAATGAATGAGCGATTAATGTCGACCATCTTAGAATACCATAAATGGGCAGTAGGATGGCCGATTGTGGCCGGCATGGCCAACAATTAATTTCATTATTTATGTAAATATACGTTGATGTTTGTATATATTTCCGAGGAAAGCAATTGTGAATCCGACTAATTTTGCTTCAAATATGTTTATTAACATCATTAACACCACTTTGTGAAATAAATCGTTGCTCAGTGATGCTTAGTTAATCGATGAATGGGGGAAGTTATAGAGAGTTTGTGCAAATTATAGGAGGAGTTTATGACTGTTGTGTCGCTGAAATTAACGAGTAAAATCTGGCGATCTTCAGTTTCGGTACAAAATGTAATTCCAATGGATGTAGCAGTCTCACGAATAGCTATACGTGTAGCTATACGCCGCCACCTTCTACGAACAGCACATGTTTTACTAAAAAGAAGCATTCGGCCGTCCGCACAGGTCAGTCGCCTAGCCATGACGCATAAAATTTCGATTTTGCAGTATTACCGGTGAACTTTTATGGAAATTAGAAACTAATGGTAAATGAGGTTAACCATTGAAAAGGATGTAATACTTAGTTTTACTCATCCATTCATTAAGAGTAGGTTGTGGTGAATCTCTGAATATAATAGAACTTCGGTTTTTAAGTGGACAAATGAAACCATTCGAGTTTCGACATATATCTAAGATATGATAATGAACTCTAAGGAGGACGTACTAACGGTCGACCTCCGAGAAAGAGTGATGCGGCAAGGGTCGTGCGGAGTGTCAGGTAGGAAATTTATGCGGAAATGTCAGGTAGAAATTTTGAAGTGCGAGTACCGTTTCATGTCGAATGATGGGGATTGGCACTAAGTGCAGAAGCTTGTCGATGCAGCTGATGTGATAAACCCTTTCCTCTCGCATCGCAACCCAGTTTCCCACTCATCTCCTCATCGTTAACTTGCAAAATACTCATAGATAATCAAGAAAGTAAACGTGGGAAGTAATATCATCGTGTATAATTAAGCCAATCGTTCTCACAAATTCCCTGTGGAAGATTCGCTTTCAGACACTCTTCCAAGTTCCCTTTCTAAAAGTGTGTTATGTTGGCATTGTGTTCACGCACGTCTGCGTGCCATCTGTTTTCCCGGTGGTTTCCACTCGAACTTACCAAAGATAACAGAATAATGAAATCTTGTGAGTATGAAGCGTCACCGTACTTTATTTCATGCTGATAAGTCGTATCCTTCAAAGGTGTTAAACTCGATCACCTTAAACCGCTTCTCTTAAATGAAACAAATCATTAATGAAATGTAGTTTCTAGTGGCAATTGGATTGGATGAAATATCCGAGCAATTACTCTCATCTTATTCGTTGTTACTTACCTTTGGAACTGACCGGCTGGATGGATGGATGGAATGGGAAAGCACATAGCGCGCCAAATGTCTTCGTGCGTTCTCCCATTTATTTATGACCCAAAGTGTGCAAATGAAAAAGCTGAATATTCTAAGTAACGATCGATCCCCGCCGTTAGATCCCAACAAGTTCTTACGCAATTAGTCAAGATGGAGGAGTTCATCCAGCGATACAGATACCCAGCAAATATTGCGGCATCAGCTCCGATGGTCCTCTGGACGGAATGACGGCAGATGCACGCAGATAGATAGACGGACAGACACATGCACGCGCAGACATAGTTTGCTTCGGAGTAAAGAAATTTCTAATACGCGTGAAAACGGCGCAACATAGAGATGACGCTGCTGTAGAGGCGCAGAACCCCGAGAGTTGCAGTGTCGCGACGTGGTAAATTCAGCTCAAGTAGAACACCCTTTGTTTGATAAGTTCGCGATGATTTGAGAGGAGATTAAAGATCCGTCCGATGTCAAGACGTGCGGTCGAACTACTTAGGATCCCTGCTTCGATCTATTTGGAGGTGGCAACTTCTCGACTTATCAGTAGCACTCACAATCAAATATTCAGGTGTACAGCTTCTCGACTACACGAGATTGCGTAGGCACAGGATCTGTTAGAAGCCCCATATTGGCGTGCAACTTGCAATATCTTGGCTTGAGTAGGTGTCTGATGGAGAGATGAAAATGCTCCGAATTTTAATAGCCGTCACACCTTCGGAATACCTCTTCAAGTGACTACTGTTACCTGCTTCCTCATATCGCCAACATTCCGCATGGAAATCCCATCAATACAAAGAAGAAGCACTGCTCATCGAAAGGACCGTTTAGTTCTAAGTGATCATATGAGCATCGCACGAATTCACCTTCGCGGCGGTCATTCTGTCGTTTGTCCATATTCCATTTTATGCAAAATCGTTCTTCAAATGCCGCTTTGATTCACCGCGAACACCCCGAGTAAGTCCCTGAAACCGCTTGACTCGCTCTAGTGATAGGTATGCTCCGGTTGGTGTAACCGAAGTGTGAGGTCGGGAGATAGTAAGTCTGCGTACCGAACTGCTTTCATTCGACGTTCGACGTCGTTCGCACTCGAGGTAGCGCTTTTCTTTGATTGCTGTCATGTTGAGTGTTCTCTTCGTGTGAATGAATGTCGAGGTTATGTGTGAGTGTAGGGGATGGAGTTGGACTCTGATTGGTGCGGAAGGATAGCAAGAGTGAAGTCTGTAGTGGTAAAATTTTTATGCGAGTCGTTGAATGTTCAGAGAAATCGGGAGGTTCCCAAAGCGCTCGGGGAACAACTCGCTTACTTACGAAACTAAAGTGAAGCCCGCACTGATCGCTCAAATTGCGTACGATGTGGAGTGAGAAAAAATTGCAGATTGCAGTAATCCATTTGGAGGTGCCCATCGTCGTTTGCCACTGCTTACTGGGGTGATTGAATTTTGCTTGTTAACCGTTGTACTGGGTGCTTCCCCTCATATTTCTTTAAGCGTTCTCGTAGTAGGATGAGTGATGGGTGTTGCAGAAAGAAGGGAAAAATATTTCAGCGTTCGAAACGAATTTCAACTGCACTCACTCCTCAAATTTACTTCTCTCAAGTGTTGTGCCTAATGAACGAAGAAACGCAGAACAGGTTAAGCGATACTTGCAGTGTGCTGTGACATTCGAAATGTGATGTAATAATCGTTACTCGTTGAATTAGGTCTACTTTGAAAGTATTTCCACTCTCTTTCTGTGATCAAAGTAATAGGGCCGGGGGGATCACGGGAAGAAGGGAGTTGGAGAGTTGGATGTTTCTGTGAGTGTCTGCTCTAAAGCAGGTTGAGTTTATCTCGACAGGAGCATGCTTTTGCCTCGAGCAGTAGTTTTTTGGGAATGAGATGAATACATTTTATATTGCAGTAGAGCAGGATGGTTTGGAGGAACGCAGCGAAGATAATTTTTGCAGCTGGCGAGGCACTCACGAAAGCATTCACAAGAGCGGTGCGAGAGGAACTTCGAGGTAAATCTGGTTTTCGAACTTCATTGCCAACTTGATCTTGATCATTCTCTAAGCGAGTTGGGATTAGTTAAGCAAATGCCCCAATTTTTTTCTTGTTAGTTCATGGGAAACGTTTATGGATTTTTGCCCTCATAACTTCTTAACAGCATCTGCTTCATGAAAGACGGCGGTAAACGAAGCAAGTGGAGTTTTTTAAATCTTTTATAGTGGAGGGGAAGGGGGGAGGGAGGGTGCGATGGGCTGGAAGAAAAGTTGCGGGTGCATAATTTCGCCACCTTTGTTTTCTGCCATCTTCTTAGCGATGGCAGTTTTTCATGATTCGTTAAAGATGAGTCATTTTTAACGCACTCAATTGTTAGCTACTTTATTCGCTTCTTTCATCTTTGAGTTCCATAGTATTTTTATGAATAGATAACTTTGGTCGCACAGAATGGAGTTCATTGAAGTTTTCTGGTCGACGATCTGCTGTTTTGCCTGTCGTTTCTTTCCACTCAGCTGGTTCTCTTTTATAACGGGAGTTTTTGAAGTGCCTACTTGTTCTACTTGTTCATCTCGATGCAGTGTTTCTTTCCATGTGGTTATAGTCCGCCGAATCGGCACTCTTTCAAATGCCACAAGTTGAACTGATTTGAGCGTCGCTCGTTTACAGCAAGCAGACAAGCTGCAGCGAGATATGCTGAACAAACAGGCGGTTCGGCAGCAGATGCTCATAAGGCTAGCGAAACAAACGCTCGACTCGGCATCTCCTTACAGGTGATTGTCTCGTTCGAAAGTTGCGCCGGCGTATGTAAATTTTTCATTTGTTATCATCCGATTGAAACATTCATTTAAAATTATAAGCCAAAGACAAATCCTTTTGTAATACCATGGAATGATCTTACTGAATCCACCTTTTTTAAATAACGAGAAATCTCTCTTAGCGAATATGCTTGTCAGATTCCCTTGCCACTTCCCTGAAAGGTTTACTGATCGTCAGGTATTTTGTAGTTGTTAGGTCACCCAGCTTCTGTGGTGTATCAATGTGACATATGTAGTTGCCCTATGCTGGTTATAGGCATTATTAAAATACGGCACAGGTTCTATCGTGATAGCAGTTATTGATCTCGGTATATCGGTCCTTTTCAGGATTTTTAGTTTAATTTTCTCCTGCATTGGAAAGTATAAGGTTATGCATTTGCTATTGGGTCAACTTGCAGGAAAGATGTTGCGTTTGACTTAGTTTGTTGTTGACCGATCCACCAGTTTCGAAAAAAATTTGGCGTTTCTGCGGTGATCGAGAGTAGACAGGAAGCAGAGCGGATTTGTTTTTAGCATTGTACGTTTTCAGATAGCTTGTAGCCAGTTCTTATTGGGCGGCCATTAGCAGGATTACTGTTAACTAACTACTAGGTAATCCAGCTCTTCTTCTTTGTGAACGAAATGGAAACTTTATCGTTCGGGATTGGCATCGAAGGCGGTTTTAACCGCTTCGGTGCTGCCATTTATTCGCCAGTGATAGGGACCATAGGAATTTGGAAGATATGAAACTGAAATTATTACTGACCATGTTTTATTGTTCATGTTAACAAACTGTTCATTTATATGCCTGAATTCAGATCTCTTATAATCAGGTTTCCGTCCCACATGTGATTTACCTTTTGTGCCTTCTCTAAAAAGATTTGCCTTGAATGGTCATCCAGATGGCAGTGTTGTGGCTTTTTTATGTGGCCAACATTGCATATTCAGGAGTCGATGCAAATATTGAACGTTAAAGAGCCTTTGAGTGTCGAAGAAGTCGAAGCTAATTTCAAGCACCTATTCGATATCAATGATAAGTCGAAAGGAGGCTCGTTGTATTTGCAGTCAAAGGTTGGTGATCCTTCCTTCACTATTAGAAATGGAATATTGCAAACTGAGATGGTGAGTTCACTTAGGACTTTATTCGTGCAATTTTGAACCTGAATGGACCTATTCTTCTTATTTTATGATACCGGAAGCACGAAAGCGTAAGTTTTTTATAGAAGGTATTTTTCGAATTCCCGGGAACTTCTGTTAATGGAATCTCCCTGGAATACAGGTCGTCTGTGATGGTCGCTTTCTAGAAGGCGCTTATATCCGGTGACCTCCTTATAGATCCATTTGAAGTTGGCCAACGTGCAAGTTATTTTACATGAGCATCTTTTATTGCATAATTTATAATTAGTGTAAATAATGTTTAATGTTTCTTTAAGTAAGTGGAAGGCGTGCAAAAACAAAACAGTGAGGAGACAGGTGAAATTTACTATTTCACCTTTTGAACGTCAAATTTACGTGCAGCGCGGGTGATAAAACTCGGGGGAGGAGGTAGTGTGTTTTATATCCATCTCTGAAATGGCAGCCTCAGTTTTCTGTGACGAGAAGGAAAAGCTATAGATTATTTGGTGTACCAATGTCTAATTTAAAGTAGACGCCCTAAAGTGTCGAGGTTTTCAGTAAAAGATGGATGCGGAGATCCTTTTAATCTTTAGGTTTTCCGAGCCAAAGAGCGAATAGACGAAGAGCTGAAGCGGCGAAGTTCCGATGCGGAACCGCCTATTCAAGAGGCCCAGGAGGTTGCAAAGGAAGAGGCCAGCAGATGAACTTTAGAAATTTCTTTTATGCGGTACGTGTGCATAGGGAAGTGGTTTATTTCCTTCATATAACGGTGATATATTTGAGAGAAACGGAGTGCTGCATCAACATTGTCTTGCTGAGAAGGTTTAGTTCGTTGTGAAATAAACTAATCAAAACGTAGGAGATATATTTGCAGCTGGAAATATTCGCCCATATGCATATGTGCTCGCTTTCGTTAGGTGTTTTCATGATTGTATTTTTGTGAAATTAAGAAAGCGCATCCGGGTTGTTGCACGTGGTTGTCGAGCTATTCTTCGTCATTCGTTCCTTCTAATGATTTTGCTTTCACCTCGCCAAGGTTCTCTCTCACTAGAAAGTTCACGTTGTAGTTCCGAATGTTAGCACTAAGGTGGTGAGCGTCTCGAGCTGAGTCTGCCTTCCTAGAAAGTCGGATGGAATTCTTAGGACTCACTTAGCATATTCTGCAGTTTACGAAGTGTTTTTCAGAAGCTTTGTTCATATAACCTTCTATTAAATAAGATGAAATATGCAGTGAGTGATTAGCAGCGTTTCGTTGTTTATTTCTTACTGTAATACTATTACCTGAGACCGTAAGTCGTACTGTGAGGTATGATGAGGGTGCCGGTTTGGTTGCATCGATACTTTCTCCTCACGTTTATCTTGCAGTTGTGGTTGAAATGGGATTACATTTTAGCGGGGCGATGATTTAAATTGTTATATGCAGTGATGTTCCATTCTTTTGCCAAGATGTCTTCGCTTTGCTCCATCCTTCGTTCCTCCACCCCACTCTTCCTCACGGTCAAACTGCCTCCGCTCCGTTGCACTCTCGCCATGTAGAATTAAACCATCTTTGTTTCTGCATTTGATAAACAGCAATTTGATTTCATTTCTGAGAGTGATGATGTCTGTTATTAAGTTAGTTGTTTGCAAATAAAAGAGTATAGAAGACCATTTCCTCCGATATGTTGAGAGTTGTTTTATTATGTTGTTGTGTTTGTGCATTGCTCAGTTAATAATTCCTAGTTCGCATTCATTCGTACTTCGATTGAACGTGATCGGTCACTCTATTGGTCAGCTGGTCGAATGAATTTTGTCTTCTACAATTAGCCTTCTATTTCGTGCCTATTAACGAGCGGGCCAATAAATTTCGCATACCTCGTTCGAGGTATCGTTTAAGCTTTTGCTTTGATTTTTGTTTTCTGGAAAATGTTGAGGATATTTTTGTAATATTATCGCATTCTTTTATATGATATAATTCGAAAAGCCTAGACTCGCATAAGGAAGTGACACGAATTGGTTGCATTATAAAAAAAATGTAGTAATGAGCTTAGTGACACCATTATTACAGCACGATTATCAGCCTCATCAGACATTTGCGCCGCTGTGCGGTTGTCTGAGTGGAATGTTTATATGTGGTTTAATTAGAGCAACGTCGTAACAGATGTGTGAAAATTTTTTTTAGTGACTTTTCGAGCTGACACTTTTTGTGGGGAGGGGTAAATGTTGCAAGATATATGAGAACAGGTATTCGATGTGTTGAGAAGACTTGACGCAGTTTTTAGCAGATTGCTGCTATCAGTTCAACTTGAAATAAGAAAATATGAGTGCGTTGTGGTTAGGTGATCTTTTTTTCAGAAGGAGCCTTGTGAGCGCCTATTCATAATCATAAAGGATATCTTTTCTATTGGTGCTCTAATAGGAATAATTTAATTCCCATTCTGTGAAATTTTTCCTCGTTGTACTCAATAAACGTTTGCATTTTGATACGTGTTTCGGCTGACAGCACTGTATTACATCGGTGCATTCGTATACTCCTGCAAGTGATCGTTTATGGGAAACGTTGAAGCACTCAATTAACGGGGCACTAGAAATTTCCATTTTCATACCCATTTGTGCTGATTGCAACGTATTGCATCGGTATATTTGGTTATCTGCATGAGTGATCTTTTATGTGGTGAACAGCCAACGAGGAAGTGAGTGAAGGTTCTTTTTTTGGAGGACATTGTGCTGGCAGAATTTTACAGCATATCGATAATTCTTATGCAGATTAGGCGAACAGTAGTTGAAGTGTTGATGATGATACTAAATGGTAGTGAGTGGTCGGTGTGTAATGCTACGAGAAGTATCCCATCTAACTGAAGTTTTTGTGCTCTTTAAAGAATAAAGTTTGTTCAAAGTGCTAGAAGAGTGCTGGGGAGGGGGAAGGGGATTGACGGCGACCGGTTGGCTTCATTGCATAGTGATTGTGGTTTAGCCTTAGCGTTGTTTTGCATGTGAGGAATATTTATTTGCTGAATGATTTGCACAGATAGCAGTTTCTCTATGCGTACGAGGTTTTCAGTGTGCGAAAATTATGCAGATTTGTGACCCCTCAAACTTCACTTGCAGTTTTCAAATGCATTCCGCCAATGTAGCCTCTGCGTATGCGTCTTTGTGTTATCGATATCTTTGCTATGAAAAAGATAGAATTTGGAACTGGGGAATTTGTTGTTTCCAGAATGTATGCTGCACAATGGTTAGCCTTGAAATTATTTGTATTCTTCTATCAACCTCTCAAACTTGACACCTAAATGTACTGAAAGAATGTGCACACCAGTTATGATGATCGGATCAAAAAGGCTAACTTTTATAGGTTTTTGTGAATAGATAAGTTGGGGTATATTGTTTTGCGACATTTAGTTATTTAGGGGATTGTACGATGCCTTGAATACAAGACATTAAGATCATGTTGGGTTAAAGTGGTTATAATTGCATTTGAAAATAGAATATATATATAGTATTTCAGCATGCATTCATTCGCCGAGCGGCCATTACAGCTGGTCGAACAATCGAAAGTTGAAGCAGACTCGCTTTCAAATTTGAATGAAATTTGTGACAGGCTGTGTGCATTCGTTGTTGATGGACATGATGGGAGGCAGCGTAAGTATCTATTCCATCTAAGTTTATGTGGAAGATAATTGATTAGATCCATAGAAGATGGTTGGCAGATCACGAGTGATGTGCAGAGCATTTATTAGAACCGTCGAATTTTCATGTGGTGTGTTTGATCATGAATTCAAAGACAAGCTTGGAACGCAGTTCATTAACTTCCTGTACCAATATCCGTATGGCCGATTCTCGTTCTGCTTTTTTTATGAGACACGGTTGTCTCAGTTTTGCTCAGACGTGTCTTTTATGATGATTTCATGCCTATGCGCCTTTATTGCATGCTCGTATCCATCATTTCTATAATTTCATCGAAGTGATTAGAATAATCTGTACTCCACGGTATTTCCGATATCTTTCCATTCGGTCGTCAGTTTCGACTGAAGTATTCATGAGATTCCGAAGAAATATGAAAAAACAAGTGAGATGAGACTTTCTTGACTTAGATTTAAGCGTCTGCTAGGAAAATAAGCTGTTTGGAAAATTGGCTAATCAGTTGTTGGTGTGCACTTTTGTAATCTCGAAGACGCATTTTGGTGTCTTGTCTGTGCGTATGTCTGCACTTGTTTGTCACTCTGTTGGTTTGAAATTTACCAAGCAGGGAAGCTGTATTTGTGAGAATCGACGATGTAATATGCACCATATCTCAAATGCATCGGTTGCAATTTTATATCGAAACTGGTGGCTATGGATGCTTAAAATGCATAGGAATAGCATGCCTTTTGGAAAGGATTCATACGAACAATTGCTTCGCTTAAAACATCGGTGAATTCTGTCTGTATTGGCATTTGACGGCCTTAACTGTTCTAATAAGCGCGTTGTAAATATCTCCAGTTTATGGATCCATCTGCCTCAGTTATCAACCTGTAGGGTAGGGTGTGTAGCAGACATGTTCATTGTTTTTCCACGTGTACTTTGACGTTATTTAACAAATTATAGGCCACTGCGAAGTAACATGCAATAATAAGCGCAGTATACGTTGTATGCCATAACTGGGCTCGTAGTGTCAGGATGAATCTTAATGGAGGGCAGGAAGAACAGCATTATGCATATATTTTTGGCTTTTGAGGGTCATCGAGTCGTTGATGTTTTCATGAAGTTGCCAACGGCTTTAATAACAGCGATATTTGGCGGTCAGTGCGAAACATAATCATGTGTGGGATGCTTCTAGTTTCCTGCTAATAGATCTGCACTCAGTTTGGAATCTATTGATGCGTTCTTTATTAATTGTTTTGCTTCGTCAAACCTATTTTGAGCATAAAGCAGTAGCTACAAATTGAAGTTGGTATCATTTGGAATATAATTGGCATAATTTGATATGTAATATAGTAATGATTGAAGTGGTAGTTTATATGATGCAAGGAAGAAAAAGTACAATTTAAAAAATATTTATTTTCCTCGTTGAATTTTGTCACCGATCATTTGCCGAATTAAGTGGAATAATGCATTAATTAACGAAACATTTACGAATAAGTGCATTTTCATAGTGGTTTCACTGTGTTTGAATGGGAAAGCTGTGAAGGTGAAGGCTTGTGCGTGTCTGCTGTCTCTCGGGTGCTGGAAGTTGATTCTTTCGACAGTAAAATAAACATGAGTGCCATGACAACGGAATGGGGTAATGAATGTCGCGAATGTTGAACTCATCATCGGCGGGTTTCCACTAATCAAACAACGAGTTTCTTTCCGTCGTTTTAATCAGCGGCTGGCAACAGCAAGCGCGAGAAGTGCATTTCGGCTGAAGTGTGAGACGATAAAACAAAGGTGAACGGAGCTTTCAATTTATAATGCGCGACCACTTTGAAGAAACGATATACCTTAGTTCCTCCTTCAGCAATACACCTGAAGACGATAAGATAATAATTTCGGTTTAAAGACGCTGCGGTAAAAGATAATTGCACTTGAATGGCATAACATTACACTCTTTTCCCATTTCTTGCGTAGAACGTTCTCGTTAGCAGCAGTTTCCCAGTTTTTGCGTAGACGGATAGTGGTGTCTTATTTAGCTGTTCTCGTCTCGATGAGGGTGCTGGATGGAGTGGCTGTTAGTATAAAGTCGTATGGTCTGATCGGAACTTCTTTACCAGTAGTCAAACTCCTCATCGGACATTGTGTGTAATATTTTGTAGCAAACTCTGTTTCTTATCGTTATTTTGTCTGAATTACAAGGAAATCCTTCATTCACGTATCAGTTATTGTGTTTCAAGTAGATGAGTCGCTGTGCAGCAGGCTTTTGGCGGAAGCGGTCTGGGCGGTTGTGGCTGAAGCGACGAAGCTCTCCGTTGACGAGGACGCCCTAGCGAAGATTTTGCCGCAATGCGCATTCTCGAACGCTATCATCACCGCTTACAAGGTCCTTATTTCTTCCTTAGATGCATCGTTTCTGGTGTGTTTTGCTGATATCAGTTTTCGTCAAATCATACCTCATATCTATCCTAATTTGAAAATGTAAAAGGGTATTTTTTAAGCGCCCTTTTTGAGGTCCTAAACTTATTTGTGTTTTATTGGCCTGATAATTTTGGATTAACCAACACTGTACGTTTATTTTGATGGCAATCAACGAAGGTCATCACCTTCGCATATTGATTCGATCACGGCGTTGGGTAGATATGTTCGGACGGGAGATGGTCCCACCCATATTATTACCCGAGCATGACTTGGAGCAAAATTCTGCTAGTGCTTCCCATTTCCACCCTTTTTATCACTTGTGAGGAGAGTAGTCAAGGATATGCCTAGCAGGACTCAATCCATATCAGTAAACTGTGAACGCCGTTAACGGGAGATGTACTGCTCAAAAACCTTGCCGGAGTCTGGCGGAGTTCATTTTCCACTCTGTGTTAGACCAGGAGCAGAAATCACTTGCTACCTCATCTGTCTGTACGTACAAAGAGCTATTTTGTTGGCACGTCATTGCTAAATTCACTCAACGCTAGGGAAGTTGCGAATAATGTCAGTGCGGTGAGGGATTGCAGCTGGTCAGTGATTGTTGAAGTAGCCTGATGAAATTGAAGGAAAGGAAAAATGTGAAGGCTGCTGCTTAAAGGCACATCAGGAATCAGTCTCTGGCTCCACTGTGGTCACATCTAGTTAGCAGATAATTCGGAACTCGTTCATTAACATAGTTGCTTTGGTTTAGTGTGTTAAAATATTTAGGTTTATAAGGATCGCTTACGAGACCAGTTATCGACAGTCGGCTGGGAATATCCGCATGTGTTAGACGTGGATTGGAAAGTCTGCAATATTTTAGAGGTGATCACATTCTCGGTATCAGTCATACTAATTGACGCAAGTAGGCATCCACTTTAGACCGCATATTGTCGACTGTTGAGCTGACGTTCGGCAACGGAGCTGCAGCTTATTTCAGGGTTATTTTAAAATTGTTTGACTGGAACACATTTCTGCTACGTTCTTCTGGCGAGCGTTACGCGAAGGGAGCCAGAAGAATATAGCAGTTCTTGAGCTCATAATTTACGTGATGTGTGGCCTTCATAATTTTTTGCATATTTTCAGATTGTTTGATCAATATGTTTAGGATGAAGAGGAGGTGGTGACAGTGGCTGCTTGGATTTCTATCTTGGGGTTCCTAGAAACCATTCAATAACATAACATGAAACGTGATAATTTTTGTGCCTATAATATAGTGTAGGATCTATTCAGCTGTGAATGAATCAACTCCCAGTATGACATTGTGGGGTTGGACTTATATTAAATTGTAAGGTAACAGTTAAGTACTGTAAGTTCAGGGATGAAATGAAGAAAATTTGGGATTGAACCCTGAATCACTTTAAAACAAATAACTGTGCTATAGGTTTTGCACAGTTGAGCCCATAACTGCACTTATATGGATAGCAGGCAGTTTCTTAAAGCTTAGGGAGATTTGGAAAGAGGATTCGGGAAACGTGATGAAAAGAAAACAAAAGAGGTCAAATAAAGGGAAGTCAAAAGCAATGTGCTAGAGAAATTTTCGAGAACTTGAAGAAGAAATATGCTAGTGTATAACAGCTGACCTGCTTATTATTGCTGTCTTAGGTAGCACTGTGTTGTTTTCAGACGAACGAAGGGAAAGAGAGTGGTGCTGTTGCGGAAATTCATTTAGATACGATAACAACGGGGTCGTGTGACATCGAGAGGGTATCATTCCAGTGTGACGTTAATCAGTTACAGGCTAGCAATTATTACTATGTCATATTCGTGTTTTTTCTTTTTCTTCCTTATTTTTTGTTTGTGCTCTAGAATCTGACATAGTTTGTATTCAGAAATTCGAAGGCTGCACAATTTGTTTGCAGACTGCTGAATATGGGCATATGATCAGTAAGTTTTCCCACTTTTACACCAAGTTTCGAAAACAGGTGTAAATAAAGCCGATCTGCAGTGCGAGTGAAGAAAAATACTTATAAGGGAGTATCACTGATTGAATTATTAAACGTCGGTTTAGGCTAGGATAGACTTTGCCTCGCAAAAAGAGTTTTTAAATGCGTTGTTGCCGAGGAGTTGGTATTTCATCATGAGGATTGCTGCGTCGCGAAGTGGCTGTTGGTCTACGGATCGGTTTTATTTATTTCTTTTCTGCGAAATAATCATCAGATATTAGGAGTTTGCGAAAGGCGCCACAATGCGAGTGAATGTTCTGTGGGCAGCTGGGAAGGGGACAACCTCCGTAGTTCCGATGATCGAAAATTTTAATACATATTATCCATTAAGTTCGCTTGATTATTTTATTTCTGTGGTGGATTTTCTCTAAAAACTGATAAATTTTAGGACCTTTTATGGACGTTCAAGGAGGCACAGAATTCAGTGCAGAATCTTACGAGCTCGTGAAGTGATGCTTCTATGCATTTGGATTTGATTTGTAAAAAATTTTAAGTCTTCTACTCGCCACTTTTTGTTCATGTCACGTTGATGTTTATGTTTATGAAGTTGATTTGGCGTACACTTCAAAACGGGATGTTCGCTGGTTTGTTGTAAGTGTGACATGGAAATAAGCTTGTGGCCCGACTTTGTCGAAACAAGCTTGTTCCACATCAATAATCTCATCCCTCTAAATATGTTCCTGACTAGGCCAAATTCTGCAGACTACTTCCCAAAATGCCGTTTATTTTTTTCCGCAATGCTGCTGCCATTAGTAGAGATCTGACAGATTCGAAGACTGAAAATTAGATTATGAGACTAAATTTGACGGAGCGAATTCGAAATATGCTATCAAAAAGGTTTTTCTCTTTGCTTTGTTTATTACCGCTCCTATAATTCGATGCAAATATTCTTTTTTTTAGATCCTTGATGATCGCCTAATCTTTGAAATATTTTTTTCTTTGATGATTTATTATTTTTTTATTGAGGAATACCCTGAAGTGTCCTTATAACTGTAGTATTTTGCAGCGTTCAGTTATTCTCTTTTATGTATGATCTGTGGTACTTTAGTAGACTTTACTCATAGGATTTAGACGGAATCTTTCAGTGAAGAAACCGGCAGTGCAAGAGAAATGAAAGTTCCTCGGCGCTATGAGAACTAAATGGAAATTAAATGGTACTGGAGTGAATGTTCTAAATTTTATCCTCTCAACTCGATGCAGGTCGGCGCTGTTTTATATATTTCATGGTGCCTTAATGTTGTATCGCGTATCTTTTCCACACGTTCACTTTGTCGACTTCGTATCCTCTTTTCGTTTCATGTGAATATATTTCTCGGAAGTGGATTCATGAAGATACTTTTCTTATTGAACCACAAAAATCCAACTAAATATTTTTTGATGAATGTATCAAAGTAGTAGGGAATTAAACTTTTATTCATCTTATTTCATCCTATGCTTTATTTTATGCTTATTTCACCCTAGAAAGTGTTTTTATTGACTGTCACTTTGCTTATTTTAAACAACAGCGTTTGCACTTTCCCGATTTTGCCATTTCCGAGCACTGGTCGGAGCTACGTTTTTCATTTTCCAATGATGCATGAGGATAGACATCTTCGAATTGTGCAGACCGGAAGGTTCGGTTCAAATTCATTTCATCATCGTTGTAATTGGCCTTCTATGCACTTCCTGTTTCTAGCGTCTTCACTCTTATATGGTGAAGCTTTCAGTCACCATTAGCTATTAGTTACTTCCATCGGCCGCTTCAGGAGTAGCGTTTCTCATTTAAGTCATCGCAAATAGCTTCCTACGAATTTTTCGTATATTCGGAGGGAACCAATGGGGTCGTGATCGTGATCAACAAGAAAGCAACGAATTTATAAATACAGGGACGGCAATGACGGATCACTGGAATACTTTCTGGCTTTTGTGCAATCCCTCGCATGACCAATTTTCACTTATGATGAGGTGTTGTTACCTCAGAGAATAAAATTTCAAAAATTATTTTGTCCGGAAGAGGTCGTTTCAGTCAGTTGCGCTTCCTGACATCGCATAAAACTCTTGCTGTTGTCGACGTTTACCTTGAGGAACATGACATCATCATGAATGTACCGCTCGACAATGCTTAGCTCACAGAAACGGACTGCTCCGAATGAGGCATTTCTTTCACTGATCGGTCGATCAAGGAAGGCTTTATGTGCCGCGATTGGTGTTGGGTGGATCACGTATTCGATGTCATTACGGGCATCTAAGTCCGGATTCTGAAAGTTCTTTTTGTTTATGAGAAGCCGGCATTTGCACTGACCTTTACCATCAAAAATTAGTGGTGGAAGTGCGGTCGCCGCGGAATCACTTCGCTACCTGTAATTTGTGCTCGAGTTTTGGCATGCTTCTGACCACCTTGAGTGAATATAACCCCGGAATGTTGAAGTGGCACTAGACATGAGACTTAAAATGAACTGAGAGACGTTTCATTTGCTGCTCTGAATCGTCAGACAACTTCAGCTTCCACGAAAACTCTGAAGCTAGCAGGAGCATGCAGTGGGTCGATTTTCAAAAGGTTTGGAGGTAGGTTACCCCCTAAATTGGATGTTGAATGTGCTGTGCACCTTGAATTGAAATATGTAGACGGACAGCCAAGTTGCCTCGAATATAAGATTTCCGTACCCCTGCAAACATAAGTCTTGATAGCTCATCTATCCTAATGCCTGGACAAAATCCCAACAAATAATTCCATAAAATACGTTTTCGGAACTATGGAGGAAAAGAGCTAAATAAAATTTCGCGGTACTCTCTGTTGTGATACTCGCAAAAAATGGTTTTCCACAGTCGAAACCACTTTTGCTTTATCTTCATCATGATCTTGGATATAAAAACCGTTGCTGCCGTAACGCTTACTCAGACTTTAGAAAACACTCGAGATTTCTGAGGTTATAAAATCCTGGAAATTTTGTACGAAGCTTAATTACAGTTCGTTCGGGTAGACGTTCCTACGTTCCAACATTTCAAAGGATTTTGAAATGAAGTAGAGCCTTCGCGAAAGTTGTTTTATCAAACGCTTAATAAAACCGCATACGGATTTATGGAAGGTTCGCAAGAATTGGATTTTTAGTTCTTTAAACGCAAAATTTGCGCTGGGAATGGGCGAGCCAGTAGGACTACTAAGCAAGTCCAGTAAAGATTGAGAGATGATGAGCGGTTTATGTAAGTCCATCGAAGATAGCAGCGGCTGTCTGTAAATCGGCTAGGTAGAGAAATGTCCGGTAATGAGAGTTGCAGATGTCTTAGAATGAACACAAAACGTTTATGAATGATCGTATGCTCTCGAGCGTACAGAGTAGCCCTCTTGTAATTTAATCCTATCTTTGGCATTCCACTATAATCATAGGTAATATAATTAATCTGTGCCGTTGATAAAATTTTGATCAAAGGTCATTTGGCAGTTTTATTTGCTTTCTGGCAGTTGTATGAGTAAATGGCGAGTGAGGAACTTGTGTGCGGAAGCGCTGTGTGAGAAGTGAACTTAGAAGAGTAAAGTTGCAGCCATCCATAAAAGTTTTACAGTCAATGAAGTGTTCTCCAAGAAAGTTTTTTTCACCGAATTTCACGATTAGCATTCCGCAAGCACTTTCACTCTTTGCTTCTTTTGTTTCATGAATTTGCATTTGTTTTCGGTATATTCGCACCCCTCGTTGCCTCTATGTCATAGTAGTAGAGTTTGCACTGTGGCGTTTAGATGTTTAGATGACGATAGGACTGGGATGACATGATAGCAGAACCGATTCTCTAACTAATATTTTTGGGGACGGTGGCCTCTCTCTCCTTCCCGTCTCCTTCCCCTCTCCCTCACCTTCAGTTGATTTCATCTCTCTGCTCCTTCCCAGTGCTCCATGCGGGTCTCACCGGTTCTTCAAAGCTCATCGAAATTTATCGCCACAAATTTCAAGAAAGGTCAAGAACCTTGACTTCTTATTGTCATGTGTAACCTGCTTTACTCAGTTAATGCGGTTTGAATTATATGCCACCAAGATTGGACCAGGTCTTCGACCAATGGTGGCAGGATTGCATCGCACTCGTTTCGTTATATTTCGATAAATATTGCATTATTATGTGCTGGATCTTGTATTCGCGGTCGAATATTACCTAGTAACTATTTTCACTACTGTATTACTTCAAGGAGCACTACGTAATATTGTTTAATATTGTTGCTTGTATCGTCTAGCATCACGCGAAGCATTATTAACCGACAACAGATCGATAGTGTTGCACTAAGAGGTTTTCTCGTTTTGACTCTTATCATACTTTCTACTGTTGAATCTATCTACTGATTCAAATATCAACTACTCTTACAAGCACCATTTACCATCGCTGCTAGTAGTACTAAGAGTGCTGCTGATTCTACGTCCAAAATTTGTACTGATTCCGAGCCCTTCATTCACAGTTTTTTCGATTTCTTGGATAGATAAGTCAGGAAGTTGCTATTAATAACAAATATAAAAAATGCTCATTGCTTTTGCGTATTTGTTCCACTTGCTTATCTCAGCGGTGAGTAGAAGCAACTACGAATGGACCCGAAAATATCTCTGTCTGATCTGCAAGGTGAACAGATAGGCCATGATTTTTTACGAAGCATGACTGGGAACCCGAAGTAAACGAAGTATGACTGGGAATCTGAGATCAGTTCTATTTAGATACTGTAGCTTGACACAGCGTTATGCTGCATTCAGGGCACCTTATATTTCATAAGGCTATTTAAGAGGTAACGAAACGTGCAATTCAAGACTTCAGACGTAGTTTTGTCATCCATGTTGAAGAAGAAAAATTAGCGACTTGTAAAATCTTACCAATATCCCGAACCTAAGGGACAACTCAGAGGTGCATCAAAGGACACCTTTATTCTCCACTGTTGCGCCACCTATAATTTAGCTGCTGTTCTTGCAAAAAGCAAGCTATTTGTCAAACAGACTGCTATTTCCCGTCAAGGTTGCCAGAAAGGTCCTGATAATAGTTGATATATCCTGCTACATAAAGCCAGTCAACGATATGGTTCTAATGCCTTCAGACCACCGACATCGATGAAAAGCCATAGTTAGGGTGGAGCAACAGCAGTCGATCCGATAATGACCCAGTAATGTGCGAAAAGGAAACTTAGGCCTTAAATTGTTGGCAGTGAGATGTGAAATCGAGAAATGGACGCAAGCTTACATCGCGAGTGAGATGTGCTCTTAATGAATGTTGTGTAAAATCTCGTTTTCCTAATCGAAACAACAGTTCTCCTATTATAGATATAAAGCGATTCCGTTAGCGCAGTACGTCTAGAATTGCTTCTCTGAGCCAACTCTGCTGCTCGTCGGCTTATATTATATATATGCACTGTTGATATAACAGCAGCCTTAGTGGCGTAGGTTGTACTGTTTATTCAAGGGTTGCCGATGCCAAGGATCGCTGCTGGCTTATTAATTAGTAGTGGTATTTGAATCATCATAGTATACCAGAAAAAAGCCTAACATTGGTCGCTGTTGCCCTGCCGGCTCTACAATTTTTCAGAGGTGATCACTTTTTGTTAAAGTAGCTAGCGAGAGTTTCAGGAAAAGAGAAGTTTTCTTATCATGCATTTTTCTCACTCCTCGTGGTCTCCATTCACGAGTTTGTCTCGTGAGCCCATATTTCTTATGGGAGATCACCCTCAAGCATTCCATCCGTTTATACACGCAACTTTGGAGATTAAATTTCGCACGCATGATTGATTAGGCAACTCGAGAACTACAAACCGAAGCTTTGTTAATTTTTTAATGGATAACTGCTACGAAATACTGTCAATAAGCCCACCTGATCCATGAGTGTGATAGCAACTCTGTGTGTGAAAGGCCACTCAAGGAGGGCATCGTATTCACCGCGCATGATACTCACAAAGGCTGACATATATTCGCCTCGCACTGAAAGCAGTAATTCAGAAATGTATTAAGGTAACTTTGGAGAGATTAATGAAAGAACTCCGTAGGTGGAATGATATATGAGAGAAAAAATAAGAGAAATGCTCATATAAATGATTTTAAAGTGGCGAGTGTATGTAAAAAAAGAAATTTCACTTTCAGTGCCATATGAAGTGAACTGTCCTTGCTGAACTTTCTGAAGGGTATTGCTTCCGCACTGCTCTCTGAAATATTTCGAAAGCAGCAAGATACAAATATGTGTTCTATGTAGTGGATTAGCCGTTCCCTTCATCGTGTTTCTCCTTCTGCCTTCTCCTCCATATTCGGTGGCGAGGCCAGTCGATAACTCAGAAGTAAATTCTACAGGAGACACTAAATCGTGAAAGTTGTTGAGGAACTGTGGGTAGGAAAGGTTTGTATTTTTGACATGCAGAAGGCTGCAGTGTTGAGAACAATGCTTCGGTTCTATCGAAATGCAGATTTGTTCTATTTTATGCCACAAGTGGATGAGTTAATCTCTTCCATTCTTTGTAAATTAAGGGGCATGTGTGAGCTGAGCTGTTCTTTTCTCTGCACGTGCGCGCTCTCTTGGCTTGCCGCTGCCGGCTGAAGATTTCGTCTCTCTCCTCCATGAAATGAGCACGCAACGATCCCGGAGAGTGGGAGAAGGTAAACTCGACTATGTTCATTGTGCACTAACGAAGGCGATCTTTTAAATGAACATCTCGCGTTATATGGGAACTTGATTTCGTTGCGTTATGGGTGGATATACATTTCGGTGGTCAAAAACAAATAACTAAATAAACGAATAGAATTGACCCTGTCCATCGCCGTATAATGAAATACTGGCGACCATTTTGTAGCCATATCTAGCGGTGGCAAAAGGCGGCGAAAAGACTGTCGTTCTAGTGCCCGACCTTGCTTCGTTTTGTTTCTGTTTGACGTTATCGATGCGCCAAATAATTTGCGCTCCATAGAGTTTCTCCATGGTGGTCGTCTAAGCGAAAAAATATAACTTATCGTTCTCGTGGAGTTTAAAAGTTTACCTCCGTTATGATTATCAAAATAAATTATGATATTTCAACTTACGCACACTTCTAACTAGGCTTATGTTTTCTATGACTTCTCTGATAATCCAAGATTACAATCTGCAAGGTCTTGCCCAGTCTTCACCTCTGCCCTCCTCCCCCTCTGCTGCTGCTCCACATATCTGTAAGCTATAAGGAATAGAGCTTTGGAAAAAAACATTAGGGATTTTCGTTAAGAAAAAGACCGTTGAATAAATTCGCTTGAAAGTAATGCAGTCATGTTCTCAAAAAAATTATATTGAATCGTTTGATTACCATTTGCTTTGAGGTGGAATTGCCGATCGTTTCCTCTCCCCCTTCCTTTGCTTTCTCATAGATTATCTAAGCGCAGATTGCTTTTCATGCTCGTTTGTGATCGCGGGGATGCCGAAAAGAGCAGAATGCTCTTTCCTTTCTCATTGCGTCATCTCACCGCATGATGAAAGGTGATGCTTGCAGTCGCTACCTTCGATCTCCTCCACCTATTCTCATGAAACGGTCGAAATGAAGTGAGCTTGCAAAGACTTATGTGTGCGTCTTAATTTTTTCACATTTCGTGCACAAATGGTACCATACACATAGTGTAAGCACTATTCTTTGTATTCTTTATACTCTTAATTCTGTGGGAGGCTATATATATAGGATATGAGAGGTGCTATGCTCCGTATCGGAGAACAGGGAATTGGCGTGGAAGTGAAGTGAGGGGTGCGACGTTGGTTGTGTGCTGCTGAAGAAATAACCTCACCTTTGCCCTAATTTAAATAAGTTGTGTAACACTGCCGTTGCACAAGAATTCGCAGCGAGATGATATCATCCTAACGCCGTTCATATATGCAACCCGGGTACGCGCAATATAGAGAGTGGTCTGTTACTTTTTACTGTTAAACGCACCTTGTCTGTTTTCACGATAGCAGGACTCGAGGTGGAGGACTTTCTTCACCGCTAACAAGTTTCGAGACCCAGACACTCAATGTAGTCACTGAATGAGAGAATTAGTTTTTTCGCTTCGAAGGATTCTGTTGAAAACACCTGAGATTATCGGCAAACGAAAGTGATTCAACTCTCCGACTCGCTACATTGTCCACCAGCTGACAGAGGTCATCATTCATTATTGAGCTAAGGATAATTATTTCGTTTGTAGAATCATCATCGATAGCTTAGAGTGGTAGTACATGCAGTTACTCGACGATGCTAATCTAGTGTCCGAATTAGGCGGTTATGTTAAGCAAAAATGTGCAGAAGTGTGTGTACGGCTCGATGGACATGCCACGGAAACCAGGAATCATCCAACTGTGCAAGAAATGTTTTCCGGGATACTAATACTGAAACTTTCACTTTTGTATCAAAGCAGCTGCGAACTTCGTCCTCTTCGTCCACCACTCTCAGAAACCGTAGAATTATTTTCTGTTGAATTTCTGCACGCGCCTATGCAGATATCTTCATTTTTTAGCAGAACAATTCATTCTGTTCGTAACCTTGGGATACTGCTCCATTTTCTCTCTGCCCGGGTCTCAACCGTCTCCTAGAAAACGTTTATATAAGACCCCGCCACTTAGCTCGGTTTCTATTAACGAGGCGTCTGTTTTCATGACTCTACTGTCTCGACAGCTGCTAGGTTGCTAGGTATTTCAAAGAAACGTCTGCTCAAGTAGATGTTAGGATATTTGAAATGAGCGCCACCTTTCTCTGCAGCAGCGCCATATTGTGAACCATTGTCTCTAAGCTCAATTCCATATTCGCCAACAAAATCTGCAATATTGTTCATCCATTTGTTCAAACACTGAAGAAATTCACCGTTTGGGGTTTGGATGAAATGTTGAAGCTTGGAAGGAAGAGCGTTTGAGACTTCTATTCGAGGGAACACTCACTGCGTTGAAATTAAGAGAAAATCCTCTCGAAGTGAGGGAAGTGATAGACGCAATGAGATTTTTTGACAAAATGCTGAACCCTCTTCTGAATTAGTGGGTTTTTTTTTCAGATGTGGGCGAAGAGGGCAGCATACTTCCCCGTATAGCATATTTCGTATCATATCCCAAATTAGTGACGTCAGAGAGACGAAGGATGAAGTTTGACATTTTGTGTCGTCAGATTGTCATACATTCCTTATATGAGAAGGGGAAAACGGCGACAGAATTGCACAGACTAAAACAAAATTACATTTTAAGAATGCTGAAATATGAAAAAGGCAATTTTAAATCTCCAGCAGAAATTTCATTTACGCATTATAAAGCAACAAAATTCCCGCGGCGGAACCGTGTTAGCGAAGGATAACATAAGCATGTGGAGGATAACGATGGGGGGAAGGCGGATTCAACGAAACAGCTCAGTGAGAAAAGACTATTAATAATTCCCATTCGAGAAGCGTGGTCCCTGCAAATACCTTCCTAACCTGTCCTACTAAATTTGCCCCAGAAGCGCTGGCTAAGACCAGTACACAAATATATTTTGTATATATGAGTGATTATGAAAAGAGAACCTTCAGATCGAGAACGCCGTCGCAAAGTAGTGCCAGATGTTTAATAGGCTCTTCTCGAATATGGGCTTGCAGCGTTTCACGATCACCTTTATATTGACAGCCGAACTCAGAGAACGGACAAGATGAGCCGGCATTGGGACAATCGACAAGATGTTTCGACATCTGAACAACTTACTAAATATTTGAGCTACGTGTTACGCAGATGACTCCCCAACTTTTGAAGCCCTTTAAAAGCGGTCAGTCAAATAGTTGATTCTTTATTGAAAGTAGTTGAGACATGAAAATATTCCTTTGCCAACGAGTTCATCGTCGACACCTATCTGTGCGGGCGTTCATCGAAAACCGCCACAAGAAACGGAAAACATCGGGCAGGTCTCGAGACTTTTCGGAGAGAGATCTGCTTCTACCCACCCAAAAAGTTGAGTGAAACAAGGCCCTGCAAACCTAAGCAGTTTTAGGGATGAATGGGCAATGTTTGTTATTCGACGACTTGATTATCGACTTTTGACATTTGGGCCGCTTGATAGATAAGTTTTTTTTTTCTAAACGTTAGTGAAGAATGTTCAATTTTTTCGCATTTCATCTTAAAAATAAGACTTGGAAATTCGAACAAAATTGCAAGTTATCAATGTGTAAATGTAAATGAGTGTCAGATGGTAACTGCCGAATTTTGAACACTACCCACGAAATGGAACACGAAATTTTCGTTTTTTGAAATGGAACACGAAATTCTTTGACTCAAATTTCCACTGACTGCGAAAGCTAAGAAGATATTCTTGCTTTAAACAAGAGAGCTATGCATGCCACTTCATCGAATGTATGGTGCGTCGGCGTGGGTTCTTATTGGGGGAAGGAGCAGGGGCTGAGGGGACGGTTAATACGCGACTTGCTTTCAGGAATGACCTCATCCAGAGAATTTGAACTTACCTGTTCCCTTGTTAGCTCACGTAGGCCGCATTTGTTGGGACAGTCGATGATCACAGCTGGGCAAATCTAAACAAAAGAATTATGAAATCAGTTGTTGTAATGATCGTAATATGAAAGGACATATCGTGATGGCCATCTTGCTTTTTCCGCTTACGTCATGTGTTGTATGATAACGCAGTGGTATTGGACATTCATAGTCATTGTATTGTAAACGAACAGACTCGAATATTGCAAGTATGCTTCAAAATATTATTTCTCATTCATTATTTGAAGTCTGTAGTTTGTTTTTCTTTGAAATAGAAATAAACGGAAAGAAACGATAAATATTTTAGTGTTTTAAGATCAAACATACCCTGGGGACTCGACAAGTACGCATTGAGGGGAATGTCGTCTGGATTGGACTCTGATCGTCCAGAAACATTTCGCGACAATTTAAACAGAGAAATGAGAGGAAAGTCCTCTGGTAAAAAGTTCGACAACGAAGAGATTCTTCATATCGCCGCGATGAATGAATTCTTTCAAAGTCCACTATACTCACCTTAAAATGTATGTCGATTCCGTTAATGGGGATTTCCTTTTTGCAAAATTCACATATTTTTGTCCGTCGGGCACATTCATCGTTTCGATGACTTGCCTCGTTGATCTTTGAGTATATTTCGCCACATCCTTGTGGGCATTCCACATCGATATATTCACAAGTGAATATATGACGCTGATCGTGAATTTGATTTAAGAGTCTCAATTTTTAAAACGTCTGCTATATAAGTAGATGTAACTGAAGAATTCAAGGCTACAACTACTTCCTGATATAGTTCAAGTGCCGTTCCTTGCGTCTGGCAACTTCGACGCTGGTTTTCCTCTTTCAGTTGAATATAAAAATCGAATTCATCGTTAAATGCACCCAGCGACAACAAAACATCGAGTCGGAAAAAACAGCGGCACACAAAAGTTTTCCTAATTCAAAATGATCATGGAAATTAGTCAATACGGAAGTACTTCCGTTATTGGGAGCGTACTGAAATCCAAAATTTGGATTTCACTGAAGTTAGCTGCTGAGCGGATGAGCGCAGAATAACAGAGGAAGCCTTGTGTGCTAATCAGCCTTGTCCAAAGTGGTTTGAACGGTCGGCATTTTCGAAATAAAATCTGGAGACAAATTGCAACGAAGAGTCAGTTGGGACGTATAAAATCGTGAATTGCTCTACTCGCCAAATAGAGTGTTGTGCATAAGAGTACCTGTAAATCTTTAAGTACACCGTTCCACTTGCAACCGTTATCGAAGAAAGTGCATTTGATAGCTAGTTGTTGGATAACTTTCTGAAGCTGTCGGTCCTTATTCGCCTTGAAATTCAGTTCCTCAGAGTTACGATGCAAATAAATTAGTGGTTATATTAGGCGATGTTTTTTGCACTTTGTTTGGACAAGAAAAGAATCGGTGAAGTTGAGTTCTATGTTTCGAAAACATTGACCTCAACGGTGCCAATAAAGTAAAGCCAATTTCGGCTTAAATCTTTTCACTCCGGAAAGAATTTCCTACGCCTTTTTTTGCACGACTATGATTTCTTGTACGGTTTTCTTTGTAGCTGAGTGAAATGAATGCCTTTGCAAGATTCATCTCAACAAAACAGGAAAACAGCGAAAAGAAATCTCCTTTTCTGCGAATTTTATTGCAACATGCAAATGCACCGACACTGGTCTGATACGGTGGCGAGGGCAAAGTCCGATCGCGATATCGCTCGACTCATCATCTTGCAGTGCAGTCCTTATTTCGTAAATAAATTTTTTCGTATTTCGTATTTCGTAAATTTTTCGTAAATTTCATCGCAGCACGATATCCCTCTTTGCCACACGTGGGCACGCGTTGGGCCTTTTATTAACTATGCTCCGTGTTAAAGACAGACTTATGCCTAGCAACTCGTTGGATTCACCGCCTTATCTTGTAATTAATGTGATCCTGGGAAAATTCCCGCCTGGCTGTTTACAAGCCCCTAGGTCTTAGGGGCCATCGAAGTGGAGGACGCCGGACTTTCCTATAGCATCTGAAGTCTCTAAATTTCTAGTTCTAAAGCCCTCGATCCGAATAAGATCTTTTCATTTCTCGTAAGATCGATGCGCAGCGGCGAGTTATACTTGGCTTACTGGCACGGTGGAAATCGCGACACATAACTTTCCTTGGGTAGCTAATAGTGCTGTCCAGATGGCAGGTAACCCCCCGTCATATATACCCGAACGTCAGGTTGGTGACCTTCCGGTGCTTTTAACAACTGCAGCATCGTTATCGAAATCCTTTACTAGTCTCGAAAAACGTGCAAAGATGTACAGTCAAAGGGCAGCCTCGCTTTATCAGCTCTTTATTAGGAACTCCCAAGTTTTCCTAAGTAAGAACGTCGAGACAAAACGTCAGCAGTGCTCTTAGCTCAGTAATTATGTACAGAAGGGGTAGCGTAGAGACTGGTGAAACTTGCCACTTCCGTTTTGCCCGTGTTTTGAATCCTGGTAAAATCTTTGTGATCCCATGAAAACCACTCTGGGACTCTGGGAATGGAATGAGAGGAAGGTGCCGTTCTTTGAAGATCCGACTCCAGCACTATTTACGACATTGACCAAGGCCAAGAAATCAACATTCAAGTGCCTTTGTGCCGCGTAGCTTGGGCGACTTTGCTATGTGGAACGTTATTCAATTTCCCATAAATCGTGGTACTGGGATTGCTTAGAAATTGCTGATGAACATTTTTCAGCTTGGAGTGGGCCGCTTGACCAGGCAGATGCATGACCTTGCGAGTTTTAAACGATTTGGAACGAAGGGTTAGCTAAATAAACATGGAAACTGTGAATTTTGAAGCGAACAAGAACGAAATGCTAACGTCATTCTTTTCGATTTGTTGGCCGCATGTTGGGCATTTGCTTGAGCTGAAATTGAGCCTCATGAATACGGTTATTCTTGCATATTTATATATCAGCGGAAGGAATTTTCGCACTCATAGGGAGTGGCTGCTTTTAAGCAAAAGAAACAACCGCGATAGTGAAAACCTTATATTTGAAAGAAAAGTGAGAGTAAGCATGAAGGAAAGCAGTGCAAGAAATTTCTCTGAAAGAAACTAAAATACTCTGTCGAAGTGAGAAAAGTGAGGCTTCCTGCCCGCTAGTTTCCGATAACTTCGCCTTCTGCAGAGCTCTAAACCTACAAGCACTTTCTTAAGGCTTGATCCACTACGAGACTCGCCGTACAGTAATGATATGATTTCCGAGAGTTCTGGGATTGATGGGTCGCGGCGAAGTTACAGTGACACAAAAAATCGTGTAATTTTTTTGCACGGGAAGCGATGCCTGTCAGACACTAGCCAGTTAGAGCTGGGAACGAAGTGGTAGCTTCTATAGTGCAGTCCCCCCCCCCCCCCTCCCCTTTCCTAGCCCTCACTTCCAGAGCGGACAGTCTCTTCCAGATTGCAGTGGTGGTGCTGGTCGTGGAGCAAAGTTATCCTGAGACTTATTACAGTATCCCGTCAAGTAGCATGAAAATGAAGCCTAAGCATGTGCTGTCTGAAACCTTTGAAGTTTTGCTCGCATAGGGCGGTCCCACTCCTCTAAAATGTTGCAAACGTAAGACCAGATAATGAGATATGAAAGGGCATACGGTAATTCGATGAGGCAGATTCCACAAACGCAATGCCCACACTTCAGCCTCATAGGAGATCGTAGTACCTGTGAGCATATCGGGCATTGCAGTTCCTGCAATAAATGCAGTTCCAGGAAAATAGCTGCTCAGGGAGGCAGCTTATAGGATTTGTTCAAAAAAACATTAAAGTATGTTTCTTCGAAAAGGCATTTATTGGAGTCGGTTTGACTAGAAAGTTCTGTGAGTTCATGTTTGTTCGTTGGAGGAGAAATAAGTGGAATGAAAAAACGGAAAAAGCCTTCACGTAAACGAAGTGTGGACTCTAACTGTCAGTTTACAAGCATCGCTTATAAATGAGCTGAAAAAGCAAATGCGGAATACCTTTAATCGTCACTCTCGTGATGATTACACAAACCTCAATTAGTGTTGCAGATCATAATTGGGCATTAGAGCACGTAAACTGTGTTTCGTTCACCTTTGGAAGTTCATTGATGAAAACAATATCGACGTTTTGTTGTGCTGGACTGAAGGCAAGTGGTGAAGCATTACTCGGCGATGAAGGATTTCTCGAAGTGGATAAAACATCGGCCCCTCGTGATTCCGTCCGTCTGTCAGCCGACATCTAATTCTTTTCAGCGCACACTATCAACTTTAATCATATGGCTATCATACTCTATCCCGCAGTCATTGAAAACATTGAGATATAATGGATGCCTAAAGCGCTTTTGCCTCCCACCTGCAAGAAATTTATGATCTCTTGCAAACTTTTGTTAGGGAAGCCTATCAAATATCGAACTGGATCCTCCATAACTTTCTTCTTGCGGATATTGCCGCTCATCTATGGTCTTAAGTGCGCTGGAAAGCAATATCTTACAAAGGGCTATCAATATTGAACTGAAATATATCATGTGTTGTACACGGCAGAGGACTGCAAAGCTTTTGAGAATTAAGAGACTTTATGTCCAAAATAGTCTTCGAAGGTGGTCATATAAAATGTGCTTGACATGGGCATAGCGATGAGGAAGGTGTCCAAAAATATGAACCATAGATTAGCGTTCTCGCCCACATTTTTTGCTGGAGATTTTTTCAAACAGAACGTTGCACAATGAGCCTTCGCTTATATTGCTGAGTGTGCAGATTTCCATAAAATTAAATGAAGCTTTGGTTAATTAAGTGAAAAATATTCGTTAGAGTTGAGGTATTTCAACCGCCGGGGCTAATTCGCATCTGATTTACGTCGTCAAAATCTTTCATTTAACTATCCTCACGTAGAAATCGCATTGATAACAGTGAGAATAGAGGAAGAGGAAAGTCGATTGGATGCGAATAATGGAGTGGGACCGTTGCGAAACACTTTTATATAGCTCGTGTCTTCTAAGGAACGGTGCGATGAGATGTTTTATCCGTTGATGCTAGAAATCATTGAAACCATAGTAACTAATGAATGCCAACCGAACACCATGACACTCCAAAGAGGTTATGAGGCATCAAACTAATAGAAAGGATTCGAGCTGCAATGCTAAAAAATACTGAATTTTTCGATAACTCACAGAAAAATATTAAAATTCGAGGAGACCGTTTATGTGGAGGTTTCCCGCTGTTTCGTCTCTTATCTTCAATGAGTGTACTTCGAAAGAGCAGAATATTTTCGAAGTCACTTTCTTTCACATTCATTCATCGGCTCTCATCCTGTCTGCTCATCTTATTCTCAAGTCCCGGATGTGGTTGCTCCGAACTGAAAGCTAAGTACTAGAACTTACCTGAACGCTTTTTCATCTCTTTTCTCCTCGCCCTTTTCATCAGTCAGTTTCTTGACAATGCTGTAATCATTCGGAAATGTAATTAAACTGATAAAGGAGTTCGTTCAAGGTCTTTCTTTGAGTGTTAAACTCTTCCGTCGCAGTGAACTGACACTGATACAGTCTATCCGCCTTGCGGAGAAAAGTCGATTGTCAATGATTTCATCCATTATATTGAGCTGTTTAAACGACGACTGGAGTGGAAGCGTGAAGTGATGAAGGACATAACGCAACTGTTTTCGTCGGGCACTTTTTCCACAAGTTTCAAAAATGCATTTGCGCATATTCAACTCCCTGAATTGCTTCAGCAACCGACCTTTCACACAGACGTAGGCCGGAAATGCTTTCCCGGCTTGCATGTGTCACAACTCGTTTATATTTCCATGTTTCATAATACACGTGAAGCTACAGTTGTACGCGTCAAGAACGAAAGGATTTTGCTTAGCTGATAAACGTGAATGTGAATCTCTTGGATATTCCCGCTGTTGCATATATTTATTAGCTGGTGAGTGGTGTTCGGTTTCGCTATCTTCGCATTCAATTTTCCATTGCAGTATACTGATCGGTAGGGGAAGTTTGTGTTAATGCCACAGCCAATTTTATTGTAAAGGTGCTTGTCACTTGAATCTTTAGGGCAGCCACCCATACTTTGCTTACGGTATGCGTCGACCGCGCGACTGGAGAGGTCGTTTTCGATGAAGTGGATGCTCTTCAGCGAAGGGCTGAGATTCGTGCTTTTTTAGATATACAGAATGTATCCGCTTACGCTTCACGTTGCATCACGGCCAAGTTTTCATGAGAGGGGTTGCCATCGACTGTCGTTTATGATTTCATGAAAAAGGTTTTGCAGGCAGATACTTGGTGATAAGCCAAGCCAGGTCTGCATACCCGTTGGATCGGACTGGCACTCATTCTGTTCCGAGAATATGGCTGGTTTAGTACTGCATGCATGCTAGGCCAATAACATTTGTCGAACCTTCTATGTGATAACTGAAGCTTGTCGCTGGCGAAGACATGTTCCATCACGGAAAACCAGTTGTGTACAAACCTAAGCTGCATGCTATCCGAAGCGTGCAAGATTTTCAGGTTCCATTTGTTTAGATTCTCGCTTGCACCATCGTTTTTGATATCTCGTTTACATGTTTGCGTGACAAAATGATCTCTACGAAGTTGAAGCCGGTCATTTCTGGTTGCAGCAGTTCCCTGCTCCTTGACGGACGTCTTGTTGGTGCATAGAGCTGAAGAACTTCATTTGTTGGAGTTATGTTCGCTAACACGTTTGAAATTGATGCATGCTCGTTTATAGGTGAAAATGGTTGACAAAAGTGCTTTCGTTCCAGTAGAAGCAGTCATCGGTGGAGATGAGCTTCGACCGACGGAACTTGACACTGATTTTGACGATACTACTTCCGTGGTGGAAAGAAGAACCTGAGCTCGAGCACCTCTACAAAAGTTGCACCTCTGCCTCTGCCGTCATCGTCATTAAGGCAGGAGAACGCACCAAATATCGGTTACGGCTTGTCCTATCTCCATGATTTTTTGCAGCAACATAGAACCGAGAGGAAATGCAGGTTGTGGTTTTCGGAATTCTGTGAGGAAATTTTAAAAAGAAAAACGAGCAGGTGCAATAATTGGATGTATGATAACAACCGTGAAGGTGCATAAAAAGAGAGAAATACAACTTTCCGTTTACGGTCATTGAATGATGGCAAAAGAAACATGTCTTGGTTAGCACATAGTAGACGGAACCAAATGCGATGCTCATAATGGGCAGAGGAATTTATTAACCCAGGTACGATTGCAGTCAAAGTTGAAGGTGAATAAGAGCAGCTAATAGGTCGCGGTATAATATCAGTCTACCAGAGCTAGGTTATCTTGTGGAACTCATCGACACATTTCTACTACTTGCCAAATGAAGGTAGAGATTAAAGTGGAGTGGAGTAGGTTCTTCGACTGTTACAGTGTTCGCTGTGTTCATAGCTTTCACGATCTTTGCAAAAATACTTGCAAAGAATTTGCATGAAAACGTATCATATAAAAGATGTCGATGAGCGTGTACTATCATTGTTTTATATAAATTAGTCGCTTCAGGTTCGGTGCATCGGCAGGTATGCATTAATAGCGGCCTTCGACGTTATTTGGTTGCGATGGCTGGATGACTCTTGTTAAACATAAATTTTAGCAGAAAGTTAGCACTAGTGTCAATAGAGAAAATGCAAATAAGAGGGTGTCCATGAAATTCTCCATCCGTCACTCATATAGCAAAGCCGATTAAGAAATCATAGAATTATATTAGCTCATACGCATCGACATATAGTTCTGGCTGCAGTGCCCGCTTCCACTTCACGCATTCACCATGCGCGTCGGCAGTGCAAGCCTAATGACCGACTCACAGTTACAGAAGTGCATCCGCCCGCCTTCCTCAGCGGCACAGACGTGTGTTAATGCTGCATTAGGCCACCGCCGTACCTCATGCATGTATGGCACGGGCGTATGTAAGAATGAGGCAGTTCTTTGTTCTTCGCTCAAACATTGGAAAATGCAGATCCCCGCTGATATGGATAGGATAAGTGAACGAGTAAAAGCGTGAGGTAGTTGGCAGATCACATAATTGTCGTCCTGTATCAGGTGAGTCAGAACAGGTAAACTTTGAGGTAGGTAAATTACGTAACCAAGCATGCAACATAAAAATGAGTGGTTGTCATCTTGAATGAAGCAGATCGGACGGAGTATGCATCACCAGCACTCTCTAGGCTCTGCGTTTTCTTTTTGACGCTGGCGGTTGTACCATACTCTTAGAAAGCTGTTGCAGCTCACTGTCCCAACTGACCCGTCTTTTTCACTAAATCCAAACCCATAAGCAAATAGTGGTCACTGAGTGGCACTCAATAAATCACGTAGGATGACTTAATCGCAAATACTTGAAACCTCGGATGAGTGTCCAGAATATTATAAAACGGCGCTGCGCGAGCTGACAATATCACAGAATTGCAGCCAGGGCGATTCAGCAGTACAAGAAATTTAGCTGTCCTATACCACTACCGATTACCTAGTTCGTTATAAATGAGACGCAGCAATGAGACAACTAGCAAATTCATGGAGAGGCTCTCCTCGGTGTACAAGTCCGCATATTTCTTAACAGCCTCGTGCTCCGTTGTGAATGTGGAATTACTATACGTAAGAGCAATGCTTTGGAATGTTTAGGGTGCAAAGTGTTTAAAACGTGATGCATGACTGTTACGATAGTCGTCGAGTAATATTGGACGTTATCATCATTCCTTGACTGCTAGACCTGTTCTAATCACTGCAGTTCCAGTGTAAATGCCATATTAGCAAATTTTATCTTCAACGATGCCGAAAACATCTCAATGAATTCAAGCCTTGTTCATATCTGTGTGCTTTAAAAACTGTCTAAACGAGTGTTTCTTTGCAGGAGAAGGATTAAAGTACCGCCAATGAGAAGTCAAATTCAGGTTTTGGCATCGGGCAAATCAAACAACAAATTGGAGAGCAGGGAAGGAATATGCGCCAAGGAAGATATGGAACCAGAAAAGATAAAGGAAGAGATCGACAAAGGCGAAAAACGGTGAGACTATCTTAAAAGAAGACGCGTGAAAAACCTCAGTCAAACCATCTTCAAAGCTTTTTTCTCAGATCAAAAGCGAACTCTGAAATAGAGCTTGTTTTATTACACCAACAAAATGCTTCTACCGATGAATAGTCGCTTTCACTCGTGAAATTCCATTGCTTTGTTAAGTCATTTTCTGAAATTCTCATTAATAAATTTAGTCTAATGGGGAATTATTATTGATTTTCTATAAAATATAAATCGATAGATAGGCGTTCATAATTTATTCAGTTGTTCTACTCGCATCTAATTTCATAATTGCACACTTTTTAGGGTGACAAGTGATCGGAACGTAAAATTGGGATTCTCAGGCAATATTCCATCGAAGTTCATAGGTGAACTCAGTAAGGAATTTGTTTTTACGGAAGGTTCTCGGGTAAGTCGTAGTCACGTTAGTCAAACAATTTGCTTTTCCTGGAATGTTTCATAGAGTGACTTATGTTCCACGTCTACAAATACTTGAATAGATGCGAGCCTTTCAAAAGCGAATGTATCTTTTCTAATGTGTTTTGCATCTATCGTCACGTAAGCATAATAACCGAGTTCGTCGGGAAAAATAGATATTTAGCCAAAAATCTTTCTCATTTGGACCGATCAATGGAGGCAGCAGCGCACTGAAGGGCTATGCGAACATAATTCGGAAATTTGCATGGTTTCCACCAGTTCGCCCTAACGGCCTATGAAGGTGCTGCTGCATGCTCCATTCCTCGTGCCTCTCCCTTGACCTTTCGACATCGTTAGCCGCTGAGTGAAAAGACACGGAATACATTGTTCTCTGTAATAGTCGAGTACTAATATAAAAAGTTTCAAGCTAAAATTCGGTTTCTCTCTTACTCTGTGTTTACAGATACTGTGATGTTGGCAGCCTCGAAGTTTTGAAGAAAGCGAAAATGATGAAAACAAACATTACCTATGAGAGAAACAAATTTCAATGCTTGCGACATATGTGTGACGTAGTGGTTTAAAATTTCGCGCAACGTTTTAAATGCTCAATGAATGCTCGATTTCAGTGGAGAGTGCATTTTTCGTTCTAGCAATAAGTTTAGGAGCAGTGAATTATAGATCGGACTGTCGGTGACTCGTTCACTGTTGGTGATAAAAATAGAAGAAACATCGATATTCACGGGTAAATTACAACTTTACGACTATATAGTCGCCTTCAATGGGAAATTTATCGAAAGTAAAGCCTCGTTCGCGAAATATATGCGAAGTGTAAAAAAATCTAAGCAAGCGGTTAGTCTTTTCTTTATACATTCGAATGAAGATTCCGCAATCGCGTTTTTGACGTGTTTCACTTTGCGAATTGGTAATGAAACTGAACGAAATATTTTACTAGTAACGTAATTTAAAGTAATTCTTCGTCTAGTGCATTAATTCATTCACATATTTAAGTGCATTATTGGCGTTATATGCTCTAATAGATTGCTTTCAGTATGATAATTTGCAAAGCATTGTTGCAGCAAACTCGTTCCAGGATATGCACAAAGTGTGCAAACATCACACTCAATGAAATCGTCAACACAAGATTTTTATAGGCAAGCAAATGAGCCCCACAAGGAGTTTCACGTGTTTAAGGGCATAAACGTTCGCATAAATGAGTAAAGAAGCATTAACAAATACTAGCTGCGGCAAACCATGAAACATGCTGCCGCTTCAAACAGATTGGCTTATTGTGTGAGGAAATTGTTAGTCGAATTGTTTGGCATTTCTCTCGAGAGTGTTTGGGTGTATAAAACGACTTTGTGATTCACGACTGATAACAGGGTATGAACTGGTGAAATGGGGATTGTCTCGACACGCTTTGTAAGCCATAACCTAATTTATACTTTTTAGTTTACGTTGAAAATTCATCGACTAATATGGAATGTGCACGCAGAACGTTTACCTGAAGGTTATGATCGGGTACCCGGCTATATATATATTCTTGGTTTGATGGTTAAAATTCCTGGTGCTGATATTGGAATGAACATACGGTCGTTCAATAGCAAAGTTAGTCCTTTAATATTCTGACTGATTTAAAGTACACCATCGTGCAGCCCAAAATGTGCCCATACTTACCGCGAAGTTCTTGAATGAGGAATACGGATGTAATGGCCACTGTTTGAGAATTTTTGCAGCTAAACTTTCGTTCATGGAATCAGTGGGAGAGTTAAAGTGTGCGATATGGTACAATGGCAAATGACTGTAGAAAGGCCTGTGTAAGGGTGGTGAATGTGAAAGACGAGAGAGTTTCGCCTTGTCTCTTGGCTACATTCCTTTCGCTCATAAATGCCATTGTTCATGGGCACTTGCCACTGTTGTACGAATTTCGTCTCACAGCGTAGAATTCATCTCACAGCTTGAAGATCCTCTACTAGTAATGAATGTCTTTTACCCCGGAACGCATGATGCAGAACAGCTACCACTCATCATTGATCACCTAATGATCAGTTGAGGGGAGATGTGATAAATTTTAGGTTTATGTGGCGAACGTGGAACAACAAAGCATGGCCGCGACATCGTGTTTAATGGGGGATTGTATTGTTGCGGTCGATAATGTGCCGGTTAGCACGGTTGCAACGTGTAGAGAAAAGATCGTCGCAGCTTTCACTAATAATAACTTTGTTAGTGCTTCACTCAAATATTTTCCATTCGCTGAGATTGTAGTCGAGGGAGTGGGCATTGTAATTTTTATACAACGTAAAGGGAAGATGATGATTAAGAAGAAATACAAATAGAAGAATATGGAGAAAAATTTGATGCTTAAAAGGAATCGTCTTCATTCGAATAAAGAAGGCTGGAGAATTTGTTGGACTTTCTTCTTAATTCACTTTTACTTTCATCTTTGATCATCAAGATGTGAAAAATCTCGGAAAGAAATGCTTCCTTCAAACGACCATGTTTGGAAATCGTCAGGTGGGAAGAGTGAATTTAGAATTTGCTTGTTTACTCACTGGCTGAGGGGCAATGAATCTTACTTAAACGGCTCGTTCGGCAACTCTAGAATTGTTGAGGTGTGACAGCCTCCACCTCCCCCCGCCTCCCATCCCTTATCCGCTCAATAGGAACTGCTTCTTTCTTATGAAGATGTGATATTTTGTCGGCCATTTCTGTGAAACATCATTTGAAATGTTTTTTAAGTTAGTGATGACACTGGAAAGACCAGTCGATAAACAAGCCGTTCGCGTAGTGAAATACGCTCTGCTGGTTGAAAAAACACCACAGATAAATCCTAGGCAAGTTGAGTTTCGAAGTTTCTACACAAGTGCCATAAGAATCGATTCTTTAAAGGAAAACAATGATACCACAGAGGGAAGGTGATCGAAAATGAATAAGAATGGAAGTAAACGCAGATGGAACGGTTTTTCAACAGGGCGTAAAGCATGGAAGTAGCAAGTTGTAGTGAGGACTTAGGCTTCCTAGAATCTATTCGGCGTGCTAGCAAATACGGAACGTCCTCCAACAGGTGCATAGCTCGGGTTACTGTCAGAGGTAGAATGCATGCTTTAAAGCTTTCATATCTGACAAAAGTGATATCACCGAAGAAATTAAGCGAATTCAAGCATTGCAATATAAGCCCCACTTGAGTTATTACGTTTCGTACTTGAAATTTTGAAAAGAGCCGCAAAAGCCTTATGAAACTTATTTTCCAACTGGCTCAGGTGGCATTAGGTTATTTCTTCGGGCAAAAACAAATAAACAATGGAAATGAGATCAACAACAGCGAGGGAAAGGAAGAAAGGGAAAACAGTCGAGATAAACAAGAAGAAGACTTGAATTCGCAAAATGCCTGCCTATCACTAGCTCGATCCAAATCATGCTGTCCAGCATATTTTCTTGCGATAAATTCATGCCACACAAACTGTTATTTTGTTTACTCAGCTTTCCCAGGCAGTACACCACATCAACCAGTTGAAACATTATGAAACAATGCAAAACTGTTTCAGTAAGGACAACCGGAGTTCAACGGCACAGTTAAAATCCGATAGTCGTTGGTGTGCTTTCATTACAGAATTACAGCTAATCACATGAACTCTTTAAAATCTGTGATATCGGTGTCTGACCATTCAAACAGAGTGAAGAAGGGAATAATCACCTACGTTTTTTACGTGGAGGGGTAATTCATCTCGTATGCGCTCCCCTTTATATACTAGGGTGATGTTGCGCATATGAGCGGGAAGTTACGTTTATTAGGGCATACCTCTCAACATCAGCATTTTAAGAGAACTGCAGCACTGAATGATGATAGCAAGGCATTGACCGGATGGTTCTCTGAAGTGAAATCTGGCTAAGGATGAGTGAGACACGGGATGACTGCAGTCGATGCTGTTCTCAGTGTTTTTACACAGCTCCTTTGAGAGGAAAATTTGTTTTTTTCATCTATCCTAGTGATTAGTATATTTTAACTGCATGATCGCATTTTCCAGAATGGCGGCCGATACCACTAAAATAGGACTCGATGAGGCAAATAAAATAAGAACAGCTATGGTAGGCGCTCCGAGACGAGGTATCTATCAAAGTAAAAGGAGGAAAGTGGGACAACCGTAAGATAATTCTCGTATTTTCCATACTGAAAGAAATATTTGCAACGTTGAAATTTACCTAATAAAGCAGCTGAGTAGCATTAATTAATCATATTTCGATAAAAGTGTCTATAGCACGAAGTTCTACTCAGTGCTAGAACTCAGCAAGCGAATAAAAAGGCAAATGAGAATAAGGATTTAGTTAATCTTAGTACTGCCTCTGCAGCAGAATGGGGACGAGGGGATACATTCCTTCTTACGAAGAGAATTTCCGCATGGGCGTCGACGAAGCTGTAGAAAAAATCCACCATGAAATTAGTGGTGATGCGAGCAAGTTCATGGCTACATCGTGGGGTGATGGAAATCTGGGAAAATCTGGGAAAGGCATCCATAAACACATAGGTTCTGACATCCCTTATACTAACATCGGTAAGTCCTTCATGATGTTCAGTCCAGCGAAGGCGATGGCGATTAGGAAAGTCAAACATGTTATCCAGAGTTGTAAGCACTCAACTCACTCAACCGTTCTTCTAAAGATCTTTGAAGATGAAGATGCCCAAAACGTGTTTTTATATTTTCGAAGAATTTGATTACGTGAAAGCAGAATGATCTCTCATACAGCAGTCGAATCCTATATTACGTGGGTGCATTCAAATAGTACATATAAACAACAGAAGGCAGTCGCGAGGGTCATTCCCTCGTTTTTACCTCCTCAGAAGCTCTAAGGTAACTCAACGAGAAAAGGAATTTGAAAGTACTTCATAGAATACGGACGACATCCCTGACCCCTAACACATGGCTCGGTGATTGTGATTGCGTTCATCATGGGAGATGAAACATTCACAGATTATCGCTCATAACACTGGTGGGATTTTAGTGTATCACCACGCCAACCGGTGATCCAAACACGTGTAAGTATCAACTCGACATCGTTATTCACGACAATAATGGCCGACCCATACAATCCGTTATTGATGGAGGCAGTTCCCCCGAAGCGAATGGACACATTCTACGCACAGATCAGAGCCACTCCACTAACGACCTCTACTAGTGCTAATGCACCGTCGAAATCAATATCACCGAACAGCATTAGCATTTCATCGCAATCGCCTAATGTGGAGTCGAAGAACGCGCCGATGTTATCACGAAAATCTCTTTGATAATTTCCACTTAAATATTCACTCTCTCTCCATATCGATCGTTTCTTCGTCTACCTCTCATAACGTGCTTCATTTGATTGGAGCTTTCTTCGGGAAGCTCTCAACAACCAACATAAATTTTGTTCGAACTTACTTAGCATTCTTGTCAGAGCAGTTTCATTGATGAATCTGAAATCTGTCCTGTAAATAGATAAAACATTGAGCGCTGAACACATTCTCGCGAGTTGCCTTAAATATGAAGGGCATCTAAGTAACCTGTTTCGTTCACATTTCTGCGAATCTTTCAATTCGTTCGTCCGTGGCATTTCATTAAAGTCATCAAACAGCTTTAAATCTAGTGCGTGAAATACAAGAGTCACGATGGCTAAGTAAGGTGCATCGATCTAGTGGAATCCGGAACTGAAGATTCCCACTCCCATTCTTATTTCACAAAAGCGATCGACATCCACTATCCTACACCTTAAGAAACGGGCCCAGTCCAGTGATCCCAACTCTTAGCCCGAAGCGAACGTTGAGATGACTGTTTGTTCTGCTTCTCAAACAGCACCATAGCAACTCTTATCAATATTATTCATGACAAAACATTTCACCTCAAAAGTAGCAGCAGAGCGTACTGCCTAAAAGCAATGATGGGAAGTATGTCAGAAATGTAAATTAATTCGGCCAGAAGAATAATTAAAGAAGCGGTGCTGAAAACTATGAACTGAAAAAGGAATTAGTCCTTCATCTTAAACCGCTTTCTAGTCATATTAAGGTGGATAATTTGTTGATGTCCTCGTGATTTGCTGGTGTGTGTTCCCCTCTCTTCTTTTCTCACTCATTATAATTCATATGGTGATTTAAAGAGTTAAGGCATTAGTGGAAAATTAAACAGTACCTGAAAGCTACTTGCAAACGTTCACCTGCACCCGCAACGTAATATGGAGAAAAGTTTTGCTCTACAGTGTCACTGTTAACTTTCAAAAGCAATGAGAAGTTGGCTAGAACTCGAGGTGGACAACAACTGCTCGGTGCAGATCCACGTCCCTACGCCGATCAACGATTGCAGGATCTGTGTCTCTATCATTACCACCAGCTCACGCTAATTTTAACTTGCTCGATAGAAAATCGATCCGCGATACCTAGTTTCACAGGTCATGCAAGTGCTTATACTGATCGAAGACAGCATCAGTCATTGCGATGGCTAAATTTCGAAATATAAATTTGCTGGGGAAAGAATTCCGCTATTTCGATTCCCCGTTCCAGGTTGCTTTTCCAACTGCAACACCACCTGCTCCATCCTTGTTTAGCCTTTTTTATCGGTTTCAAAAGAGATCCTAGTATTATTGGAGCAACAAGGCAACTTTGCAAATAATAACTAAACATTGAAGAACGTTCCGTATTTCCTCATAATAAGGAACAACCTGATAAACGATGGAGTTGCTGCTTTTCGCCACGTACGAGTAAGGCTAGAAATAGAAGTTTCTACGGAAGTCAGTTACCCTAAAACACTTTTTCCGTTGCCTTATAACAGATAAAGTCTACAACAGCTAATACATCACCTCATCTGGGTACAGCCTCCAGTAGCCGGCCCATTACTCTGATAGTAGTCAGAGACAACTGTGCCCTTGTTTTGGAATCAGTTACTACAAGTCGACGCCTGTTGAATTCCAGCACGATTCCGGACCTGGTTAGCCAAAAACAAATCTCACAGAAAGCGGAACCAAATTATCTCATCCAGCGCAAATAGGCGCTGTGTCGACACACAATCCATCAAGAAATAGGAAATAAGGCGATCCTTTGCTCAAGCCCCGCAAGCGTACGTCTCTACCGTCCAGTAGTACGAGGATATCAAAACATCCGATCAAGCCCAACAACGCCATCGTACGTTATCTGTTGCTCCTCTCAAAGTTAAGCAACTTTAAACAGTTGCAACTTTTCATTTCTATATAAATACATCACCCCCATGTCATGCCTACTTTTCCGTAAGATAATATCGTGTAGCTGTGAGTGGGGTTACGCAAAAAGCGCATAACGTGCCTGCTCTTGCGGCACCTCTCACCACCTGTGTGACCCAAACATTGAAAATGTATGCAAAATTTTTGGTGCAACTTGACGTAACTTGAGGGCGTGCAAGACCCACACACTTCGTCGATTGGAGATCGTCACTAATATCTCTAACGTACACGACGAAAGTAAAGTTTTTTGCTATTTAATGGACAAAATCACTGTAGATTGATCTAAACGACTGATTAACACCGAAGCGCTCCAAATCACTAACATGTGGAGACGAAACATGAATGCATTGCTTCTTATGTTCTACAAGTTGGTGGAAACTTGTAGAGCTACGATAAAAGCCGTTGCATGAGTGCACACCGCCGCAACTCAATATTACGTTATTCGCTTAAATTCATTTGGGGTTTAGTGATCGGTACTTGGACTGCAACGTGTCCTTATGGTGCCAATTCCTGCCCCTCACTCTACTAAAATATCCAAGAGTACTGTCCCGCAGCAAGCTCCATCTAGATTTTTCTTGCTCTTACTTGACTGTCCTCACCGCACCGTATAGTTCATACACCCACTTTCTTCGTATCGCTTTCCAACCATAAAGCCATCTTGACCATTAAAATCTGTAGACAGCCTGCAGATAGAAAGTGAACCAACTACCTAAAATACACTGCTGAAAACCTCTTCACCTCAATCTCTGCAACTGCGCGACTTGTTCATGGCCCGCATTTCCCACATCACATTACAACTTCAAATAAGATCATTTCTTTAATGGAGTGAAAAATGGTACAATATATTCGCCACGTTGGCATATATAAGTGCAAATAAACACTCGTGATGCAAGAGAGGGCCGTGCGGAACAGCAACAAGGAATACCTACCACGTTATGAACGCATCATCTCCTTCGTTCTCCTCAAGGCATGAAACTGGCTTATTCATGTAGCTACGTGCTAATCATACATATCTTACACCACGGCTCTTTGTAGGCCAGATGTAAAGCAATCTTCACTCATAACTTCCATTACCGCATATACACTATTCGCCTAAAGCAACCTCCAAAGGAGCCACTTATCATGACCATATCCAAGACACCAAGGAAACAATTAATGCAAGTTGCTGGCAAACTCGGAAATGAACCACAACTGCAGCCCTCCCTTCCTATGGATGGAGTCAGCAAAAACTGCACAATGGTTAATGCTAACCTACGAGATAACCCTCTCGTAGGCGGACGAATTTTTTTATAAGATATTGGTGCACTTCCTCAGATAAATTCACCGTGATGCGAATGTCAGCGCAGTGCGAAGTATCAGCAAGAGAAATATAACGATGCATTACAAGATTTGGACAAAATCTGTTAGCTCAATCCATCAAATGTAAATAAAAAACCATAAGGGAATGAAAAACAACTGTACGATGCAACAGAGAGCAGGCTCCTACTGATATTGGCATTACAAGCAGTTCAAAGTAAGCCCAAACGTATCTTTAAAATAAGTAACAATTACAGCGGTCGAAGACACGATAAAATTGAACAAAGCGAGACTCAATAGGAGAAGAATGTAACCGTGAAAGCTATAATGATTGGAGTTTACTTCACTTCTGCGCTGCTTGGTGCACAGTGCGCTTTCAACCTGATTTTGAACATAAAAAACAAGTGCAATGGCTATGTCTCATAAGCGCAACTCGTATGAAATGAATCTTCAAATAAGCCTGTTCTTCCCAAGAACATCCACCAATCAAACTCGCCCTATCTTTACAAGTGATCTGAGGTTCACGTCTCTATAGTGAAATATTCGAGAATCTCAACATTTCATCATTTTGAAGCCTCCAGATGATACAAAGATATCGTAGCAAGCTCCCGGTACTATCATCACGATTAAATATGAAACAGATGGCGCAATTTACGCAAAGAGACACATCGGATCTTTCATAATCACTTACTACCAGCAACTATCTAGCGGAGGACGGCAGTCTTCAGCACATCTCTTCAAACACACGACAGCATCGTGGATTCGATAACTAACTCACTCAGGTTCATCCCAAATCAATTCCGCCGATACAAAAACTTACCCTCCTCACAATTTATCCGAACACAACTAATCCACAAAGTAAAAGGATGGAACAACACAATATCGTATAATATGTGGCACGCAATATACACCTCTCCCGCTGAGCGGCAACCTCGGCATGAGCATAATCGTGACACATGAACCTCGGCTAGATAGATGACCCACAAACCTCGGTCAGTAAAGGCGAACAGGATGAAACAAAAGAATATGAGAAGTGCGGCAGAAAAATAAAACAGAAATTATGAAAAAAGCGCAATTCATTTAACTGTCTCAACATCTATTTATCAATCCTGGCAGTCAGTTTTTCTTCCATATTACATTAACGAAATGCGATCACAGTATTAACCAGATAATACCAACCCATACTACTCTCACTAAATAAATAAATGTGGGATCTTTGCTTGCTGACAAGATCGACGATTATCAAAATCCTCAAATCATGAGCAACCTCATGCCTGGACCATAAGGCAACACCCACTTCGAAAAACGATCGAAACAGATCACCAGTGACATGAGATCGATATGCAATAACTGCGAAAGACGTCCCCTCCGTCACACCTGTGCTTTGAAAGGAATGCTTACAGCATAACATCGTGGAACATCGGCACCTTGGATGTGTAGAATGCGACGTCCGATGCCACGATAAATGTTCGTGGCAGCACGGGAGGATCTTATATCTCGAGCGCATTTTATTGCATACTGACTCAGTTCTTCACTAATAAACGAGAAATATATGGGCAAGTCTAGATTAACAGCGAAGAATAACCCTACACGAGAAGGAATCTGCTAGAGCAGAAACAGAAAAACCTCTGATAGAAATTGGAGTGATGTGCAACAACATGGAAGGGAACACGGATATACGCAAAAAAGCTGAAGGGAAGATGCAATCTGTAGTGGCTCATAAATCTTCAAGAGGTGAGTGAATAAGCGTGCGGTATACCACAAACTGTGTATGAGAAAAAACCGCCTCTGGTGTCGCGAATGGCAGTCCCCTATTTCTTCCCTTTCTTCGCGTTTGGTGCTGGCGTGTTCCTGGGCGGCGTCACCGGACGACTGGACCCGACACCCCCATATGGAAATTTCTTCTTATCTGCCGGCTTCAGAATCTAGAAAAAATACAATCTAAACAGAACGACCGATGGAGATTATTTGCGTATTTGTACTTCAACATTGTCAGCTCCTGATCTAGTTCGAAGAATTCAATACTACCTATATCAGGCAACCCAGCTCACTTAATAGTGGTAGGGAGGGCCCTTCACCTACTGTTGGACAATTTAGAAACAAAGACCTCAGTCACCACATCCATTATTCACCTACATCCTTCATCCCCGTCTCAATAAATCAGATGCTTCACAACCGCAAAATATTTTCATTCAAATTTTTCTCCGGTCAAAACCTACGGCGTACAAGAAAAAATATGAGAGAGTAACAGTAAAACGCATAAGACTGAAATGGCCGTTACGGTCAATGAATGGGGGGGAGGGGGGGGGGGGGGGTAAAACTTACCTGAAAAGAGCACATTAGTGTCTCATCGACGGTCATCATCGAGCCGGCATTATCGAATTCGCCGCAGTAGTTGGGTGCGGAGAAGAGAGTGACCAACTGTCGCTTTGCAAAGAATTCGTACCCGTCCTCAACTACCTGCAACAATCACACACACGTATGGTTAATTGCAACCATCCACTTTTGTAACATACAAACGTCTGGGCAAACCTTATCCACTAACACAGAAGGTGCACGGCTGAAAAACAGGATGAAACTGCTTTTTATTTCTAGTCATCCTCAAAGAGCTAGCTGGTAATCAATACGAGCAAATATCGACAACTGCCTTTACGCTTGCCAGCTGCTTTCCAACCCTCTATAAGAACCAGCGAAGCCACTGACTTTGAAAGTCTAAAACTATTTGCTGCGTTGCATGCTTACGACACTAGAATCGGGCTTCTTCACGATAACTGAGACGAAAATTCCTCCCAAATATTTTCCTGCCATCGCCTCTGTAACTGCGCATAATAAAAAGCTCAAACCTGGTGAGCTCGACATATGAGATCGAGGTCGTGCTTATGTAAGAACTTGGCGACAACCTCTGGTCCGAAAGTAAACGATACTCCTCTATCGTTCTCTCCCCAGCCTGAAAATTGGATGCTTAGGAGCTCGTTGGGAAAGAGCAAATGCAGCGGAAAGTGAAATCATATAAAAAGCAGCGATCATAAAATCACGCAAAACATTGACCGACAAGAAAAAACAGTATCAATGAACATACAATAATCTTCATATAAATCATGTTCAGCTAGAAAAAGGGCTTTCACAACGTCGTTCAAATGTACCATGGAATAAAGGCCAGATGCAATAAATCTAGGCAAAGCAGTACATTGAAATCATTGCTATCAGGAGAGAGGACGAAAGCTCGATGCGACCCACTGCTGCAATTTTTCTATATCGGCATCGAACTGAGGGCATCTCATTAATCAATAAAAACGAAGAAGAGCAAGCATTATCAGCCGCATCGGCGGTAATTAAACTATAAGTGGAACGCAATCACGCCCTCTTATTTGATGTGCACTGTGACAACGAAATTTCTATCATTACCACCTGTAACATCTTTATCCGGATCAGACCAAAGAAGATCGCAAAGCAATCCTTGATCCGGAACGTCCGTTGGTCGCATGATACGTCGAATTTGCTCCATCGATTGAAGATCAGGAGATAAACCTCCATGACAGCAGAAAATTTTCTCATCTATAATCGCCGCTACCGGTAAGCAGTTGAAACAGTCAGTGAACGTCTTCCATAATTTTATATTGTAGCGCCTTTTGCCTGCAAATATTATTTGCTCGCCACACTTTGTTACATCGTTTTGCCATTTTTCTGCTGGCGAAGTTGGCTGTTCAAACCACTCTAACATCACAAGAGCGCAGACATGGTGAGACGACTAACCGAGCTATACAATCGATTCCATTGACCTTTTATCTTTTATCTTAAGTCCTTGTCCTCTCCCTCTCTGCTCTCTTTTCAAGCACCAATGCAATCAAGCAAAAGATATCTCACACACATGCAAGCTTCTCAGATAATCAAACTCATTAATGAGCTGCAGTTGGAGAGATGCATTAGACTGGTGGTCATCAGTAGATTTACTCAATATTGAAAACACAACATCAGCTGTCCTAAGAGCACATTCAAAAGTCGCACTGCAAAACAAATCTTTTCTTCGAGAACTCGTTAGCAAGATCCATGAAATTCAGATCGTCTGACCCTATTTCCAATTCAACGAAAATTCCTAAAGAAGCAGTCGACATAAATCGGCATACAACAGCCGCAGCAATACTGAAAAGCATTAGAGGACGCGCAAGTTCTTCTCTCATATCGACGTATTACTCTTTTCTCTCCGCACGTTTTTATCATTAGTTGATGTGATATCAGCAAAGCTGTCTTCAATTTCACCTTCACTGATCACAGTTACAAATGAACGAACAAACATTCATCATAGAATCCATATATCCTATTGATCGATGCGCATTCGTGGTTCCCACGTAATAAGAAGAAATTCTCTGGGTACTTAATTTTGTACGCCAACAGAAGACAGATCGTTTCCAGCGACTGTTTTCCTGCAATCATTCAATATCAACAACACCGAATTTACTTCTGAACGTCATCATTTCCACACTTATCAATAATGAGCATTACTTCTGCTAGTACTCCACAGATTTATCGCCTACGCGTGAAGTTGACAATCACCTGGTCACATCGTCTGCCATAAGTCATCTACTATTCACTAACATTTCATCCGCTGACAACTCTGTTGCCTAGGCAATCAACGACACGCTGAAGCTATCCCAGCGCGAACAGCAGTTAGATTGTGGTCGCCAGCTTTTATACCGCCTTTCTAATGTTTGATCTTTCAAGCCATTCATCCAAATTTCGTCACTATCGACGGATCCTCAGAGGAAGTCTTATGGAACTTCAAATACACATTGATGGAGGAGCGATAACTAAATATCAACAAAAAAAGTCGAAAAGTGCATGTGTCCAATGTTGGAGCAGCAACGGCACCGAAAAAGCAGAGAAAATATCTCATTTTTAAGCAAAGAAATCAACCTCAAACGCAGCATATCTGAGCGCAATATATGTATGATAACCGATTTATTCAATTCTCAGCCGTTTTTTTTTTTCACAGCACTATATAAAGAAGTATTACACGACAACTCAATGCATGCACACACACGTATGGCCCACTCCATATGCTCTCAAATAAAAGCTGCAAATTGCGCGGAGTCTTGAGATGGGAAATTTTCAATGATGAATTCTTGATGTGAGGTATGAACTGAATAGAATTCAAATACGGCGTCTGGATTGAAACATTAACCCTCCTTCAGTCACCATTCACAAGCTTAAAGTTGCCACACTTTCGCGGTTACTTCGACTTGCTTTGAATGACTGGAAATCTTGTTTGCGCAGCGAAGCAGCATTCCAAGTTAAAACAAACGACGTTTCAATATCGACTGGCTGCTGCACATTTCTTCAAGATCTTTTATTAGCTCTGAAAATCTCTGGCTATTCTTTTGTGTCCGTTTTCAGTAAGCCCATCTGAATCATAAGTTAACTCCGATCTAATCTTCAAAATGTGCGAACCACTAAATTCAGCCGCATGGGAGTACGCCCAAAACCCGTTCATCATTTCAGTTTTCCCACACGACGATGGTACCACTAAGCAATCTTACAAAAGAACTCGTTTAAATGCGACGCTATCTCGTTTAAGCTACAAACGTGATTATTTTCTCACGTTTACAGCTCATACTGAGCACATTTCGAAACAAAAGAGTCCTTTCCGTCAGCCATCCGAACCACGAGAAGCCCGAATTGCTTTGAATCTCTTGAATGCTCCCATTTGATAACTGTCTTGAATTTTTACAGTTTATAAATAGCTACGCATCAATGATTTACTTTTTTGTCGATATGATGATTACTGCTTGAAAGGCATCAATAATGTCTCGTGGATCAACAACAGGCATTCATGCGCATTATGCATCTTCCCGTGCGTATCAAAAACGTTAACGCTGATTTTACGGCCTACCCCTTTTACTATTTCGAATTTTCAGGTAGTTTGTGATGAAAATGAGCCGCAAAATCTCTGCAGTGTCTGCTCTTTCGCCTCCCATCAAACCTCGGAAATACTCTCCGATAGAGGACCAAATACCAAGTTCTCTTCAGCAGCACCATGCACGGCTAGCCTTTACGATTACATTATACACATCAAATTATCCCCTCATTTTCGAAAAAAGCTGCTTCAGTCACATTTTGCTCTCGATAAAATGCCTACCGCAAAAATGGGGATCTAAATGTACCTGTCATCACCACCAATTCAGGCGTGGCTGCGACATCTGCAAACAACAGCAGAGGTCACTGAAAAACTGCGAAAGATCAAAAAGCACATATTTCGCCACCTACGGGGTGTTTCGGAAATTCTGCCACCCTTCAACCCCAGAGACCCCAATTCCCCAAAATCCTTCAAGTTATTTCCAACTATATTATTTTGGAAGTGATTCACACCCGATATTCCAGGCGGGAAGTAGGCTGCGACCTAAACCTATTGCTAAACACCGGCTTGCGACCTCAGCTTGAACCGGAAATTGACCAACCCCATCATGCTTGAAATCAAATAAGAGCAAAGATTACAAGTTGCAACAGGGAAGCCGTCTCCACTGCAACCTTCAATCGATCTCGGTTCGAAAGTCTACTTTCTACATGACTCCCATTTTTCAAACTCCCTTTTTATTCATATTACTTATTTTTTCTTGGCTACGGTCATATCCTTTACATCAGTCGTAGTTTCCATGTGGTCGCAAATAAGGGATAGCTTGAGGAGGCAATGATATCCATGGCGACAACACAGCATGAGCCTTTCTCAACATTGTTCAAGCAACTCTAGCATGGTCCATCACTTCAAACGATATAAGCTCTTAACTTTCTCATCCAATTTTTCGGAACATACAGGTACCCCACTTCAGGAGTATTCCTGAAATTTGATAAAAAATCAGCTTTAGAAGAAAAAAAAAATGCAAAACCTCGATCAACGTAGTCGCCGAGAAAGAGATAATTAGATTCAGGCGGAAATCCTCCATATTCGAAGAGTCGCAACAGATCGTAATACTGTCCGTGAACGTCGCCTCAAAAATTACTGCTTAGATTTACAAAGCAAGAGGATGGAAAAAGCGATACAGATGATCGAGCGTAGAATAAGACAAGCCAAAGTTTTTCTCCTGCTGAAATAATCTCCTCTACAACACAGTTAAAAATTCGCACATCCGAACGATTGCCAAAGGAAGTTTCACTCTTTTCCTAAAACCTGAAGAGAGTCTGATCAGATCGCTATTTTCCCCGAAATTCATATAAACCATGTAAAAATCTATCCTTTTGTATTAGAACTCGTTCATCGATCGCCGTAATAACCATATTATCTCCGAAAAAGAGCAGTGAAAAAGGTGGAAATTCATAGAGCACACGGCCACAACAACTTTTAATTCGAGTATTTTTAGCGCAAACTGCAACACACATCCGCTTAAAAGATTCCTGAATCCAAGTGATATATAATCATAAAAGTTTTATACCACAAAAATGGAAGATGAACCACTGGTAGACACATCTGCTGACCTCGCCTGCCTTTTCGATTATTTCATCCCTAGTACCTCTCGCAGTGAGATGCATGCGCCACAAAATTAGTTGCCATTTAACCATCTTGCGGACAGAACAGATGGGAGAATGACAATTAACTCAGTTTAAACGTTTCAAAAAAAGGTGCTTGAAGTGGCTGATTGAAAAGTTCTAAAAAAATCTAAATTTGCGTACCACTCTGGTCTTATGATGACCATGATCAATACTGCTGATTTGTTCTTTAAAAATACCTCTCGATGCAATGGTCACAACTTCCCACTCTCCGAAACTAAGATTGATGCTCACATGCAATTAATGCGTGATAAGCTCTTAACATCCAATTTTTCGGAACATACAGGCTTCACCGCTCAAGTTTCAAACTGCTCACAACCGACAAGACTGGATGCATGCATCTAAAGCATGCACATTCACGAGAATGCATGCATCATGACATCGGATAATGCAGGTTTACATGCTTTGGAGGAAGAAAATTCAACCGTGTCATGCGTCAGCAATTCTCTCTAGACACCATCTTGACATTACAACTGCACGAATACATATCAATTCGAAAATAATGCAGTTCCTGCATTCACTTTCAACTCTTTTCACATCAAATCAAAGACGAACTTACCACAGATTTTGAGCGGTGCTTCAAGCTCGAGGAGAATGGGCTGACTCAGAAATATTTCCCGCGACTTGACACACAAACCCTTGATTTCGTTCTCAGTCAGCTGCACATTTTTACCAGGTTTCGAGCCTCGAACTACAAGTTAAGCCGTGCAGTTACAATACACCCTTCAGCTAAACATTTCTACACATCTACTGCCTTGCGGACATAACCTTCGACAACTCAAGTCTTATTACGCAAATTACTTTCAATCATTAAAAACGGTTGCGAACATATATATTCTAAACGAATCGATCGCGGGTTTTCGGCCGTCAGTAGCCTCAGCATCAAAACTTCATGATTCCTCCACTGACGGCACTGCTAAGACTGCGCGATATAAATCGGCACTTTCTTTAGATGGGAAGCAAGCTTATCTAACAACCAACAGTTTGGTGTTTTCTGCAAGCAGATTTATATTTTCCCTTACCCTGTACTCTATTACTGCTTCTCTTGCAGCCCATTTGTAGCCCCTACGAATTGGCTGAGGTTAGCTTGAGCGAATCAAAGCGCCCACCGGCACGCAATGCACTGCTCTTGTGTCTCATTTCGGAAGAAACTTTCCCCTTATAATAGTAAACCTCACATAACATTTTCTTTTTTTCCGCCGACAACATATCGGGAGCGACTTTAGTTATTATTTTAATCGAAAATCTCTGCTCAACAATAAAAGCATCTTCTTTAGAGAGTGCCAGTCATCTATCACCAAGCTATGATTTCTTGCTCGGTGAAGTCGAATGTACAACTGATCAGAACCAAAGAGATTGTACTGCAGAGGAGTACGATAAGATTTTAGTGCATAAGGCTAAAAGTGAAATGCGACAATTCTCCACAGCCAGCTGCGTCCTTGACCGATTTCCCAACCGCACTCTACGCCCATATGAACTTATGCAACGACTCGCTCAAGGCAGTGAACACCTAATGGACCTAAAAACACCGCTTGCACTAGGATTTCATAAAACTTCATTATCGTAATTTTTATCAATTCTAACCACTCAAACAACAAATTATGCACAATTTATCACCTAAACTTTTCAACCCTTAAACATTAATCATGTATTACCTTTCAGTGTACAAGACTGTAAAAGTCACAAAATAAGGAGAGCATCCGAAACCGAAGCATCTAAAGCGTTATGACTCACCCTTTCAAAAAACATTTCACGAGAAGCTAGAAAACAACGTCATGACTCCATCTGAACCGAAAACATGACCGAGACTCGGCACTTCAAACAAATAATCATCGTGTCCATCTCGCTGAACGGGGATCAATAAATAGCGAATTCAAACCTTCCAGCAACCTAGCGATGATATTGTCCAAGTTGAGTTTTTCCATTTCAGCGGCCATCCTGTACTATGCGACGTTCTTCTCTCTTAGCCGGTGACAGTGCCCAACAGCCTTCGACTGCAAGAATCGGGAAATCAAAGGCGCACCTGATTCAGCGCCACCCAAGTGCTCCACCAATTTCGCCACCACGCGAAGTGCAAAAATCGCCTAAAACAAATATGCACGAAAACTTCGACGCTATCCAACGACGTTAGACATAGAATATGTCGACGCTACCAACTCCTAATAGCAATGACTAGTCACTAATTTTGTATAACTCGACAATTAGCGAAAAGTTTATCAGGAACGAACGGTTTACAGTTCAAATCAACCGAACTGTCCTTACTTCGAAGTTTCGAGCATTTACTTGAACCACCTTTTATTACCAACTACATCGCAGACATAAGATTCGTCACATCGTGATACAAGACGCTCACGCTGTGGCATCCTCAAGCAATTAGGATAATGCACATTAGGTAAACTTCAACAGTTTCCACTAAGATATCCGGGAAGCAAACTCCAAAATCCAGAAGAAAATGATCCAGTCACAGGGCAAATATTTTCGGGCACAGCAAGAGCTATGGGATTCCTAGCTGTTGCTATGATCGAAAACATTTTTACCAACAACAATATTGATATTCACACCACGATCATGTAACATTTTAAAGCTCTGAGGTGGGCATTATTGAGACAGTTCATCAACTGACCCAGCAATCAAAAGGTTGCTGCGTCAGTTTATTGCGAACCTCTCAGCTCTTTGATAGCTTGGCCAAAAGCTGGTCGACATAGCGGATGATAAGAAGCCTGCCGGAGTAGTTCCATGCACCAATTTATGCAATATCTGTGGCGCACACGTCACGACGAGTACTTTATTGTTGCTTTGGAGAATTGCATGACCCCACCAGCTTGCCAGCACGATATACTGTCCCACTTTCACTAAAACGGGCATTTTCGGATGGATGAGTGATTTTTGTACCATTTGCTGCAGAATCTCTGGCTACGATGATATTTTCAGCCTTCAGGTTTTATGCACATAGTACACAGCTCTCTTCTATCCACAGTCAACCAGAATCGATTATGTAAGACGTCAGAAGATTACACCATGCTTATTAGCATATCATCACACAATCCATCTGCATCATATGGGAGAATGTGACACGCTGCTGCCTAACCAAGTGCCCCATGAGGAAAGAAAGATAGACAAAAACGGCTGGGTTCTGCAGGCATAGATGCGCCGATGAGCCCACTCTTTTCTCCGATTATTCATCACCCTTGCGGATCTCTGGCCACATAGTGGAGGCAAGTGAACTTGCGAGACCTTCATGCAAAGCATCGTTGAGCGAACTTGCTGTCCCTCCAACAACTGTTTGAAAAGCGGTCTTCTACGCGTTAAAAACTAAGATATGGAATTTAAGCGTAAGAGTATAAGTAAGCAATATCTCTGCACACATGCATTAGCAGGATGTCCACTTGTGCTCCAAATTTGGGGCCCACGTCTTTTCCTGAGCGCGGAAAGTTTCTTGTGATTGTGTTCTTCTGGGACATTATGGGTGACTTACTTTTTACGATAGTCTTATACGTCGTTTGGCACAATCACAAGAGGGTCTTTACAAATAGGACAGCGACGCAATTCCTTTACATATCTGCAACGATGCAGCACAATTCTTTCACGTCATACGGCCACATCCCTTCGAAGTATTTTAATAAATCGGAAAACCACAAATTAATGTAGGCCGGAAAGAGATATGACATAAAAACTGCATGTCTCATTAATAAGCCACTCAGGTGAACATTGGAGATAGCGGAGAACTGCTCAAGGTTTCTTTAGAGGAAATCAGTAAAAGCTCGCTACAACGCTCAAACCGAATGAAAAATTTACCAAACAAGCAGAAAACTTCGTTTTGGGAATGATGTGAAAGCTGATTAAGGTTAACCTACCCTGTTCGAATAAACAGGCTATAGTGGTAAAGAATAAGGCAGAAAGCGTTGAATGTTCGCGGCGATTACTTTTCTGCTACAAAACTTAAGATCGTCTTATTATTAGACAAAAACAGTAAGATGGTGACAACAACAAATCCCAGGCTATGACTGATACGCACGCTTAACGAAGATGACCTGGCACGCTTTATCGCAATTCGCCACGCTGTTTATGGCACCTGTAACACCTGCAAAATATCATCGACTGTCACGAACAGCTAATATAGCGGAGTTGATTTTTCCCCAGCAGCTAGACTCTTGGAAGGAGAATAAGATGGCCGCATGAATCTTTTTTGCGGTATCACCTCATGCCTCGTCAAGCCCCGCTGACATCAACAATGGAAACGGAACGCTGCCTCACAGCAACAACAGCAGTAGCAACCGAAACGGTTTCACCGATCAAACTTTGTTCTCACGACCTCTTTGGGCCAAAAAATCAGGGACGAAAGCAGCAAAATTTGCTGTATTCGAAGTCGCTCCACCATCCATGGAATGCTTCGAAAGTCGAGCCTTCTCTGTTACCTTCCCCTTATCAGTACAAATAATAAACAATCTCAATTCTTTCGCTTTTTCGGCTAGCTACATAAAGATAAAATGAAAACAGTAGAGAGAAAAGACGGCATTTAACAGTACCAGGTTCTTCGTGAGGTACTACGTGGTTAGGCTGGTCTCCATTTGAGCCCCCGTCAGGTGACGCGCCTCCTCAGATTACAAAATGTTCTCCTCGGTTAAACAGCATGTATGGACCGGAAGACGTTGCGAGCCTTTTTTGATACCAGGTAGAATAACGCACCTCAAACAGTTTTTTCTTTTACGAAACGGAGTTCAATAAAATTCTAGTTTCAGATGACCTTTCCTGATAGCCTATTGAAAACACGGGACCTTCAGCTCCACTTTATTGTTAAATTGCATACCAACGGAAAATTCAAAGAGCTGAGCAAGCAGATCGGCTGCGATATCGACTATTGACATGGCGCGTTTGCGTATCGCTGCTATTTCATTTAACCGTTATACTTGCAAGTAACCATCACATGTTTTATTTCCCACTGAAATGATCCCCTAAGAAAGAAAACACCTCTGGCATGATCTCACGTTTTCCTAATCGCAGCATTTTACTTTCATTTCCATCATATCCTATTTCGTTTCACCACATATGGCTGAACACTTTTATTTCGTCCAGCCTCCCAAATTTCACTTTCCTCATCCTTTCTCACCAGTCCATCATATTCCAAAATCCTTTTTTACAAATAAACAGATTGTCCAAAAACTTTCCTTTTCGCCTACTCCCTCCAAAACGCAATAATGAATTTTTCAGGACATGAAGTAGGGAAAAACATCTTTAATATCTTTTAAAGATCTAAGAGACGAGAACCCCTTCGAAGCGGCTGTAGACCTCCACAAAACCACATGAACGGAAAATTCCCGCTACAGCAGGGAACTTATGAGACGCAGGCCCGCCGCCACTGAGCCATGCGGTCGAAAATCGTTTGGTCATTTTACCACAGATGCCTCACGAAGCCCATGAATAGACTCCGAACACCAAAGCACCCGTACACCCGTGTGCTCAGATGCGCTACCCTAAAGTCGCTCCTTCGGGGATGGCTCAATGACCAAAGAAACCCATCAATTCCTCTTACTTTCATTGGTCGTACTTCATGAGTGTGCTTGGCTTTAAAAAAAAATAGGCGAAAGGAGATCAGTCGGGTGCTTCATATTTAGACGGCAAAAATAAAAGATTTTCAAATTTATCTTTAGATAGTTACAGCATCCTTTCCCGTTCAATAATAATTAGGCCTTGGGTAAAGAACTTCCCTCGCTAAAAATGAGAGAGCCGAACTTGCATATACAAGATTAATGGGCGACTTTTCGAGCTAGTCTGCGCCCCTAATTCTGATTCCCTTCGCACGCAACACAGCAGAGGAATCCGGAAACGTGCTAACCTCGCTCCACATAGACAAACAACATCAGTGGCATACGCCTCTCTCCGGTAAGCACAACAAGATGAGAAACTGTAAAAGTAATCACTTGGGCCACCACCAAATACCTCACCCTCCCTCTGAGTGTCCGCAGCGAATATCAATCCCGTTTGCTTCTTTGTCGACAAAACTACGCTCTAAACACTACACCTAACTGGACTTATAACCTCACGCAATCCTCGTGAAAATATGTGACCTTACGTTTCGGCGCTAGAATAACTGCTCCAGTTGACGTTCAACTTCACTGCAGATTACAGGCTTAAATATACGGTTAACTTCACGGATTCATTCAGCGTTTGGAATATGACCACCCACCGAAGTTGAGACCATTTGAGCCTACCTAACAAACAGTCTCTTAGGACCAAAACCATATATTGCTGAAGAATTTCTGAATTTCTCGGCACTTATCGGCCAAACACTACAAAAATTCTTCAACGCCGCTGTGATCGGTTTGTTCTCAGAATATCGGCCGCGCCTGTAATTTGTCTTCGACAGACATCGTGACATTTTTAGATTTGGCTGTACTCACCATCCTTCATTCGTTCGTGATCACTACAAAAGTACCACTGATGCCTCAAAATATGCTCTTAAAATGGCCCAGCTGCCACTATGGAAACTGCTTAAAAATGAAAACTCGACATGAAACACACAGAATGTCGCCCCACACAGCATTCACAGCACAAAGAGAGGTTCACTTATAAATCGAGTGGCCAGAAGTTGAAGTTTCCCAACAATGGCACATATGACAGCGGTCATGGTGGACTTGTTCCGCAATACACAAGAGTGTCTTCGAGGCTACTACGCAACGTTGAGGAAGCACAACACCAGCTGGGAGGTTCGAGCTATCAAATTACGGAAGTGCGGAGCACATTTCGAGAGTTAGTCTCCTCGGACCTAACGCAAATTACTTCTCAAGAAAGCACAAAAGCACCACAGCGACGGCCTAAAAGCACAGATGACATCGACTTGTCGAGTGCTCATAAGTCTACAGCCACCTCCTCGACACCTTCAATCCTCGGTCAGCAGCTCCCAACACCACGAACTCTCGAAACAAAAAATGAGTACCGCACTTGCGCGAGCCTCTGCAATTAAGGGACAGGCGCGCGAGCCATTCCCTATTGCGCTGCTAGCAACTGAATTCTTGGCACCGTGCCTGCGCGCTCTTCTATCGAGACATTTCACGAATAATTTCACAGCCACCCTGAACGAGAGCGAATGACGTCATGGGGACAGGTTGTCCACTCAGGACGTTTCGAGGAGCAAGTAGAAGGGGAATTCGGTGGATTTGTGGGAGATGGGAGGCACATGGATGATGCTTGCGATGAGTTCGAGGATGGAAGGGTATTTGAGAGGAAAAGAACAGCGGAGAACGAGCAGTTGAAAATTAAGATGAGAGTAAGTGAGGGAGATTGCTGTGTGGAGAGAGCAGCCCAAGTTCGCAGTATGAAACGACTCAGTGTACGTCAGCCTTAGGCATTGATTTGCACACGAACGGGACTTCAGATCCAAGAAAGAGAGTAGCTGATGAACCGGCGGGAGCAAGCTTGGAGTCTTCTCGAGGAAGAAGACTGTTCGATATTGAGGATTGGCATTCATCTCTCCGCCGCAGTGGGCGACAAACTCCTCTTTGCTCGAATCGTGATTTGAAGGCAATTATAAGAACACTTGACGCGAACGAGCCCGCAATCTTTTAGGTGATGGAAAGAAGCTGGACTTCCCACTGCATGAGAGAAGATTCCGTTTCACGGGAACGAAGTATGCGGAGAACGGAATCCACATCTGAGGATAGGATATGCGCTTATTCCCCCGTTTCTAAGCAGTGAGTGTTCGATTCGTAGTCTATTTGTGGCGATTTCTCGTCAGCGTTCTTATTTATTTATTTCATTCGTTGATTTCTTCAGTGTTTCATGTCTGTTTGCTCAGTTCGGAAAGATAAAACATCACCCGAGTGGAAAGCATTCAAATGAGGAGGGCTGATAAGATGAAGCAACCATAAGGCGTGCTGTTTATTATGAGGGATATGGGGAAGTATGAAATTCTCCCTCCAATGATGCTGTGCGATTTGTGTGCAGTGTTAGCGCTGATTTCGCAGCTTTCGATGAACTTCTAATCCTAAAAGCGTTGCTTCCTTTGATTTCAAGAGAGATTGCTTGTTGTGATCGGAATCGCCAATTTATCCATGTATGTTGCTCCAAATTCTTCTACTCTTTCATTCATATGCGCATAAAATGCCAAGTGAGTTCTTTATACACTACAAAATATTCCATTCAGTGTTTGCTAGCGCAATGCAATATTCGAACTATATTCTGGATTATGCTCAAATTTCCCACTTCAAGGAGCAATTTGTGCCCTTATTAGTTCTGAGGCCTTTTTGTTTTTTCGGCCGATCATAGCGCTTCTCTAAAACATATCTGCACAATCTATCACTTTCACGTGGAAAAGCACTCATTTACTTTCATTTATTATTTCTTTAGTCATTTGTTTGGTTATATATACATTGGGAGGATTTAAGTGCTTCTCATTTCAAAGTTCCATTTCTGCGACATAAATGCTTTCTCTCATGAATTGCAGTTGCTTCAACGGATACGACTGTTGTCAAGTTGCGAGGTCCGAACAGCGCCCATCGCGGTTTTGCTCGCCCCAGCCTCGGGCATATTGCAGTGGTTGAGTGGTGAAAAATGCGACATTCGGAAAAGGAAAGCATGGTGTGTTCACTTAGATCCATCAGTTGCTGTGCATAGTCTAATTCTAAAGTTTTGTCTGCACTGACGTTCATGAAGATGGGACAGAGTACAGTGGGAAGTAGAAGTCATCGTTTAAGAGAAATTGTTGCTACGATTGCAGATGAAGGGAGTCTTTGAGAGGGATGGAAAGTTGGGGTATCATGAGTTCCCGGTGGATTTCTCTACGTAGTCAGGATGCAAGTGTGTGGAAGCGGAAGATTTGAGACGAAGTTTTGATTGTTGAGTGTTTATAACAAGTTGAAATGAAGGTCAGGCGAAGAAGTTCCTGTTGCTGCTTCTATGCCTCAAACCGCAGGCTACGAGACATTTTTTTATGAAACTCGTCTCATCGGTGAAAGTATGTATTAGCCAGGTTACCGGGTGACCAGCAAATCAGCTTGCCAAAAGTCGAAGTACTTCAAACGGTTCTAGCAATTAATGTCAGGCCCGCATATTTTGATAGTAGGGACGTAGAATGCTGAGGGAACGAGATGTTTATAAATATCCTCCAGAAGGAGGGCTGCTGAACTCAAATGCTAAATGCTAGTTAGTGGGAGATTTTTGGCGTGCTTCAAAGTGCTAATTAACTTCAACCTTTGTTATGGCATCATCATGTCTGAAACCGGGTGCCGAAGGAAACTGGCGCGGAGCAGCGTTTGCTGAAAGTGCGCAGCAGAATTCGCAGCCTCTTTTCAAGATTTCCCAGCTTGTCCTTTTGACAACTGATGGATGTGATGCGTCACAGACGTTGGGCCTAACCTTCCACTACAAAACGCCTAGAGAAGGAACGCATCGACGTTTGCAGCATTGGTAAACCATTATCGCCCACGCTCATCAACTGCCAGTCCGTCCTCTCTCGTCATTCATCCACGTCGTGAAAAAAGGAAAAACCGCAACACGCAACATTAAATTAAAACCGCTGGAATGCACATATGTCAATCACCGACCATTCTGACCTGGTAGTATGCGACTGTCCCTACTTTTCTTCGGCATCTCATGCTCACTTGCAAACAGCTTGAATATCTCCACCTCCCTCTCCCTTCACACATGAAACTAGCTCCCATCCATTCGGAAAAATAACTCGCAGCAAGCTTAAACTGCGAAGCATCCATCATTGCAAAAACTGCAACATGCAGTTCGTGGAAAAAACTGGCTAGAGAAACATCTTTACAAACTTTTCAATAGAAAAATAACTGTTTATTATGGGAACTTTATAGCGCATTTCATCAAAACCACAGAAAAATCACCGCTCTCCAACCAAATCAAAGAATTTGACTGTCCACCAATTAGATCCTCTCACAATTCTGCGCCTCAAACACCGACGAATAACCGAACAAAACAAACCAAAATGAATAAAGCTCGGCTATAAGAATGAACGTTCCAAATAATAAAAGATAACAAACGTAATGCAAAACCATTAGAAGATCTTCATGTTGAACAGTCGGAAATGTACACTCTCCTCGGGTAGAGAAAAATATTAACTGCATAAAACACTGAGAGTAGTACCACCCACCACGAACACAACAGCCTCAGACGGATAGTCGGACAACAACAATGACCGTGAACGGAAAAACGTCATCAAACGATGCGCTCGACATCAGATCAGACGAACGAACTTGCCGCAGAGAGCGCAATTAAAGACCCTGCGATAACAAAACCCAACACTTCCAGAACAATGAATGATAGGCAACTAGTTCAACAGATATGATTCAAGGACGGGAATGAATATTAACTGTATTTCTGAAGGCAAGACAAAGATAAATAAATCAGCGCTAAAACGACAAAATAAGGACGAACACAGCCAATTAGCATAGAGTGAAAACAAATGATAAACAGTGGGCGGATACCGTATTAGCAAGAAACAGCGAAAGGCGATCCAGGTATATCGCTGGAGCCGTATCTGATGTAGACGAACGCATTGCAATTCTCCATGATGAGGTAGTCGACTCGATAGCGTCCCTCACCAGTGTATGTCACATGTACTTCATCGCATCTGCCAATCGTCGTCAACACACCGACCAATAGAACATTCACGCCTAAGGGCAGTAATGCCGCCAAACATTTAGAAATGAGTTCAAGTCGCCTGGTAACCTAGCCGGTAGATGATACACCACAAGAGACACCCAAAATGAAGCATAAGAAATATTCCATTCTCAGGAATCATTTTTCTAGTATTTTGTCACCTATAACTTAGTCACTCCTATAGCCATGCTCTAAACAGCGTTGATGCTAGATGAAAGCAGGAGGATGAAAAAACACCGCCTACCATTCTGCAAAGAGATACTCTGTTCTCATGCTCGTATGGAACGTAATGCTGAAGCACTTAAAAGTAAACGGAAGGGAAACCCACAGGAAAGAAAGCCGCGGTGAAGCTCACTCATTTGTTCTTTACCATCTTGAGGGAGCAGCACCTGTCAAGCACTTCTGCAACGATATTTCACAAGGAATGCTCCCTCACGTTTCAGCCCCCTCGCAAGTAATAACTACCTCCTCCTCTTAATGTGGAATAACAAATACGGAACCTTAAGAAAGACGAGAACGAGACTTTAAAAGAAACTGAGGTAGATAAGAATCCTGCTGCTTGAACTCACCAATGCCAGCCGTATTGACGAAAAACGACGCCGTCTGACCAGGCAGGAATTTTCTGATACCATTCCCGTCAACAGTCACCTCATTCGCCTCACTCTTCAGCTCTAACAACTCGGTTCTGGTTGCGCCACTTGGTAAATAATGTGAGGTCGTATCAATCTAAGAATGAATAAACACCAACACATTAAACAACCCAACCTCAAAGCCCAAACGTTTACCAGTCCCTCCTTATCCGCAAAAAAATTCACAACAGTAAACTTGTAAAAATTTGGCCTGACAAGTTTCGTGGCAACTTATGTGTTTAATGAAAATTAAATCCACTTAACATCTGCTCACAAAACCCTTGACTGCCTCTCATGACAACTATGAACCTATAAATGCAATGTTGTCTTCAGTCTACCTGAAAATATTACCTATTATTCAGCGGCTTCATTTACAATCTACCTATTATTATTTACAAGTAGTCTAGTAGTCAACAACCTACCTATTATTCAGCGGCTTCATTTACAAGTAGAAGGAATATCTTTCGAGATGGAAATGGACAATATAACATCTCCAGCTCCTCTGAACAGAATTCAAGAACGAAAGTATTGTCGCTGACACCAAAACGCTCGTTCAACTAATTAAACCCAACATATTTCCACTAAGTATCGAAAGCATCTGCAAAAAAAAACATAGAACAACAATAACCTCAACAATAGAACTTTCGCGCTTGCCACTACTAGTCAAAGTTGGCCCTTCGACGAACACCTTGAAAGGTGAGCCGGGCATGTGCACATCTGAAAGGAAAATTACCACTCAACTTCAACATAAAAAAGGAGCAACCATCCAAAAAATATCCACTTCAATCACTTGTTACTATATTTTCCGCTCTGTTTCTACTTCTGTACCGATTGACCAGAGGGCAATTTTCGAGCATAAAACAAGAGAAACATTAAAAAAGAAACTTCATAAGGATAAAACATCAATCCAAACCAGTATTATAAGCTCCTGATTTATGGGATCGTTATATTGGAAATAAGGCGTCAACAACTATTGCAATAAGAACGCTAACGACGGTGACAACTCGCCACTTTCGGTGAATACTTCAAAGAAAAAGCGTTAGACTTCAACAGATAAGCGATATCATTATACGTAATGACTGAAGACACTCACCAGAATATTTGATCGTGACGTAATAAACTCCGGCTGCAAACGCTGTGAAACGCACCAAATACTCGCCACTTTCCACCTAAAATCGCCTATTACTGCAATAAAATTATTCACGTTTCCTTCGTAGGATCTCCCTGAAGCACATATGACGGCATCTCTGCAAACTATTTCCACGTCTGATTCCACAGATATAGTCCGAGTTTCCAAGACGCTTTGAAGATTCCATGGAACCCACAACCCAGGAACCTCTTATCAATTTCCACTCCGACTACGCTCTCTTTAGGATGGGAACATTGCCCTAAATAAGCCTAACCTCAAATGTTGTAATTTCGATTCCCGTAACCGTTACACTTTATTTTTCAACTCTTCCCTGTTTTTGAAAGATCCATGGAACTCTCCCCAAATAAAAACAAATCCGATTTCTTCACATTTATACTGTCGTTCGATCTTCTAGGACTTCGAAGAATGAAAATCATCCCGCTCACCTGGTAAGCAATGAGAGCGACTTTTGATGGTCCATCAAACTGTATATAAAGTAAGCCTGCCCCAGCTCTGCGAGTGTCCACTATGAACTGTGACTGACGACCACTCTGTACAACATCCATCTCTTTGCGCATGGTCACTAAAGTGGCATCTCCTCGATCCGATGACGATCCAACGCGTATTCGCAATGGAGATTCACGCATATGAACGCCATTAGCAGTCAATTCGACAAGGTGAACGCCCACCTACGACCGGAAAGTATTTTGTTATGGTATCATAATTGGACTATGCTTCTCCCTAGCAATCTAGAAATACTCCCTATTGGCTCATAATTGCATTTACAGAGCTTACTACGTCGACGAAAGACAACGAAAGCCTTCATGCATCGGCAATTAATTCAGAAGATAATGGTACAACAGGACACAACAGCAGTAGAAAAGATCCTAGTTGCGCAGAAAAACTTTAAAGAGGGCATGCACAAAATTGCATATCCTATCACAACCGTTTCTCCACCACCCTACAAAACAACCATTCCATACGCAGGACATCTACGGCGAACGGAAGCGGCGAAGCTCGAAATCCACCCCATAAGAGATAAAAATAATGTCCCCTTTGCACAATCCCCTGACATTTCAGGGAACAAAGTGCTGCGTCGGACATCGTGTAACCATTTCCGCTCGAAGCCAATGCAAACGAGTGACCACAGATCGAAGGTAGACTGGACCAGTATCGAAGGTAGTGAGAGTCAAAATAAAGTTAGTACTTGCTCGCCTAGCCGTTTTTAATGATCATTTCTATATACTTGAACAACTTTAGATGACAGCGTCCCTAATAGACAGGACATAGTTCCTGAGCGGGAATTTCTGATAACTAGCCACAGCGAGGCTTCCCGCTGTCTCGATAAAACTGCGACTTATCCACTCAACTTGCGTTCAATGTTGAAATCCTACCTCGCGAGGGGTGAATATTAGCTGATAGCAACCGTTATTATCAACGGATACAAGAGCCGCCCTTATGATATTGTTGTTCGGCGAGTGCACTCGAGCCTCGAGGACCCCTGGTATATCTGGCATAGTTAGGTACAATGTACAAGCCTCACCAGGCTTTATACGGTCCTGGGGCACACTCACAATGGCTTTGTCACGTGATGGCAACACACCGCCGACCAACACCTGCAACTGTCTCCGTCGCATCACAGAGCAGGGAAACCTCCAATTTACAGGGAAGAAAACTAGCCGAAGGTACAAAATTCGGGACCGGAAAATTCGTATCAACGAAGCACATGTCATCTAGCCACATCCATTGAATGATTGATCCAAAGATCACGCAAAACTGCCAGCTGCTATATTTCGCCCTGGATCCCGCGATATCCACAACGCTCATCTACTTTCATTATTCTATGGCCACTAAGATCAGCAGCACTTTGCTTGAAACAAAAACCGCTGCGCATGCCAATACCCCATTACAACAAGAAAAAGACGCAAATAATGGAATCACCTTGAAAGGAGAGTCCGGTAGATGTTCGCCGTTGAACTTGACACCCAAGATGTACTCACCTGGCGAGCTCACCTTGTACTCGACGTGTAAGTTACCACCCTGAAAGAATCTATGCGAGGCGAATGTTACAAAGAGGAATATCCACGTTCAAAGAGCAAAAGAAACGGCGCTATCCGAAACCAGCAGAAAGAAATCGCTCCGAAAACTCTAAAAGCTAAACTTCAAAAGAAAGATGAAAAATAGCACAAATTTTTTTACAAGACTTGAGGCAAGTATGCGATTCGACATCAACTTAAAGTGCCGCGTTTTGAAAATAATAACACCGACCTCGTGCTCTATGATTCGCACATCTGCTTTCGACGGACCTTCCACTGAGACCTCAAGTGTTCCCTCGCCCGCTTCACGCGTGTAAACATTGAAAGAGAGGATCTCATTAACTTCACCCACTGTGAGGTCGATTCCTCCAATACGAGCCTTGTAGGCACCTCCTTCACCAAAACGCCCCACCGTGAACTGGAACGGACTTCCTGAAAAAATCCTGTTTAAAAACCTCCACCTGTCACCATTGGTTCCCCTATAATAAAATGCACAGAAAAGGGAAGAGAGTGCAACCAACGCACCAGCAATATGCTCCCCTCGGTGGAAGACGGAAACCACATGTACTCCCTTCACCTCTGGCTTGAACTCGATCAGATACAACATTTCGTCGATGCGATATATATTCGCTTTCTGGCTGCCGCCATTTGGCTGAATTACTCTAGCCTCTACCTCCGCTGCATCAGCCTTGGGTAAGTGCAGTGCAACGTGTGTCTCGCGTCCCGCCATCACCAATGGCACCTACAAAAAAACTTCTTGCCTGTAGCCACAAACGGCAAACACTTCAAGCAAATTTAGTTCCGAAAAGTAGGGGAGTTTATTGGATGAGAGAGATGAGCCAATCCTCCCTCTACCCACAAGGAAGTCCCATTTTAATCTCGCATAACCGTTCGCTTCCTATTCAGCCATCAAGTAACTAACGTTTTACACGAGAACGTTAGCCCCCATAAAACCATAAAATGGCGCTTGCGATTTTTTATGAGACTAGGAAAAAACGCGAACCACACACATCACGAGAAAAACTTGCCTGAGCAATTTGGGTGCTGACCACTTCTTCGACGTTTCCTATTCCCTCTCCAATACATTCCACAGTGAATGGGCTTCCTGAAATATATCTCAATGTACCTCTGAAGTTAAAGACATTATCCCTGTAGAATGTCGACGTCGTTGTTATAGGATGACTTCAAAGATCTCTTCCTCAAAGAACGGCAATACTCTTTTTAGAGAAAGGCAATATCTCTCTTCCCAGATGGACAAACAGAAAAGAAATATTAATGACTTGAGCAATATCAGTTTATTGCAACTTCACGAAGCCTATTCCACATAAAAAGTTGGCACAGTAAAACATCCCAGAATGAAATTTCGATAGGAACTGCAAACAGAAATTGTTGCTTCTGCTCATTTATCCCCTTCGTACTTTTCCTAGTCCCTTAATGCCAGGCAGGGCCAACATCTTTAGCCAACGCTCTGCACCTCCTATCACCAGTGCATAAGACGTTCTTTTGCCCGAAAAGTGCCCCATGCGCACCGATAGCGCAACCCCATGCTCCAGAACAGAAGAAATATGAACCTTCTGTGTGCTGATCATTAAATTTGACCACGATGGTGTATAGACCGGGTTCGGTGGGTTGGTATGAGAAGCGAAAGATGCTGTCATCCACTCCATTACATTTTACACCTGCATTCGACGGCCCGCGCACACATACGAAGATCTTACCAGCACCTTCAAAGCAATTACGATCAACACAATCATCAACGAATAATAACACGAGGTGGAGTGCAGAATTCCAACAACTATATGCACTGCTGGCGATGTTTCAACCAGATGGAATCCAAAGAGAAACCCATAACAATATCACAACATATCGTTGCAAAAATTAAGAAAAAACCAAGGAATAGTAGTTGAAGCAGATACCCGCTCGACGTGTATTGACGATAAGTTCATTGTTAAGTCGGCAGATGGCATCGGCTTTGCCCGCACCCGAAACGATCACTTTCGACGCGTCGCCGACCTCAAATGAATCATACCCACTCCACAAAACAACACGATCGTCACAAGTTGCGATAGTTCGATGAGGCGAGGTTGTCTAATGTGAACGCATGCATGAGCGAAGTCAATTTACTCTTAAAAAACCGCTGTGTTGTAAGTTAACCACTGTAACATCAAAAGAAACATACAGCCGAACAGTACAAGGATGTGAAGATTGTTCAACTACGTCCACATTAGCCCGAGGTTTAGACGAACTGTGTGAAAAGATCCTCAGTTCAAAAAAGAAAATTTTTAATGGATGGCAACTCAATGCCAGAGAAACCTAGCAAAATGCCTCACCTTTACTTTTTCTGCATCCGTCACCGACTGAGTATTTCAATACAGGTTTGCACGTGATTACTGACTGAAAATATTGTTTGCCCTCAGCTGCGTCGCCAATAACTCCCATCAACAAACGACTGTAGTGCATACACACATACGCAAGCAAAAATAAAGAAAGTATGCCTCAACGATTTCACAAGATGGATCTTCAGCTGGAAATGGGAAATAAGCGAATATGATACGAACCACCAACAAATCACAGCTCCGATCTTTCTAATTCATCAACACTTAGAAGCCCATAAAAAATTCACCTCATCATACCCAATAGCTATCGGAAATGGTGATCCTTTAACTGCGACACCATTATCTACGACAGTAATTTCATATTTTCCGGCTCCTCGTGGCGTAAATTGCACACCTGTAACTAATTATAATCAAACCCACAAAAGACAATAAGCCTCATTGATGCAAGAACCATTGAGATGAAAACTTCTCAGCATAGATGTCTCAGATGACTTACAACGAATAAAACGGCACAAATGACATCATAAAAGTTAATTTAAACTGTCGCGATATACTCACTTGTAAGGACGTCAGGTCCTTACCATGTAAGGACTCCTTACCATCCTTCAAAACGTCAGGTCCCAATGGAATGGTGGTTGACACAGAACAGACACTTAGGCTGTAATTTCATAAAAGCAATGAACGAAACTTGAAGAACAAACCAATATGATGGTCATCAATAATTCGGATTGAGCATGGTTCCGTTTCACCGTGAGGACTTTCCACTGTTGCCGACAGCTTGCTTGTCTCGGATGTGCTAACGTCCAGTGTAACCTCAAATGATCGAATCCTCTACTGCCAGCAAATACAATGACACCCACGACCATCCAACCAACGCAAGGAATACCTACCCCCCTCTTCATCCCTGGTAACCTCCAATAGTGGCAATGCAGCAGATGTGAATACGCGTTAAAGGACCTGATATAGTATGGACTTTGTTGCAGTTCTATCAATAAAGACTAACGGTCCTACTACAAACAAATAAAAACATGTACAACATAAGCTACTTTAACTTCTTTAATGGAATCAATGTATAAGCATGCAGTTGAAATTTCCATTCCATCTGTTCCAGATCTTTTCACACTGAAACGTTTTCAGACTTTTGAAAAATCATAACGGAAGCATCAAATCAATCCATTCCGTTAAGTTAATAAGAACATCAGTTACATATAACAAAATCTACCACCGCAGTGTTTGGCAGTCATGGTTCGGGAACGTCAGTCGGACGAGCAGATGCACAACTAGGTGACTGAGGACCTTCCACTGCAATTAGAGCTTTCATCCGACAAACAACTGTTAGAACACAACCTACCATGTATAACTCGGTAAAATACGAACCTCGGAAGCTGATTCGACAGAGACGTGCGAACTTTTATATCCAGAGCCAGTTGCCACCACCTTGAATGGCGATCCATTTATATGCTCACCGGCTAATTTTATATGAATCAGATATTCACCCGGAATGGGTGCGACCCACGTCACCGCACATTTCCCATTCTAAACAAACCGAAAATGACAGCATGAAAGAATACCTCATCCTTCAAATCAACTTTTGCCATAAAAGAAATTGCTCATGCCGATGATCGAGTTAGGCTACTTCTTAAATAAAAATTCGCAACAAAATTTTATCTTCTCGACACCTCGTAAAATATTCACTGCAATGCGAAAACCTCGGCAGTTGTAAAGCTACTCATCGAGACAATTTTTAGAATGAAGGAGATTAAACTCAGGTGATCACTTTCAATATTGTTTCTAGTCTTTAGAGGTGCTAAAAAAAGAGATGACGGAGCTGACCCAGACAATAGAAAAGTTGAATCGTTGCATATTTATACCTTGCTCACCTTCGAGTTCTTCTGGTTGCCCTTCTCGGGCCCCTAGATCTGTAATCCCGCTCAGCTCCGCAGCTCCTGTACGTCTTTCTTGTAAGTCGAATTGAGAAATCAAGTTCTTCTCAGCTAACAGACATTTGCGCTACAATACTCACCACCTCAGTCCTCTAATTTCGTCATAAACTGTACTCTACGCTTCAATAAGATGATTCAAGGCTTCGTTAATCCACATCAGGTTTTCATTCCTATCACTTTAGTCGTTCCAGTGCCCGCTTAACGCCCTCCAGCTCATACTTAATCCTTTGCAAATGACGCTAAAATAGTTTCACATCATCAACAAGCAAGTTAAGCATCACAAAGATCAAAAACTCGATGATTTCCAGAGATATCACTTTGCTTCAGTTCCAAAAAAATATCGCCTCTGGGGAATGCGCATTCATGCTCCAATGAGAAAACATTACGTCCTCCAACAAAAACTTCTTCGCAATTTACAGCGGGTCTTTGATGTTCTCTAACCACGGAATCCATCTCAACTACATTAAAACCACTGAATGCGAAAATCGATGCTGATCACAAGCACGCTTGCAGGAGTAAAAAAGCGCCAACCCCTTCGTCACGAGTGACGATTTTCGCACGAGCGACTCCTTCGATGAGCACAGCCAACTTTTGAGCATGTGCGGCCTTTGTAGTAATGACAAATTCAGCTGGCTGTCCAGCAACCGCCCTCTCAACGCCCATACCCTCGATGAAAATCGATTCATCTTCATCTTCTACATAGAAATTCACCGGGCTTCCTGGTATTTCGTTGTTTGCCTCCTGTACTGATAGTATATGTCGTCCTTTCTCAACGGGTGCGTATTCCACAAGCACCTTTCCGTCGCCAACGCTCTGCAATTAAGCCCAATTTCATTTCAGTCAAATACGATAACGACCACTAGGCACCTTGTGTTATGTGCAATGCAATTTCGGTGAGCATGATGTCGAAGTTCAAAAAAGACGCAAGCAACACTGATGGTTTCAGCAGCAGTTAACGATCATGACCCTCTTTGACGATGCAGTTCAACTATTGGTTGAAAATAACCGAAGGAAACAAACGAAAAGCACGGGTAAAAAGAAAAGTTAAGATATTATCATTACCGCTAATACCTTAATTGGTATAGACTGACATTTTCCTGATGGAGTGGTGACTCTTGCTTCGAACTCCTCAAGTCTGCTCGGGCTCCCAACATGGAATTCGAAGCAACGCGGTTTGCCCGCAAGTGAAGCACATGACTCCATCACTTCCGACTTGAGCTCATCTAACTCTAAACTCCTCTCCAGAATCTCTGATCCTCTGTGTTTCTCCAACTCCTGCACTGGCAGACACTGAAACACCTACGATGTTAGATGAGCCTCCAAAACAGCGGGCGCACGAGATAAAAAACGAAGAACAAAGAGGAAAACGAGCAAAACAACGAATAAAAACTACCAATTATGCTATCCTGGGGCATCACAACTTTGCTTGATATAGAATGCAATAACGATTTCAATTACAAAAATCTGAGACAAATTCACAAGAACTTTCAATTTCCCTCGAAGCCACAGTAAGTATATCACTAGAATACTATTGAATGAAGAGAGTTTCTTGCCGCCGATACAGGCAGACACAGACGTCTTCAATAATAATTCCGGCAATATTCATTGAGGGTCCACAGACTTCACTCCACTTTAAGAGAACCCTACTTTCAACATCCGTTTTCTATCCTTTAAAAATACAGCGAAAAAAAGAAACGAGATTGGCATAAACGTTCATATTCCCAACGGCTACTTAGAGATGTTCAATCCACAAACCCGGGAGGAAAATAGAGTCGAAACTCTGGCTGCTCCAAATATCCGCCATCTGATCTTTAGAACGCAAATCTATTCGACGTAAAATTGAAACTCTAGCAAAACTAAATGCTTACATCCTTAAGCACTGCATCATAATTTCGGCTGAAACCAATTAAAACCACATATATTCGTTGCACTGAAAGTAATGGTGAGAAACTGCAGTAATCACATCCGTGTTGGGCAGCTTTCTCTCACAACGTTTTTCGCATTTTCAAGTTGAAAATCTTGATGAGAAGATAATCAAGGTTTACTAGGAAACTAACTTCTAATTCGACCATAATATGGAAAAAGAAAAAAAGTACCTCGAACCAGATGACTCCGCCTGGGATTTCCCTTCCTCCATAAAGGAGCATTACCCTGTGCATTCCGATTGAGAAAGGAGTGAGGGTGACATAATAGAGGCCATCCTCGACTCTCTTGATATCCGCCTTCACCTCACTTCCAGGCGATGAAAGCACACTGAGAGCACCGCTTCCGGCACCACCAACATCAATCGCAAACCTTTTAGATTCACCTTCACCCCAATAATCCTCTTTGGGCATATCTGTAAAAGAAGCGATTTACTCACAGAAAGCCAACGATGCCGCACCTTCAATCCTTTCTTCTCAGGACAGGAATTCCACATACACCCCTTAAATATATCAACTCACGAAAAAAACCAGTACAGTTTTCCCCTCCCTCTCCCCCCCGCCCAAAAAAATAGTGGAAGCGACCAGTATTAAATAATAATAATATTTTTATATTCACCTGCATATGAAACGGATTCGTGTCTTCGTAAACCGCAATGTTTTTGGAAGCACTAAAAGCCCTTTGGTGCGACAGGAACGATCGTTATTCAATGCGGAAAACATGAGCTAAGGAAATCCCGAGACATACCAATGATGATACACTTATCCGCTTCCCCAATCGGCTTGCAAGTGAGCTGATAATAGAGTGCAGATGCTGGATCACCATTAATGAATATGCGAAGAATATAGATACCAATAATATCCGGTGTAAAGCGAACGATATACTTCCGATCACCAGATGCTGGTTCAGTTACCACTTTACGCAGCTCACGGTCTGGACCCTGAAAGAAATCGCATCCGGCAACCTCTCTTCGGAGAACTCCGTTTTTAATCAGGCTGTATTCTTCTATTTTCAAGCAACCAGTCAGCAATATGATGAGCAACAAGGCATTGCTTGTTTCTGACGAGTCAGCAACCGCAAAAATTTATACAAAAAGGATTTTTTCAAGTTTCACCCTCCATCCCCTCCGAATCATTCTGTCCCAGTCCGAACGTCTATCATTCCCTAGGCATTCCTTAGTCAGCCCAGAAAAAAATTGGGAAGGAAATTGCTACAAATGGAAGTTAGCAGTTGGCTATTTCCGAAATCCCATTATTTTAAAACTTCTGTTAAATAGAGTCACAAAAATAACCACACGCAGCTATCCAATCAGCACACCACTATCATGTTTCCTTCGGCATACTCTTAGAGGATGAGATCCTAAGCGTGGCTGAAGACGCTTTCGAATCCACTTCATTACGATTCTGTTTCGCCCTAACAAGTTGCTGTCCCTCAGGAACGGTAAGAAAAGAAACAAGAAGAAACGGAATCCACTGTGCAAATACATAAGATTTAATTACCTAATGAGGATAACGCACTAAATAGGCAAAATGCCTCGACTTCACTAGCTTATTTCGAGCAACAAGCAGGAGACGGTATCAGAACATCCCCTCCACGTTGACAGGAGAGAAGTAACACTGCGACGATGTGGCAATGACCAACCAAGCAATTTCCTCCCTGTTAGACTATCTCGAACATAGTGTTACGACAATCGCTCTGTATGTGATGAGCGCCAATGAGTGTCCAACTACCTCACTTTTGTTAGTTGACCTTGCTTACCTTTAACTAGCCTCATTTTGCTGTATTAATCAGATTTGACTAATTTACCACTCGATTTGCTCCATTCAACTGCTCTGCTTGGACCCTTCACACCGCTGATAAGGCAAGACCTATGGACATCTTATAAATGAAAACCTTATGAATTAAACTGAACAATCAAACTATAAAAAAATTGCAGTGGACACAACGCGTTCACTTCGTTTCGACAAAGAGGCTACATTAAATGACAAGCAACAAACAGATGGCTGAAATTGGATAAACTGGATTGGAATTTCCGACAAACAGAAGCTTTATCCCGCATTTAAGCACCCATATGCAATACAACTTGGTAATTTTCTACTCGAACACTTTATAAGTTTCGAAGTATGCGCAACGAAGTCATAATAATATATCATCAAAAGAACTTTAACACCCCATACAATAAGCCGCTCGCTATAGGAAAACCTACCTCCACCTCAAAAACAAGTTCTTCGTTCATGCGAGGATTGACGAAGCTGGCGACGAATGAAAAGAGCTGTGATGCAAGCATTTCACGGGGAAAGCTATCACCTTCAGTACTCTTCAACTCGATACGATCAGATAAAGGTTGTTCCGTAATGACGAAGCATAATGGGCTGAAAAAAAGATCATATTTTTTATGCGCAAGCTTAAACTCTCTCCAGAAATTGAAATCATCCTCATCTCACCGATAAATAGCGCCCAATCCACTTCTATTTCCTTCCCTTCTTCCCTTCTTCTCCTCCTCTCCGTCGTCCACGCAAATCTAACTCTGAAAACGCGTCAACAGAACTTATTTCTCATCAAAGCCTAAATTAATTACTTCAGTCAATCCCGAGCATTACAATCTAAGTCGCCGTAAGCAGAATATATCACCCAGAAATGCACAAAAAGATCAGCAGCATCTAAGGTTATTTCGCTCCTAAGGACTTTTATATATACCGCATCAACGTGCGCAAAGCCAGACATTTACCACCTAAGAAATATCAGTGAGGAAACCCCAACGCAAAATTCCATAGTTACAGGCTATATGGAAAACCTGGAAAATATTGTAACAACTTTTACTTCATAAAACAAAACTGAAGAATCCACGACTCCGTGAAATGTCTAAACATCGCATGCGGTTCATTGGTGGCTCCACATGAAACCTCTCTTGGTAGAACATTTGCATTAACGGTCCGACATAAACACAGCGAGCACTCATTTTTGCTTCGCTCGTTGCTCACACAGAGCCAGCTGGCTACATACTGTATCAACCTCAACCACACACTGTTCCATTTATTCGCTGTGAGGCCAACATCGCTTAATTGCCTTGAAGTGTTAGCTAGACTACTAGAGAGTGCTTCACACCCGAAGAAAAACAACTACAACCAATAACTTCCACCTCTCAAACGAATGGTGTAAAATTTCAAAGCAAATTTAGCATTTAATTCCAAAACAACCGCGATAACCTTTTCGTAATTGGTTGTCCTCCATAAAGAACATCCAACAGAATCGACTCCTTGACATCATCGGAAATCGTGAATGTTACACAATACACGCGTGACTCTAACTCCTCGATGAGAGGCTGCTCGAATCCTGCCGGCAGACGCGCTTCTATCGTTTCAGCTGCTGTGTGCGATGCGTCGATCACAAAACTAACTGGCAAACCACGTTGTGCCACTCCCTCAAACCCGTGCAGCTGTATCTTCGATACATCACGTTCATAATCTGCCATCACCATAAAGGGAGATCCTGGAGACAACGGCAACAAATTAAAGGCAGCAATGCAAATTAACCAAAATATTTACTTGCAAAAAAGCTCGCTGTCATGGGTCGATAACACATCAGCGACATCTGCCTTCAAACCGAATATCTGCGGCGGCAAACTGATGCGAGCGAGCTGTGTAAATCCATATATAAAATATATATAGAAATCCAACCAGTAGGCCTTTCAGATACTGCCGCCATATGGCACAATAAGCGTAGGCCTTTTCGTTGACCGGCAGTTAACCAATCGAACGCCCTCAACCATGATGTCAAAGTAGCACTCCACTTCCCTATGTTACTTGAGCGCTATGTAGCCGTTTTTTTCTGAAGCACTCGGTGCTGTCAAAAATCAGAACAATTATCTCGATAGCGACGAATGAGCATAAAAAAAAAACTTCAGTGTGTGCTAAAACATCGCATTTGAGCCATAAACCAGCTAAAGAAATATAAGACAATCAAAGATCTCAAAGTAACACACTACCACAATGAAATTAGTCATTCTGTGAATGAGTTCCAAAAACTGATAAAACAGATGCGAGAAGCTCGAGCTCATTCCTTAGTAATATTCTTATTACAGCTATCCATGACACTATTAGAACCACCTAAATGCGTAAACTGTAAAACTAATAACGACGAGAGATCAATAACGTACAATGCAACCGAGAGGCTCAAGTTGTGCGGCGCATGTGACAAGTGGGATCTTCAACGCATCGCAAAACCAGGCTGCTGCCATGGTCATGGATTGGAAAAACGGATAAATGAATGAAGAACGTGTGAAAAAAACTAGTTCAACTTCAATGTTGCGTTTCTTTAAAATTCATCGCGCTGATTCAAAACGAAATCATACCAAAACATACAACATCGTGTGCACTTCAATTTAAATACATTACTTGCGCTGGATGACGATAAGGGCAATTCGTGAAGCATCCTACCTCTATCGAAGGATTTCATTACTACAACTCATAATTTTAGAGGAAATTCAGTTAAAGGCGCCACAAATATCAAAATTTGAACCCAAAGAAGGGCATCACTAATTTTATCATAAAACGTCTTCTGCAAAGAAATATCTCAGCAATTTACCAGGAACTGATTGCTTTACGTCGCCAAATCGAATGTCAATACTATGGAGACCCGGCGCCGATGGGATATACTCAACCATACACGAACCGTCGTCTCGCATCATCACAGTTGACTTCGTTTCATTAGGCCCTTTTATTGCTATAGCCACGTCGCCATGACCTGCATCCTGCAAATTACACAAATTCTTGACGATAGCCACTGGTCGCAGTCGACAACTTGAGTAGTTGTTTCAATAATAACAAAGGAATGACTGCGTGATTCACCTACTGATCGGCTCAAATGGCAGATATTGCAGACTAAAAACTCTACAGAACGAGAAAGCTAATGAGAATAGGACGCGTGGTCAACAGAGAGAAAAAAAGAATAAAAAATTCAATCAGTGAGACTCTCAAATTTGTTTGCCTTCATTTTACAGTAAAAATTACACCGCTACAGGGAGGCTGAGAAACAACCAAGCCCATACAATTAATGAAACTAAGACAGTTGCCGGTATTGTCCTTTACTGTCTAAGTCAAAATTCAGATGTACCGCTGTATCGACAGTGAATTTCGCCGTTTCACCCACTATCGCTTTGTGAAGTCCATCTCCTTCTGCACGACATTTGCTTGCATCGGGAGGGCGGCGTATTTGAACGACTGCTTCCTCCACAACGATGCCGTCGAATAGCACGCACAACGTTACCTCCTCTTCGGAAACAGCTTCCCAATCAACTAAACTCTGACATCCCCATGATATGTGTAAAAGAACAATCAACTCACATATGCTCCGTACATTTTATATGACACTTGCCTGAAAACCTGGAGCTTCAATCAACTTCCTGGTCCAAAATTAAGGGGAAAGGGAGAAAAAGACGAAGAAGAGGGGTATTCTCCGTTCAGAGCAAAACTTCAGCAGTATGGCACTGTGGCTGACGGAAATTTTAGCGCAATTATCTGAGGTTCAGTGGCAGCTTATGATCACCATCTATAACGCTAATGGTTCAAAAACCACAGACGCTATAAGAAATAAGGTCAACCTGTACGCCATGCTCCAATATCGAATATATCCTATATTTTAATCTCCTCCCCTTAACCTCCCAATTCCGACCTAGAATGGAAGCAGTCCCAGCATTTATCAAAAAGACTAGTCTGCCCTTCACCCGAAAGAAAACCCTTCTGCACCTGACGAATCATAAATAAAACTTTCTATTTGCTATCGCATTAAATGCTTTGCCACTTCAAGAAAGATATACATATTGCAAGCACAAATTAAAATAAATGCTACAGCTATCTTTCGCGGTTATTTTAGTCAGTGAAAACCTTCATGCAAACTACCCAATAAATCCAAAAACAAATATGTAAATAAACAGACAAATAAACGAGTAAATAAATGAATAAATAAACAAATAAATGGGCAAATGAACGGAAGACTTATAGACGAAAGGCAGACACCACCAACCGGTATATACTCCATCCCCTTGTCCAACCAACATAAGAGGGCTTTCAGTGCCACGCGAATCACGCTGCACTACCTCCAATCCTCGTCCGCATGACTGAATCCCCCCAGTATCAATCGAAAGTTCTCTGTGCTCTCCCACGATTACATTTTCTAAAAAAAAACATTTATATATGTAACACGAACCTCATAAATTCCATGTTCTTCATGAGTCCTCTCCTAATAAAACGAGAAAAAAAGACTGAAAAAGTATCACGACAAAGCTTATACACATAGTAATGCCCTACCTCATCGAAGACAATCATCCTAGCAGAAAATAAGCACGGTACATCAAGTCGTACTAGTTGCCCCTCCCTCCTACCTCGTGCTTTGAAAGCCGGGTTTCACTATTCCCAACTCCGTCGCTTAACGACTATCCACAATGCCATCATAGGAAAATATAAAACTAGTAAGTCATAGCAGAATCGAACGAGGACCATGATATCACATTAACCCATCAAATAACATATACAACCGACGTCGACAAAAGCCTTAAAGAATCGCCATCAACCTCCTTGACTGGGATGTACTCCTTTAAATAAATAGATTAAAAACGAGCAAAAAATCACGCTTCCAAGGCGATTATTCTCCAGAGCTATCAACAAATCTTTTTGTACCAGTCTGAAATATCCATTATGTTTTCCAAGCGATACTTCCGAGAACCTGTTCTTGATCCATGGCTTCCTATTACTATAGCTTCGCTCAAATTAAAACTAATCCTACACTAACCCAATTCTATCCCTCCCCCACCCTCCCTCCTCCGCAGCGCTCTACAATACTCGAAAATAAGTTCACATAAACACTTCTCCAACCTGACTACGTTCAAGATTTGTTAAGCGACAAATTTCTCTACACAATTATCACTTACAACAACAAAAATGGACACCAAAATCACGAAAGAAATTCCTCACTTAGTTTGCGAAATCCTTTCAGCTGGATCCGAGAGAGATCCACCGGAGGTTCCACAGTGACATCAAAAACACCAGCTTCCTCCCCGTCAAACAGCACTCTCAACTGAAAAACTTATCGCCTTCCGCAAAACATTTTACTACTGCTTTAATACGATCCAGTTACTTCGGCAACATCAAACGCTCCTCGCAATGCACTTTGCAGTTTTCTAGACGAGGAACATGTTTTGTACAGTTTACACGTAACTTCCTGTGCTCAATCCTCCTCGAACATATAAAGCTCGCCTTCATATGAGGTTATTTGCTCTGTTCCCCACCTAACGAACATTCATCGCCCACAATGAAGCTCTCGAATAACAAATAAGTAAATGAATATATAAGCAGGCACACAAATAAGACAAAAATATTGACAGTCTCTGCTGGTTGGAGTGTCTACAGCCAAACATATATGACACATTCCGGTCCAGCAGAGACTGCGCCCGCGAAGAACTATCGATGCATATTACCTGTGCGTCCGTGCACTAAACACTGGACACCTGTAAAAACTAAAAAAGTCACGTTTATGCAGCTGCTGCACTCAGACGACCGATCGACGAGGAATTAGCCAGCCACCGTATTGTTTCGGAGAAAGAGAAGGATGCTCCCCTTCCCCATCTCTCTAAATATTGAGCAAAATTTTTTCATAGAACTCTTTAAATAAAGCTCACAAGCAGTAATATTCCCCTCACAAAAAAGCGTTCAACGCCTGCATCTGAATGCCTCACTGGAAATACTACTGTCCATTACTAGCTCCCTTTAACTTCTACCTCAGAATTGCGTCCCACCTGTACTTTAAACAGAATTTTTCTATCTCCCAACTTCGTTCCCCTTTCCAACAGGGAAATCTAATGAGGAAATGGAACTTAATGGGAAGTAAGGGGTGCTTGAAGAAAAGCAACAGCAAACAAATCGGTATGAAATGTATCACCTTATAATCGCCAGCTTTAGGGGCAGTAAAGTTCGCGACGTACATGTATTCGCCACTGCTGCTTATCGTGATTGGAATATGCGAGTCGTTATTGCCAACCAAATCCGCCTCAACAACCTCCGGAATAAACTGCTCTGCACTGATCAAAAGGTCGACATCATATCCTTCGTGAATAGTATCAGCCGGTAGAAGCTTGCACGACTGTTTGCATTCATGTTCAACATTCACCTGCATTAAATAAAAATTATACTGGGCAGGCGTCCACAACAGTCATTTAGTTGTTAAACTTATGCAGAATGCAACATATCATCTCAATAAGTAACCTATTGAGACGATTGGAGATGATCATAAATGCTAGCACTTCCTCTTCTCTCCTTAAGTGGATGGCAATAACCCACCTCTTCCCTCCCCCTCTCCCTGCCAACTTCTCAACATCCACCCACTTCGATCATACACCGACGTCCAATCAAAAATATAGGCAAACGATTAAAACGCGATACTTCAAGGCCTTGAGAGACCTTCAACCGAATATCTCACTGACTCAGAGCGCTTCTCTATAGCTGAATGTTTATATACACAGAAATCTATGGAGGACTCGAGAAGCTACTGTGCTAAACGTTGAGGTTTATTTGGCCCTAAAGGAGAAAAAAATTGCCAGTGTATGGAGGTGATGGAGGTGGCGAAAGAGAGTGATAGCGGGAAAGTACGACGAAATCACCTTCATGCTGCCAACCTCACTCAAAACCGATCGCTCTTAAGAGTTCTAATAATCCCAAAGAAAGACCGAATTACGAACGTCTTCACAGTGGCAAAAGAACAAACATCAAGTCAAGATTCACAGAGGCCGGGTGGAGGAAAAAGTCACAGCAGAAACTATAGCAAAAATAGAGAACGAATCGGGCATCAATGTTTATTATGGTGTCAGCGCAACGTTCGAATATATTAATTCACAACCATTTTCACAATTTATCAAATCACTAGCAGTTCGCACCAAAATAGAACAAACCATCCTTTCGTGAAATTCGGAGATTCCAAGAAGACTTTAAGAGAAACCTCCCGGGAAATTCATAAGAAAATAAGGCAAATCTTGGCAACACGATAGCCTATCCAAAAAAATAAACCTTAAAAATCATCCAGCATATGTCAAATTCAGTGAGGTATTTTACAGTCCTGAGATTATGCAAAGAAAGCATTTCAAGTGACGTGCTGCTCCCCACATCAACTCCTCCACGAAATGAATCCTCGACATAAAAAGGATGTCCGCTACATGCAATTATCAGAACTTATCCCCGTAAGGCTTGACAGTGAACTCTCAGCTTCGCGGATCTTGGACCTCAGGACATGCCCCAAGTTTTTCAAAAAATACTGCTTTCAAAATTCATACTTTCGACAATCTCCCACATCAATCTCAGGGTGTGACGACGCAAAACTTTGAGAGTAAAACGCTTCCTAAACGAATAAAACATCCAACAATGCTAAATGCCGTCGTTCGGGAGAAATTAATAGGACGAAAAATTATTCATCCACTGAAGAAAAAACATCGAATCAACCACTGACTGGTTCTTGGCCTTTATCATATACGTCAAGTCACATTTTATTCCTTAGCGTGCGAATAAGCTCATCCACTCATTCCTGATGCTTACACGCAAATTCATAAAGGCACTATGTCCCGATGTCCACTCACAACCTAATGACATCCCACTCAATTATCTCAGCGAATAATTCACACAGACTCATGTCGTGCCACTTCAACGGACACTCGTAAACATCTGGAGAATGCGGAAGACAGACAGCATCGAAGATGATGCCATACGCTCCTCTACAATAAATTTAATTGCCTTATATCCCGAAAAAGAGACAAAACGAAATCGGAAACACAGCATACCACGAACGGTGTGCCTGGTATAGCCACATTAGCAAAAGAAACGAGCACATAATGACGACCGATGCATTTTGGCAAGAACGCACATTCAAAAACGCCCGGCTGACATTCTTTGAGGCTGACTGGTAATTCCACGAAGTCTCCATCCAGAATCGTTACTGCTGGCGCTACTCCTTCTGAACACGATAAATGCCTTCATTACCGGCCATCCAACCAAACTGAGGACGCTAATTATCAATACAACTCCAAACTTAAAAATCAGAACCATAAAAACAATAATAAACAGTCAAAACAACCTCTTCTAGTTTCCTGAAAGACAACTGAAGTGACTATAACAGAAACGACTAACCTGCTTATTTTACTTCAGTACGACGTGTGAAGATCTGACACAATGACCGAACAACCTAATCAATGAATAGCAGAGAATAATGACAAGGCACCCCTCTTAGAACTCTCATAATTAAGGGACCACCCTCACTTATGAGAGCTTCAATCTTGGCCACTAAGCTTATGCTACCTCTTATTGGTTGGCAATCTTACTACATGTGTAATTCCGTGAAGGGTGAAGAGCCCACTACCTTTATTTCGGCCACCTATAAAAGCGCTAAGCCCCTTCTACTCTTGCCATCGCCAAAAGCAGACTCTATAAACGGCCAATGGTGAAATTGGTTACGATATGTTCGAGCTACAATGTATGCACCGCAGAAAATATGGAAGAATGGTATGAAGTATTTCTGGTGGTTCACTAATAATGAGGATAGAGATCAAACAGCGAAGATCGCTAGTCTGCGAATAAAACGGTCAGAAGTCATCGAGTCTCAAAGACCCCGCACGACGGCATATCGTTATAGATAAGAATCGCACTGAAATTTGCCTCTCAGCTTTCTTGCAACGGCGCCTACTTTCCCTTCCATTTCGATCTTCATTCAGGTAAAACATAAAAACCCTAAACAGACATTGAAACCTGGCTTCAAATGCTAATATCTGAAGTGCATTCATAAATGGTTCCCTTAGCCCCATACCTTACTCCCATTTCCATGCCATAAATTCGTCCTTCGCTTAGAATCTTTTCTGACCCTATCTGCACCCTCTAGATGACTTCTTCGAGTAAGCCTCATCCAGTCTTTTTTTGGAATTATAAGTAAATCCACAACAGTACATTAATGACAAATATATTAATAAGTAAATGAATTCGAAGGAAAGTGGCGATTCTCGTGTTCTTTCCTCCTAAAAGGTAACCCACCTGACGAGTTAGCGGTATCAATCGTGAATACCACCTCCTTGCACGCCACTATACGTTTGTGAGATTCGATGCCAAAAATGCGGCTATTTGCAGCACTCACTGTGCCAACACCTTCATCAACGACCACTATAAACGGTGAACCACTTATGTGTTCACCACCACTGGTAACGGCCACCTCGTAAATCCCGACCCTCTCCGGCTGCAATCACCTAGCATTTTATACGAAACTATTCATCGACTACCCGGTACTCGGAATAAAATAGCAACTCCAACGGAACATAATTTCTCCATAAGCCCATCTTATCGGTCGGTACGCATTTATAGGTAACTGAAAAATGGAATGCAAAGATTACTGAAGAAATCCTCCCCCTAACACCTTTCGCACCTACGACACGCATCGCGAACATTTCTCTCTTAATTCTCGGCTCTTATTGAACCAAAGTAGAATCTAATGGTCTCGGCAGCATTTGACTGGCACCAACTTTAGCAACTTCATGAATCCAATCAAGACGTGATGAGATCTGCAGGCCTACAGTTCCTCTTTGGAACTTCAACATTTCCGAAGAATCATGAGCGAAATCTCATAGATTCCCATCACCCTCCCTTTGAATAATCCTCATGATCCTTCACGAAAATTGGCTAGAGAAAAACCCCAACCGATTATCAACCCTATGCAAATAAATTAGAACTGAAAAAACTAACGCCAAAGAGCATACGATAACGATGCGTACCCTATATGCAACCAACATGAATCCGTCCTCGAATTCAGTGCACTGCATTAGCTCGACCACGTTCCCGTCCGAATCTTTCACACTGATATCTTAATAACAAATCCATTTCACATTTCTTAAGCCCACTACTGCACCTAGAAGTCCGATGATCTATCAAAAATAGATAAATGCCCCTCTGTAAAACCCAAGACCACACTAGAGGAAATGAAAGTCTTATGAAAGAAGCATACCATCGACCACCACCCCTAGAGCTTCTGGTGTTGTTGCTAATCAATCTTAAGGTCACTGCCATCAGGCCTTGTTGAAACATTTCACTCCCAATTTGCTCCACAATATAAAAAAAAAAAACCAATTCCTCACTCCAGAAATTGCTGAGTAAAATATCAGGCGCTATGGGTACGCTTTTGACCATAGACAACCTATTTCAGCTGAAACCTTTTCGTTGGCAATTCACAGTATAAGCGTTACCGACTTCATCGGTAGGCGACATTTTCTGCAGGCAAAACGTGCATGGCTGTTTTACCACTCCATTCTGCAGACCAGGTCCAAACGCACGCACACGCGATATGCACGGACCCGCAACCTCAACCTGTAATTGTAGAGTACAATCAGAAAAACGGTATTATAGAGAAAAGACGAAAATTCAAAACACCTAAAGCAAAGCAAACATCCCTACTTGCATATTTTTCACTGAATGTAATGTTGCACAACATCGCAAGCTGCTGTTTCATCCACAGCACAAATACGCCATTACTGTATCGCTGCAAATTAAACAAATCGGATCCATTAAATCCACAAGTGGATAGTACCCATTAAAAACATTAAAGGCATGACTGATTCCTACAGGTTGCTTCTATTCTGATCTAAATTGATCCTTTCCCCTTCACAACTGCAAGTTTAGGTGAAAGTTAGTCGTCGCTTTGTTCGCATGCAGATCTCGAACTGATGATCTTCGTCTTCCTGGCAGATGCTCTAATGACCAAACCCACAGATACGAAGCACTTAATCATCAGTTCCATAATATGAAGTATTATCAACCGCTATTTCTCACATAATGCGACGATATGATAAACAAGTAACACCACAGTGGACGCAGATATGACATCGCCTGGGACGATGATCTTATATCACTGTTAGCGTCTTACATTGGAGACAAAACTGCATTATTACAGCGAAGCTAACTTCGCATTGCTACACTAAAAAGTCTAGCATATGTCAAATGACGGCAAATGATACACCACCAACTGAAAAACGAAATTTCAGTCGCATGGTATGCGGAACAAAGCGCAGTCGTGACTAAGTCTACCACGTCCCCACATTTCGCGATCCTCCTTTATCAGCTTCTAGAAATACTGCAGGGCCAAAATTTCAAACGTTTCTAAAATATGCCCCCTATCTGTCGTCTCCCCTTCCACCGTTCTACTTTGCTGAGCAACATCTTGTTCTATTGCCAAAAAAAGCTTGCATCTACATTTGGTAAGTGAAGGGAGCATGACGAAAGGTGAGATCAATTGTACAGTACAGTCAACTTACAACATTCCGCTGTCGTGTGTGGTCGAAGTAGCAGCAGTCCTATTTACTACCGCAGATGAATAACAAACATGGAATCTCGGTCAATTAACCATGTAAGATAGAGCAGCCAAATAGAAAAAGCTAATAAGGAAGAAGCATGAAGAAGTGCAAGATGAATAAACTCACAAGAACTGTGTCACGTTCGATGTCGCCCTCATCACATTCGATAACTACCTCGTAAGAGCCCTCCACCACCGGCATATAGCAGAACGCCCACACTTTCAAGTCCTCTTCGAAATAATCCTTCACAGGCACGTCGCCCTCTGCAATAAACAAAAATCGTTTCTTAATGAACTATTTCCTCGTACAAGTAACTTCCACCACAAGGTTCAAATTTTCAGAAAACAAGTATTATGTGGTCAGCCATCGCAAATGCAGTCAAAGATTAATTTTTAAAACACTCACAGAAGCACAACAGAACCATAATTCTCCGACAAGTCTTCATTTCTACTCAACGTCACATACGCAAATAAGCCTAAATAGAGATGCTCGTTTGCATCGCCTCCATTTTCCTTAGAGGCTAGAGAGTGCAGGAAGGATAACGGACGGAGAGAGGAGTTGCTTCATCATAACTAAATTTCCGATACTAACAGACTACTCGAGAAATGGCACCAGTTGCTGCGTTGAGTTAAAGCATTACACTGAGTTATTCTCATATATCTCCTCAAGCACTGAGTTAAAACCCCATCATGCGAGTATTTTTATATACTGACCTCAAGAAGCACTGGAACTAAAAAAGTAGACTTTATTCAGCTGAGCCTACAATTCCTTACTGACTCACCGGGTCCTTTAACGTGAACGTGAGGTCGAGTCACGGGATGTCCGGTTGCCTTAAGGAAGATGTATACGATGTCAAAAATGCGGATACCTTCTTTCGCAATCCCTCGGCCCCAAATTTTTAGCGGTCCTGCTGAAATAGGAATGAGTAAATACCTGCAATATGTGGGAGTGATTATTATCAAAAACTACTCGAGGATTTATCAAATTTCTAAGAGAAGAGATGTGACAACTCAAATCCCATCGCATCGTATTTTCCAATGACAAAGCAGCGCTTAGGAAAAAGCATAAAACGGAATTTTGAGATTTCGATAATTCCGATTGTAAATAAAAATAAAGGAAGGATTTACTGTGGCGGTCACCTGAATCATTAAAGGTAAGAAAGGACACGACGAAGGTCTCTACTTTGGTGCCAAACTTCCAACAAAATCCATCAAAGAGATGATCGAAAATACTAATGAAAAAAGGAGAGTTCACTTAGGCCACACTCACCTCCGGAACCTTTTTGGCTAAATGCACATCCTTGAAGGCTGAGAAAGAAGGCATTTGTGATTAGGTGGTGATGAAAATAAATTTAGTAATACTGTTGAGCATATCAGATTGTTTCCCCTGCGTAATACCTTGCGAGGAAAGCCAAAGGTCGAACCCTCTACCAGTGCTAAACAGAGGTTAGGCGGCAGTTAACATCGTATTCGATATCCTTTTCACTGTATTCTAACGTCCTGCTTGTTTCAAAAAAAGGTCTCTATCAAGCCCTAACGGCATAAAATCATACTCGAAACTGAAATAACTCTCGAAAGGTTCGCATGCAAAACTGAAAGCAAAGAAGCAAAAAACAAAAACAATTTCATGCATACAAATCCTTTTTAAAACTCGCCGCTCCTACCGCTACTTCACAAACTCCACAGAACACTAAGCAGTTATCTTTAAAAGCGATAGATTTCAAGTCCACGTGCGTGAAAAATAAATAATCTTCAAAATAAACGTATTCAATCAATCCTTCCAGCGGGCCTTAACAGGATGTGCGCCCTGGCACTAAAAAACTGTCAATATAAGAATGATTGATTCTAAGGACAGATGGATGACCGGATTCTATAAAGAAATATGACCGGCTATTTCCAAAGAAATCCCGCCTCAACTTCTTACCTGCTAATCTTCATAGCAGTGAAGACGCATAATATTAAACTTCCCCAAAGATATGGATCAATCACTGCGGTAAAAGCATACATTAAAACAAGCCTATGAAACGTTGAATACACACCTCGGGGTCGAACACTGAAGGTGAAGGGACTTCCCACAATAGGTGCCCCATTCCATAACACGCTCACTGCATGCAATCCGTTAGTCTTTGGTTGAAATTCTGCACGGTGCGTCTTACCATCCTCACTCACTGCCAACACGTATTCACGTCCACTTGGATCACTCACCGTTACCTGAGAAGAGGTGCCTTCAACGTACCTTTAAAAAGGCACTGACCTTCGACTAAGCAGGAACAAATCAATAAAGTCCACAGAATAGACTCGCAAACGTGGGTTCTTTCAACAAGGCAATAATGGCAATATTAGCAGAAATGAAATTACAAGCCATATCGAATGAGAATGACTATGGATGGCATCACCCATCTGATGCTGACACCCCACGTAAACTTTAAATTCCCGCACGCCTGCTGAATACCTGCTCTTCCAACGACATCATGTAATCATTTTCCAGTGGTGGCCAATTTACTGAAAGCACTCAAACTCTTCGTTAACACCGCCTTCAAATTCGAGTTACTTCGTGTACTACTGGGTTATTAAAATCCACTTCACAAATAAGACATCATTCCATCAGTGACCAATTAATTTAACAGCAGCCTCTAATTTTATGACACCACTGCTTCCATCGCATATATCCCACGAAGGTCAAGCTACTTCTCTGTGTACTATCGAAGCAATAAAACCATAATTAACCAGAAACCTTTGTTCTTTCCTAATTACTCCTAACTCCCTCAAAAACTGGTCAGAAAGTACTCATTTCGATAGACCAAGCACCTGTATTGGCATTGATTGCATACTGTACGGCGCAATGCCCACATATTTAAATAGAGAAAACGCAAAATAAAATACTGGATACGCCGATCTTCGCATCCTTATCGATGCAATCCACATTCTTTTGTAGAGATGTCATTCCACCACGTATGGATGTACCTTTTTGCCCATCAGATACAATATACGCTACACAGTTAGGATGTCTTTTATATCCAAAAAATACCTCAGTAACGCCATCTCCAGCATTTTCCAGACTGAACATCACCGGTTTACCAACTTGTGCAACTTCATTATAAGTGAAGCGATATTCTGCAGCCACCACCATCGTCTCGACGAACAACTCCAACGAATCCTCACCTGTCGCTTCCCGCAACTTTAGAGTCATCTGAATCTCAATTAGACCTTAAAATGGTAGCCCAACTTAAACCTACACCAATAAATGCTGTAGCACAGCCATAATAGAAGAGAATCGTTATTGCATTCAAAGCGTAAAGATATTAAACGCAAAAAAAATTACGGCTGATAAAAGTCCGCAACAAAACCCTTCTCAGACAAAACGATGATGCATCAATAAGCAGAAATAAAAAATGAACCCCGAGACATAGTTTCTCGATTGAATGCATAAGCAATCGACTTCCTCTGAATGTCAATTTGGGTGACCACTCAAGGAGATAAACGAAATCTTCGAAACTCCAGGATGGCAATAAACATTCCTCAACTTGTAACATCCTCAACCAGTAAATTATTAGAAGAAGCATTCATGATCACATAATATTTAATATTTATATCCTACCGCGTATCGACCCTCCATTCGTGGGAAATACTGAATTGAATACAACTGAGGAGCTTCCTTCGCGACGACGACGTCTACGAACTTGCCATCCGGATCGTTGACAAGTACATCAACAAGTATAGACTCGCTAATTGTGTTCAACTTAAATTCGCACCGCTGGCCTACCACAGCATGACCTGTGCCCTCATTCTCAATGAATCCAATCGGTGGCTTGTACCGAGCTTGCGGGAATTGTGCAAGGTAAGTCATTATACTCTTCTCATCCACTGCCGGATTTATCAGCTCCTCCGCTGTTATTAACTGAAATTACGCGATCCATGATTTCAAATCATACTGGCAAATATCACGTCTTCCACCTCATTCATTCATGAATTGCTTGCTCATTTCCGTATATAAAAAATCGGCTACAATCGAGGCATTTTTTCTATTTAAGATAGTCCTCCCTTCATTTAGTCAAAAAGAAAGGACGTCAGCCTGCTAGAAGCAACCTATATTCACTAAATGTCTCTGGAATGCACACAAGTACGTAGCCTAGGAGAAACCGGTGAGCTGTTGATGGGAAAGGGAGAAGAAATACCCCTCGACATCAATATTCAGACACAGAGGAGGAATCACTCTTTTAATGCCTGATCATTATCAAGCTTTACCGAACCTCTGGCACCTTTTTTAGAAGCTTATCAGCCCATTTAAGCATACTTCAAAAAATTCCGGTAGCTCGATATCTCCAAAAAACTTTCTATTCATTAGGTCATCGTCATCTCTCGGACATCTCCCCAAAAAACCTGCAGAATCTATATTTCCCACTCCCACATTTGTAATTTTTTCAAGGCCTCGAACTACTACTGGCTCATCCAATCGGGTCTGCAGAAAGATGCTCAAAACCAGATTTGTTTCCGGGTTTACGATGTGCCGCTTCCACACACGACTTAAAAACACCGTCGACTCTTCCCTTCACTCTCTATCCACCATTTTCTCTGCCGCAATCCTAGCTACGAGTCGAGACTCCTCAGAAATGCAAAGTCCAGCAAGGAAAGCCATTGGCGGTCCAACGATTAGGGCAAATATGATCGCCAAATGCTCGCATTCAAACACAAATGTCAACTGTTGACACCTGCGGCATCACTTCAGATCGTAAATGAAAATCGCTTCCTCGCAAGCACTCTTGATTCGGTGACTGCAGCCTACAAGTCCGCAAGACCAAGCCATATTAGGACAGCATGACATGGATATCAAATTTTATATCTCTCTCCTTAATTTACTTTCAAAAAAACTAATAGATAAGTAAAAATCAACCAATGAATACTGCCACAAATATGATTTCTTTATCCGGAAATAAACCGGAATAATTTCCCATATTCGATGACTAACCGGAACCACACTGAGATGTTTTTCGGCAACGTCCATTGCGATACGTGTCGACTGCAAAGCGTCCGCAGGATCCCAACTGCGCCATCCAATATGCAAATCCGGAGCACATGAATCCACCTTCAAAAATTATTGCTTACGCAGCGAATCAGACGCTCTGCTTCCTCAACTGTCGCCACACCGCCATCCCAATCCGTTATCACATTCTTGCGACTTCCTAGCAAACAACTATCCACCGCATACATCTCTCCAAAAATCAGACATTTCAGAAACAGATTTATAGGCCAACCACAGTGAATTATTGTGACTTCGGGGAAATTGAGTGTGAATCACCAACAATACTACACAAATCAATCCACAAACTCAACAACAAATCCAACACCTACTTCAAGACTTCCTATGCTACGTTTCTATGCGTAAATATTTACTACAACAGTCAACAACTGCTGTTCAGTATCTGAAGAATTGTGCCCGTCAGCATACCAGTGCACCAAGGAGGATGCCAGAATTCCAGTCCGAAGTAAAATTCTTCAAGTTGATATCATCGGGCAGTTTGCCCCTAATCCACAACATCAATTTCTCTTTCGGCGACCTCTCCACCACCTTCTCGCTGTCCTCGGGAAGCTCCCAGATCTGTTGCGCGATTGAATAATGCAGAACCAATGTCCAAACCAATCCCAAAATCAGCTTCAGGTTGCGATCCACAATCGCAGAGCTATCTGCAACGCGACAATCACAGAGCTATCTGCAACCACAAAATCTACCACAAAAGTCAAACCATCTTACAGCTGAAAAACCTAATCGCCTTGCCTCTATTACCGGACGGTAACGTGGGTAGACTGGATCTGATCAAGTATTTTGACCAGGGCCTTAACCGGACAAGATGAAAACCTTCTCTCTTTTCTATTCAGGGCTTGTGAAATATTGGGCCGAGTCGGAAAAACTCGCAACCTTTTCCGACTCATGTCACTGTGCTTCTGCTAAACTCATAATGGTTATCACATCCTCTGCAAGATATTTAAATTTCTCATTCGTCTTCACCGATCACAGTTACAGCATCACTAACACCATCAATATTTTATTTAATTACCATCCGATTTTAATAGCAAAGCTGACTGAGCCGTGCATCGCTCAATGCCAGATTTCTTCAAAACTCCGCATATACTCTCGACCTGAAATCTATTTTAACGGGACCTTAATGAGGTCCACCGTGATAAACAATATTCGCTATGACCTACTCGTAAAAACCTTTGATTCACAGATAAGCAGTCACATCAACTTTCTTGTTAGGCCATATATATACTCTCCGTACCTTCCAATCAGCCACTTCTCTGTTCCTTATACTACTAAACATCATATTATTCATAACACTATTAACAAGGAAATCGACACGTACCAATATTGACGATTTTGATGTGCTCCTCGTTCTCGAGGAAATTCAGAACAAGCGCATTGTTCTCGAGTTTCTGCGAGCGAAACGCCACCTTCTTACTGTACTTGCCCAACGATCTTCCCGATAACACCTCCACCAGCCGAATTAGCTTCAGACCGTCCTCGAAATCCGTCTCCTCCAATAAAAGTTATGAGAAAATTGATAGTCGCTATTACCTGCATAACATCTGGACAATATTGGAGGCCAGAAAACAGATGAAAAAACACCGATAATAGCTGAAGCTTGCCACAGATATACCTCTCCTTGAATACCTCTCGTCCAACAAATAGTTATAAATTTCCAGAAAATTACCCTTCAATTCGTTCTAGGTTAAAACAACAAGTGCAATCAGCATCTAAAAAAATAACACGTGGTCTTTTTTCCTTTCTTCAGCATTGTGCATATAAAAGCTAATCTAAACATGCTGCATATGGAAGGCTTTGCACTGTTAGACGCAGAGCCGCAACACCAGTTTCATCCATACAATGCACGACCTCTGAATCATAAATGCGCCATAATCGCTCACTGAGCGCGCCCACAGTCGCAACCGCTATATGTGACCCTACGGCATCGAATCTCTTACCTACTCCTCCTTATCAGATCAACTGCACCATATTCCCTTTAAACTTGCCACTCATTTTTTCAATTAAATTCGGCTATCACTTCATCGTTGCCATCCACTGTCTGACCTATTTCCCTTGTCGCATTAAATAGCTATGTTGACATCGAATCGAATATGTTCAAAAGCGACGAAATGAGTCACATTTACCAGATCAGTGATGGATACGTCGGCAGACTTCAACTGCTGGTTGACCCATCGAGTGAAGGTGTTCTGCTGAATAATTTTCCAACCGGCATCCGGCTGTGTGCCAGCCGTCAACATCTCAAACAATACGAATGCTTTAGCATCTTCGCATAAATCAGCAATTGCAACATGAGAACGATCAAATGAATTCCATAATTCCTTCCTCTCTTAGTCAATCGCAAGAAATGGAAATTTAATCATGTACCTGGACAACTTTGAGACTCTGGTGATTCTTCCATATCTGGAGGTAACTAAACTCCGCCCTTCCATCTTACCTCCCACCAATATCCATGGCATTAGCAGCTACGGATTACCACTTCAAAAAAACGACGGCTCATAGGACATACTAAGCTCGCCACAACAATAGATGGGATGAAGAGGAATGGGATTACAAAACGACTCTACATGCCATCGCACGTTGCTCCTCACCATCGCCGGTACCCAACGAACATCTAATGAATGCAGCCAAGCACCCATTACGAGTCTACTGGTCGCTAGTGAAGTATTCGTTGCAATACTGCATCACCACTGCAGACGTCTAACTTCCAGCATTTACATATTACTGCACAACTTATGAAGCATCATAAATACTCCGCTACTTGAAGAAGTCTGCGTACACAATACTTCGACATCAAGAAACTCTTTTACTCATGTCTCCAGTTACCTCAGGAGCCTGTAAATATATGAAGGGCTTTGCAATGGTGCTCCCATCCCATACTCCTCTCACGCTTCAATCAAAAATGACACCGAAGTACCACTTCGAGCTAATTTCCCAAAATGACACATCTGAGTAAAATATCACCGAACACAATTACATTATTATCGCATTTCCGACCCCACTTATGTAGCTCATCGCAATCGCTGCGAAAGTATCACTGCACAACGCATTCGTTGGGCATAAGGACTCACCTATGCAATTGCAGCTTAACACTTGTTAGCACATGTTAGCGCAAACTTGGCGATATTATAACGACTCAATTCCAACAACGCATTTAATAACAGTTGAATTTACCATCAACATATTCACGTGAGTAATTAAACAAAGCATCTCATAAGACGGAGATATGCTTTATAGTTGCCAATATATACTATGAGCTTCAAACTATTAGAAAAAATAAACAGCACTACGAATCTTCGACAATCAAGAGCAATAACCAATAACAGAATAAAAGATATTTTCAGAATTACGAATAATCTTCCTCTGGCTCTCATCGAACAAGCTCGGCCTTCCAACCATCATCTTTAAATCCCTTGCAGATCTACTGACGCAACTTTCACTAAACTGACACCATCAGCAACGAAGTGCTTGAGAAAATAATTTAGCTCAGGTGCTATGAAAGCTCCTGTTTTAAGTGCATATTCGCTTATGGAGAGCACTTTGAAAACTCCAACCCATACCTAATGAGTTGAATATATCGATATAATAATCGTGACTTGGAAACGTTTCACCTATCATGATAAGCATATTGCAGTGCCATTCTATAGCTGCGTTCAGCTTGATCCATCAGTCTTTAGTATAGCTACACAAATTCGGAGAGGCAATAAACTTAGAATCATTTCCAGCAGGCTGCATCTTCCCTTCACATCAAAACCTATCTGACGCACTTCGTTATTTTGCTGGCGGCTATTCCTCTATAATTCTTCTCTACTTGAGGACAATCAGTTGCGCAAAAAATGCTCAATATGCCTACGATCTAGGTTGCCTCTTTCCTGTTCCCATTTTTCAAGCCGTTTTCCATTAAGACCTTTTAGACTCCGAATATTCCACAGTCAAAACTTATGAAGGACTCTGCAAAAAATGAGACAGACAACCAAATGCACAGCATCGAATCCATACAGTGTGGATATTAGCACTTTAGCTCAAAAAATCCAAAGCTTCAACTTCATGACATCACTGCATATACCAGCAACTTCACGTACATGAGCCCTTTCTGGGCACGCACCTGGCCGCGCCGTTCTCATTACCGCACCTTTCATGGCACTAAAGGTTGTTGGCGAGGTTTTATGAAGTGAAGGCAGAGAGAAAGCAAAGGAGTGGAGGGGGGAAGACAGTGAGGGGTGGGGGTACACAGATAGAGGGAAACGGGCTAAACAGACGACCGGGAAAGAAAAGGTGGAGGTAGATGATATGGAAGGAGGAAAAGGATGAACGAACAGGAAAGGGAAGGAACAAAAACAACGGCTTAACAGTAACTGCCTAAGACGGCACGCCCACGTGCGATAAATCGGAAGTAACGCGACATCGTTGCACCATTCACCATAGAATGCGATTATATAATGATATTCGAGTCTGTCACCTAGGCGCAAAATGTCGTTCAGTGGCCGCAAAGCTTAATTTTAGGCTGTACCTTCGACGACTCTCTCTTCAAGACTGCAAAAACACGCCATATGCATGATCAGTTATGAGTTACAACTAATGACTTCAGGTCACGCTACCATCACAAACTCAATCACTGAACACAAACGTCAAGCAGAATGAATATGAAGTACCTGTTCCATTTCGTCGTCAAAAGCCATTCGTTCCCTTCGCTGCATTCTTCCACGATATCACCTTCACCACTAGAGAGAGTGGCTAAGAGTTTATCGTCACTATAAACCGAAAAAATCCCAACCCATCGCTGTTACGTTTATTAAACAAAATCAACGTAAGTAACCTTCGACGCTCATTAATAAATTTTATCTATCGAATACAAGAACTTCCCTTCTCGAATAAAAACCTTAAAATACTCTATATAAAAAGATAAAAATCTACTCCGACCAAATAAACCATTTTCCTGGTCGCTTGAATTTCATTTCCTTCAAAATATATACGAAGACAGATTTTATTAGCGAACGTAAATGCAACTAAAGTTCCGGATAAAAGCTCTTCTCAGAAATGTCTCACCTTAGCAAACAATTATTCGACACGCCATATCCTCCTCTACAAGCCTACTCTTATAAAATCCCTCCCCTCTCCGAAAAATGCCCTCTACAGAAGACTTGCAAATGCTATAAGCTTCAACCGAGGATTAGCACAAAACGTGCTCGGCAGTTCACCTTTCGATATAGTGGTCCCAGAAAGTTACTTAATTTGGTACGTAAGTATATGCCAAAATGGAACAGCACGAATTCCTTCGAACATAGACTCTGCCCAACTTTCCCTCTCTAGGTCATCCTCCCGACCAGTGATTTCCCTCGGAAATAGCCCTTTCAATACCCTTTCCCACCAACATGAGCTACAACACCTGAAAGCACGGAGGTATCGATGACCAAATGCGGTACCCTAGGTGGAACGAACGAGTCACAGAAAGTGCCAAAGCGAGGAGGCAAACCGGCAAAAGACATGGAGTTTTCCCAACTTCGCAAAAAGAGCCTATTACAACCATATGCTTGTGCATACTCACGTTTCCATGTCACCTCGACATTCCCAACTTGCGCATCACTGAATTGGCAGTTGCGAAATTTTGGGTACACTGCGCAAAAGCGTCTACGGCCCACGCAACAAGTAACCTCATCCTATAAACGCATCAAGAACAAAGAAAACTTGGCCAAAGACTTCATATCGCGCTCAGGCTGGGGAACTAACCGCTAAAGATTTTGTGGCCGGACCAATTCGAATATAAAACCAGCTGCACTGTTTTTGCTAGCAACTCACAAAAACGAATGACTTGTTGAGTGTGATCACAAATTGCTCATGTCGTGCCAACTATTCCATTCAACCTTTCCATTTGCAAAGTTGGGCTCCAATTTCAGCTCAGGTGCTACCTGGTACAATCTATGACCTCACAATTCACTATGCCTATACAAGACATTAAACGTGTCTTAACGACAAGAACAACACCCCACCCATCATAAGAACAAAGACCCCTGCCCACCAATGCCTCCCCCCACCCTTCCCCCACCGCACCCAACCGTCCACCACACTCGCACCGCACACAATGAGCAATGATAACGTAATGCGGACATTATCAACTCGAAACATGACGATCAATATCTATACCGTATCATTACGCAATCGGCAATCTTCCCTTGGGGAATCAGATTCATTGAGCTCTACAGTTTGATCAATCGGGCGAACTCGAAAGATCATCATGCAAGTCGAAAATGATAAGTAGGTGTTGGCATTTGATAGGCACTTGAATGGACTATGAGATTAGCCATCCGAATCTGTGGGGGATTTGTTTAAGCGAGCGTTAGTCTAGGAAAACGCATTAATAAACATTATTATCACTATGTGTTGACTTAATGCAAAGAGAATTTGATTAGTGGCCTCCTCATCTCATTCATAGATTCATCGTATTCGAAATCGTTTCAAATTCTCTCAATCGTTTATAAGTTCTATTGAGAAATTTATTGGAATTTTTCTCTTTAGAATTCAATAAATGAGAAATTTATCGAGTAATTTTGAGAACTAATAAAATCTAATGTAAAAAAAAAAAAATTGCAAAAGAAATAATTTCTTTTTTGAGATTAATGATGAACGATTTGTTTTATTCGCATTATTAATGACATTTCAAGTTGCCCATAGTGAATTCGAAATCGATAATCTAAACGATGAATATATATTCTAGTGAATTTCCATTAAGTTGTTTCGAATATATCATTTCGATCAGATTATGTGATCTCGAGAAGATTCGTAAATATATCTTTACGACGTCTTCATTGCTTGATAATTTTTCTCGTAGATCTTTATTTCTTGCACTGTTGTAATTGTTGGTGCTGAAATGATCAACGCTTGAATCAAGATCGGTGTTTATTTGGTTTCTTCGACATTTGCTTCAATGTTGCAGCGTATATGAAAATTAATTGCGTTGCAAGATGAAATCATTTGCGCTTTATGAGTTCACTCCTCGAAGAGAATCACTAGTTGGAAGCACTTCATGAGGTCACTCTCCGAACGGAGTGACCACTTGTTTAATAGCGTCAGAATTCGAAGGAAACCTCAAGACGACATCGGAATACGACTTCAGATAGCAGTGAAGAGGGATTAGTGAACTTATGAACGTAGACAACTGAAAACAAGTAAAATATGGCATAGAAGCTGATATGATATGTGCTGATCTTGTACTCCTTCGTACCAAATCTGATGACTTCGCAAATTATCAATAAATAGCAAAAAATAAAAGAAGATCGCCTCTTTGCATCACGATTTCCATGAAAATAGAAAATGATTGCTGTAACATAAACGCAACTTCTCCAGCCATTTAACACCTCTGATTATTCCCGATGTTGATGGATCAACGTTGAATCATAGAATGACGTACACAATTCGCAAGTTACTTTTTAGCGAACCACCGATTGCAACTCTCCAAGCGCTTTAACGTACATTTGCAGAGGAATTATACATAGCAGCGCAAACTTGTGGAGGAAACATACGAGAGGACTCGATGCGTGATTGCGCATCTTCATCACGCTCAACTCACCGACCAGTTTCACGACTTATAAACAAATAATTGGAAAATACCGAATAAGACCATCATATGTTGACTTATCACTTTGCAAGTCTTCCATCCAACATTTCATGAATCGGCTGCCATGAATTGAATTTTAAAGTTGCTTAAAAACATGCAACTTTCAGGTTCTCCTACATTTAATGTTCATAACTACTTTCGAAGTCGATGGACTAACGTGAAAGATAGCAGCGGAGGTCATCATCCTATGTCATTAGAGAAGCAAATATTGTCATCTCGGATTAGGCGATTCCAGAGGTTAAATTATCCAACAGACAAACAGATATGAAGACATGCGACATCGGATGAACAAAGAGACAAACGCACTCGAAAACGTGCTTGTTATGATTTGTTTTGTGAATAAATATACAAAAATGCATAATTCAACTAACAAAATCAGAGCAGCGACCTATCATTTATGCATATTTGCATGTGCGCATATTCCCATATGATATTACCGAAAAATAAGCAATTGCTAATGCAAAGTCTTTGAGGAACAAATGAGAGCGAATAGTTATTGCTTTATGAATCACGACCGACCATCATCTGATGGTCATTTTATCAACTAACTGAAGTCCACGAGCTCATCGAGTTTCTTGCGCTCAAAAGATCATTTCACGGTGTAATAATGAGTCACCTTATGATTGTAATGGTTTATTTACAATACATAACATTATAAATATCAAATTTTATACATCTACTTATCCTTCGAGGTACTGAGAAGGACGCCGCCACATACCTATGATCGTTGCTGAGCATGTGATTCTCTTGAAGTCGCGATATCCTTCTTCCCAACCTACACTGTCAGCGAGCAGAATAGATGCACCTGAGCATTTAGCTAATTGACTATTTAGCCTTATCCGAAACGACGGCCTCACTTCTACCGTTCATATTTTCCCTCTCTCACTAATCTCCATCTCCCCTTCCCTAATTCACAGTTAAAATACTTCTTAGTACTTTTCGTTTCTCACTGATGCATATTGTTACGACATAATGTAGCATCGAGGTTCATCTCTTGCAGCAATTATTAAGAGCTGAAATATTTATTTGCAATGATGAGAGGAGTGGTGTTGAGCTTCTTGATCTGCTCTCATCACGCTTTTGCTGCACTGCATAGAAACAATGGAAAAATAGGTGCACTGAAGGGAATCAACTAGTCGATTGTTGGAAAGCAATCGAAAGTGGTAAAGCATTTTCGGTGATCAGATCACGAGCAGGTTGATTCCTGATATTGCCTGACGGGAGTCATTTGCCTTCAAATAATAGCTATTTGACGAGGTTATTTCGATGAGGTTATTTGGATGTTCCACTGAAATATCTCTAAGAAAAAAGCTTTATGTTTTTCAACTGAATGATCTCATCGCTAGGGAAGATTTTTTCGAAGTTTGGGAAATTATTTACTTCTTTTACAATTGCTATTATTCCCATTTGTTGATGCAAAATGATTATATAGAGTGATAATTAGCGGTTTTAATAATAATATGAGAAATTTTATAGGAAATATTCCATATAAATATTCGGAAATATTCCATATATATATATATATATATATATATAAACGAATTTATTAGAAATTCATATATAAAGCATCAACACCATAGTATCAATTTGACTTCGAAATAATATATTATTTCCAGGATGGAAAAAATTCGTGCATAATATCAGAGAGATTTTCCAGAAAAAATGCATGTAATCCTGGTAGTGAGTGTTTATGCGAAAAATGAGTTGGAATTAATAGCAGCAAATTGCATCATCGATAGAAATAAACTAATGGTAACAGTATAAATTGAAATTATTAATGAAAAAATTGAAAATAAATGAATATAATAATATAATAATTGAAAATAATTTTAGAAAATGATAATAAAGAATTGGAAAAAATGGAATATCTAAAAGAAGAAAATATCAAGCGATATTATTGCTGCGTAATGATGAAAAATTTATAGAGGTGGGAAATTTGCAACGTTCTATATAAACGACATAGAGAAGCGTCGAATGAAAGTTGCATGAGTCGTTCAGCAATGTTTCCGACAGATCTATTCGTGATAAAAGAGACGATAAGTCTTGCAAAGCGATCCACTTGCACGTTTCCCATGTTGTACGATGCTTCTCGCAAACAATAAACAACATCGCCTCACGAAAGCATCGTGCATAGCAGAGACGAGTGGGAATGAAGCAGTTTCTCAACTTACCCAAAAATTAAACCAAAACAAGAAACATTAAAGGAAACCAGGGGATTCTGAAAAACTAGGAATCTAAATATGAACAGACGGCTGATCTGACCAGAACGAGGACGGAAATCGGCATGCCGAAAAATATTAAGAACCGAGAAAGCCGTTATGCTCTAACTCGCCACTCTGAGGTGGATGGATATCATAAATTATGGAATGGGTTAACAAAATATTTCAGATGAAATTCGGAATGAAACCAACGCTCCAAAGAAGAAAATCATTTGAACGATAATTCATTAGGTGATATGGGACAAATGAAAATGAAGTCGAAGACGCAAGGACCCGAATGTTTAACTTACTGGAAATCGTTGTTTTTATCTCTTCATTTCTAAGCAGCAAAATTACTTCTTTGAACGTGAGCCAGTACGCTTGTGCTTAGGTTCTTTGTTCAAATTGCCTCGACTCTCTATCGGTCGAAATTCCCAACTAAATTGACAAGCCAAGAGGCCTTGCTTGGCTATAGCTAGGTCCTAGTGGCCTTAGCCTTTCCCTATTGGCCAATCGTGTTGGCGAAATTAGGCTCAACCTGGTAAGCATAATACGGGAAAATATACCTGAAAGAATGAATATTCAAGTGGAGCATTCAAAAAAACGAAAGATCGGAATATCTGAGTGGGTAAGCTCATTCTTATAAAAGTTGCAATTAATTATGAAATAACATTAAACCTACAATCGATACCTTTCAAGTCCATTTAAGGACTTTTATATTATATCAGCAATTATTTTAGCAAAATTCGATGAATTTGGGAGAGAAAAAGATTTAGACGTTTTAATTGCGATTTAGCCCAATTGCTAAACGCCTTAAGCAAAAATCTATAACGCAACATTCGATTAATGTTATGCGTTATGAGTGAATCGTTATGTTGAATTTTAAGCATTTAAAGCACTCATGGCGATCGGAAGACCCTACACTCCTCTATCAGCCAACTGATATATGTCGACTTTTTTTTGTGATAATTATCGCTTTCAAAAAGAAAAATTAAAGTATATCTATAAAATTGGAAGGACTACATAAATCATTTGACTTCTAAAGAAAATGATTAACGTTCGGTAAGTGAATGAATTACCTATTCGAATCGATTAAAGCGCCGCGAATATTTCCATGAGATGTTATTAAATTTTTTTAATAGCTAAAATATTCGACTAAATCGAGAGATATTTAAATTAGAACGATACGATAGATCATAGCAACGATTCCACTAAAATAGTGGAATTTCTCTTTCAACACATAGTGCCACGATATCTGCGATGCATCATTTGCAGCACACATTTAGATCAACGCACTGATTCCAATTGCATTCCTTCAACGATGTAATGTGAACGCTTCTTTTTTTAGCACATTGAGGTTGTATATGAAGTTTTTGTAAGTTTCAAAATGTGAATTAGGTGAGGTGTTTCTGCTCATTTACACCAAGCGGTGGTGTTGGAGATGCTTACGGAACCTCGTCGGCTTATTTCGCGACCTCGGAAAATCTGCGTCAATTCCCTATCGAATATATTTGTGCATAAGCACCAAAAGACTCATTTAAACCGGCGGTATGAGGTTAAGAACACTAGTTACAGTTGAAAGACGTGGCTTAAACTTCCCGAAGCAAGCACACATTGAGCTGATCACTGCTATGTGGCTTCCGAATGTCTTTTTTGTGTGAAGAAGAAAATTGGCTCCAGCCTGGCAATCTCTCTAATAGCGCTTCAGCTTCACTACTAGACGATATGGGAGTTCAGAAACAGCAGCAGCAAGTATATTGTCCGTATCTACGATTAGATTTGTTCGAGATGACCGCCGACGCGATGAGCATCTCGGGATAAAAACGTGGAAGATGGTGCGGTGAACCTACACGAATATCCTCAACCAAGACAAATTGCCAGTGCCGACGCTGACAACCACAAATGCAGGTTTTCCTGGAAGTTGCAGTTGAAAACCCCTTGTTTCAAAAAAAGTAAGTTGTTCCGAAGGTGGTGATTTAAACGGCTAAATTTCAACTGCACTTGATTGACGTCAATTAATGAGATTCCAAATGTATCCATCATCTTTGCAAAATTGGCACACAAATAAAGTATACGCCGAAACGAGATTGCTCATCTTGGCGTGCCTCTGAAGCCGCTGCTTCGTCACTTCGATATCACTATCGACTGTTCCATATTCTTCGCTTTAATCATGAAATTTTGACCAGTGGTCGTGACTGCAAAGCTTTTATACGAGAAGTTTACTGAGGTTATAATCCACTGGTGCAGATTACACTATACAACACTGGCACAGCATTGGTATATGCATATAATGAATGAATGATTACAAAATGCATAATGCAATGATGAAATGAGCGAATAACTTCAACGATCATCGAGAGATGTCAAAGATGAGAATCTTGAAATAGAACGCTCTAAGCTTTCATCGTCAACATTCCAACGTTACAAATTCGAATGCTGATTTCCTCGCTCATATGCGCACTCACGATCGGTATGCTAATTTACTTATTCGCATATTAATTTGCAAGACTTACCTCAACAACTAACTTTTTACTACACACTGAGGTCTCAACAGATTCGGTCTAAATGGATTTGATATTCGGCTTGAATCCATTTCATTCCCATATAATCGATCCATTTAAGCTTCGATCCTTAATTTCAGAATATATCCATCAAAAGTCATATCAAGTAAAGTAATTCCTATTCAAGAAACTCATTTCAAAGTATTCAGTGCTGCAGTAAACAATTACTAATAACAATATTGGTGATCAGTGGAAGCATCGACGGTTTCCTCAAAAGGAAATATTAAATTATCAATGAAACTGATATGATATATTAGTGACCGTGATAGTAAACACAATAACGGAATATTATAATTGAAATATGAAAGAAACGATAACGACAAAGATACTCTAAAGTTACAAGGTAACATCTCAACAACAATATAATTTCAAACAGAGAATACAAAAACCGATGAACCAAACACACCCTACTTGTATTCACACTTCTATAATAAACCATAACATTTCCCACAGCCACCCCTCTAGATATGGTGAATTAGAGATCGTGATAGTACCAAACATACCGTACTTTTTGATTCGTACGGTATTTTTTTGTAAGATAATCTAAAGTTGCAAGATATTATCTCACATTTTATCGGAACAGCAAAACATACTTGAAACTAAATTATTTTATGCTGTCGACTTCTATAAACGACCCGCTGAACACTAACCACACATCTGACCGGCCAACGTCCACACAACTATATTTAGTACCCAAAGCGTGCATACTGCGTTTGCTGAATCATTTTTCTACAATACTGACTGCCTGAAGCGTTATCAAATAAGCATAAGAAGAGGTAACAAGTAAGCATCTGCACCAACAAGAAATAAATACAAAAGGTAATATAACAGAATGATTTTAAGCAATAGAAATGTGAAAATGATCTAAAGAAATACGGAGAAAGTTGGGTGATAAAATATAAAAAACTATGAGAGATAACGAACTCAGCGAAGCAAAATGATCCCTGAATGCACTGTGATGAACACTTATCTCGGCGTCAGATGATATCCGTTCGCACAATTCAAAGTGATCCCCAGTCGATTGCTGGTTTACCAAGTTTAACCAAAGCATCGTTAGTTTTTGAGAAGCAATGACAGCCAAGGAATAAACGCGCACTTAACGGTGATGGATGAGCTGCCTGAAAACAATAGTAAACTCCATTTAGGCAATAAAAATCACTCACAAAAAGGCTAACGAAAGTATCGAAAACTTTCAAGTGGAGGAAAGATTCACTTCAAACTGCAGCAACTATAAACAGGAAATAAATAGAATAAAAATACACAGATCAACTCAATACAGACGAATCAATTAATAACTTTCAACGAATTTCAGCCATTGAAAGAGGGATAAGTGTTCAGAACGAAGAGAATATCACAACATCTCAATTAACCAAGAAATTACGACACTGTCGTACCACTTATCTCCAACAAACGACCGACTCTAGACCACAAATTAAATGAAAATTTCTCGATAAAAATGCAACATCAACTTCAAATTTGAAACAAAACTTCGAACTTGAAGCAACCTTAATAACGATATGTTTCTTGTGATCGACGAGTGCTGCCTTCTTTTGCGCAAATCCGCCCCAAAGTAAAAAGACGACTCCTTTGCGCTCACGTGAAATAATGCGAATCACTTCGTCGGTGAATGTCTGCCAACCAATTCCGCTGTGTGAATTCGCTTTGTGTGCCCTGCCCAATATTTTCGGTAAGGAAACACGAAAGGAAACATCGTTCATATTTTTTCCATACTACTAGAACATCTAGTTATTGCTAATAGAAAAACTTTTAGTGAGCTGAATCTTTTCTCCAAAAATATCTTTAACAACTTTAAGCACTCATTTTTAGTCTTCTTTTCTCCTAACTCCTGAAAATTCCCGAATTTCATCTCGCGAAAATTCTCAAATGATCAAGCAAACTTCAGTAAAAAATCGATCATCGAAAAAAGGAAAAATAACGAAGGAAGACCAACTCAACGGTGAGTGTTGCATTCAACATGAAAACCCCTTGACGAGCCCATGACTCGAGACATCCATGATTCGGTGCCACGAAGTTTGGAATATCTGTTTTCAGCTCCTACAAAGAAAAAGAAGAAGACGGTCGGGCACATTCTTCTCCTCTTCATAGCATAAATTATTTCACTAAGAAAATAACCGGAAATATTTCTCTATTCTCTAAGTTTCCTGAAACGATGTTTTCTCCTGAAAATGCATTGCACTGCAAATTGCATCTTGCATAACGAAATAAAACATCGTCCAATAGAACGCAATAGAGTTTCGAAATACAGAAAAAGAGCGGAAGTATAGTATAGTGTAGAATACAAATAGATCTGATTACTAGTCGATGCAAGTTGCGCTACCTTATAGATGTTGATGAGAGATGGTGGTGGACGAACTCCTTTGGAGACCGAAAAGCACAAACCGTGAGCCTGAAAAATCGCCACCCTTAAAGGATAATTTTGACGGAATGCAATCGACGGGTATATAACAGTGAAGAAACTATCGCTAACCAAGTGAATGGGAAATTTTTAATAGAAAAATAGAAAAACGCATGTCTCACACCAATCACGTTTGACACTCTCGTCAATGACAATAAAAAAATACAATCCCTCATCATAAAAGTATTTTCCACGTCGCAGAAACAGTGCCACAAATTGGATATGAAAATTTCAACTAGCGAGCATCCATCCTTTCACAAATAATCCAACAGTCGATGAATATGGATGAAATTTGATAAATGCCCCAGTCATCCCACTCGGTGCACTTCATATCAACATTAGTTATAATATTACGAGTGCCTAATTAAAACATGTGAACGAACTAATAATATTTACACGACGTATAAAAGAAAGTCCCCAGTTCCCCATCGTGATCGTTTTTTATACAACTGCTCCAAGCTCATTCAACTATACAACCAAATACGTACTTCGGTATTTAGATTCTGAAGACATTTCTATTCTACGGAGCGCAAAAGTATAAATAAAACGTAGAAAGAATGATGTACCTGATTGTCGTCGTGATATGGATCCTGACCGATGATGACCACACGAATCTGCGACAGCGGAGTCAAATTGAACGCATTGAAGATCAGCTCACGTGGTGGGAATACTTTAACTCCCTGTAGTAAGTGATATCTCAGCAATTATCGCTTGAAAAGTGCTGCTCAAAACATGCAAAAGTACCCTTTAATTCACATATCTCCCTTCCTCCAATTCTCAAGTTCCTATATTAGACCTCCTTCCACTCTTCAATGCAGACAACTTTTATAGGCGTAAAAAACAAACAAATAGTCTGATAAAATAGTGCTCGGTGATAACGTTGATCTGACGTATATAAATAAACAATCAATTCCTAGCGTTTCTCATCCGAAAATCACAATTAATTAGCGGCGGTCATTCAACGAAATTTTAATGCGTCCTCAATGACAACTAACCAATAAAAATTGAAGAGTTCGCGACAAAAAAGTGGAAATCATTCGACGAAAAGAGTACGAAAAAATGAGATACCCATCTTAGGATATACCCATCTCGCCTATAAGGCAAAACCTTAAATTCACTTACCTTTTCACGTTGACTCTCGAGAAAGCGTACTATCTTATGCATATATTCTTTACGCAATTCAAAATCGAGTGCTCTTTTCCATCCAGCATCCATAATTAAGCTTTTGAGATGATCGATCGATCCTTGCACTGTGGGCACCACTGGCAGGGATAAATTCCCTAATATATGTGAATATCTCACTGCTCAATGAAAGCATAAAAGATATAAAAGAAAAAAGAGTTAGATGGAGATTTTTTTTGCGCTGAAACATTTCAGAGTGGGCCTCAAAAACAGTGTCGATCCGTTCGGGTTAGGACGGGAAAATACGAGAATTAGCAGTTTCAGCTATGTTAAGCGTGGATTATAGAGTTTTTGAAGGAGTGCCCTAAACAATTCACTTACACTCGTCCTACTTGCCTCTATATTTCAAGACTGAAGCGTTAAATACTCTAAATGACCACCTAAATATCGACTCTATTTTTCAGCGATGAATTACATATATGGATGTGTTAAAATATTCAAATTACACTCACCTTCAAATATTATTCAGGTGTGAGCAAGTTGCACTGAGGTGAGCCATGAACCCTTCTCATTAATGATCTAATTTTTTTATGAGCCATATGGCGAGTGGAAAATAAAGTAACCTCAAGCGCTCGATTTCATTATGTGGCGAAAAAATTAGAATATTGCACCTCGGGAGATTTTCTTCAAGCTCTTCATCCACCTCTTCTCTCATTTTCCTTCTACTTCTCCTGATCCCTCTCCCTCCTCTCCTTCATTCGCCTTTCAATCGAGCTTTTTCGTAAAAAGTACTCACTTGTTCTACTAGAACGGAACACTACTATGGATAAACCTGTGTCAGCTTACCCGGAACAGTTGTTTTGACGGACTTTCGGTCGATAATTTCCGGTTTCCGTAATTCCACTTGATTCTCATTTGCGCACATCTTCTTAGCGTCAGCACACGACGGAATACTCGCTGAATTCTTCGCAACCTCACAAAGGCTAACGCGTGTAGTTGACTCCTTCTTTGCCTCTGCTATAGCTACAGCTTTACGGAACATTTCCGGGATCTTCACACCGGTCGACATCTGCAATATTGCAAAACCCGATCGACTCCACAACAACTGTTTAACGAATAATAAATGAATCGGCAATACAATTGAAATATGCACTAGAGCAAAGAAGCGAAATGGATGAGCATATTGGCGATAAATTCAGCGGGACACATCCAACGAGGGACACTTCTACATAGCAATTCAACTCCCATGCAAATGTACATCCAAAAAATGTCTCTCTGAGTCCAATCTTGTGACCAGTGAACATGTTGCTGTCCTCAGTTATGTAGCAGTAACTCCATTCTTTCCCCTCCTATGCCCCTCCATCCGCTTCTTAGCCGTCTCCTGCAATCGTCGATGAGTGCCACGAATCCTCATCACAATCTCAGCCATGCCTTGAACGTGACATATTTGGGGAATTTAGACCTCATTCGTTTCCGTTACAATCGGTCAAGTCGGAATAAAGATTTGGTCTCAAAATGAGGAAAAACTACTGTTTCAATCTTGGAATATGCCTCACGTATCGATAGCTAACAATAAATGATTTTTAACGACGATATGAATATTTCTCTCTATTCCTTATCTAAGTGAATAATTGTGCACGCTAATTGTCCTGGTTGGAAAATTTTGGCGCAAATGTCCTCCGCTATAACGTTCCAAACAAAACAAACTCTAGAAGATTTTGTTGCAATAAGACAATATGAGATTTTGTGCCGCAACTATCCTACACTTTCGAAATTTAGATCTTCCTTCGCCTCCGAAATTAGCACATAAAATATCTACTTCAGGTAGAAGTCTTCGACAATCTCTTAGCTCGAGTGGAAATCCATATGGTGGAGGGATATGACTGTGGTTATTGCTTTATACTAGTTCATCTGAGCAGTGGATGCCTCGAATTAACGGAGTCGGAGTTTATTAACTCTCAAGGAAAGCTTTCCGAGAATTCCACATCGAATATCCCCACATTTCCTTTGGACGCTTTTAAGTGAAAACAATGAATTAAGCAATAGAGCTAAGAAATTTTGAAATGTGAATAATTCGAAAATATGACTATCTCTTAGAGTTCTACAATCTTCGCCTAGTACAAACAATGCTAAATGTCATTGCGCTGATTTATTCGAAAGTAGAGAACATAAAGAAAAGATATCGCAATAAAGAGACTAATCGATTCCTGATATTTCTGGATCGCAATAAAAAGACTAATCGATTCCTGATATTTCTGGATCGCAATAAAAAGACTAATCGATTCCTGATATTTCTGGATCGCAATAAAAAGACTAATCGATTCCTGATATTTCTGGATCGCAATAAAAAGACTAATCGATTCCTGATATTTCTGGATCGCAATAAAAAGACTAATCGATTCCTGATATTTCTGGATCGCAATAAAAAGACTAATCGATTCCTGATATTTCTGGATCGCAATAAAAAGACTAATCGATTCCTGATATTTCTGGATCGCAATAAAAAGACTAATCGATTCCTGATATTTCTGGATCGCAATAAAAAGACTAATCGATTCCTGATATTTCTGGATCGCAATAAAAAGACTAATCGATTCCTGATATTTCTGGATCGCAATAAAAAGACTAATCGATTCCTGATATTTCTGGATCGCAATAAAAAGACTAATCGATTCCTGATATTTCTGGAATTTTAGGATTTCAATTGGTTCAAAAAGTAATCCTAAGATATCGATGGCATCATAAGAGTCTTTCACCAGAAACTCACTAAGAGCGTAGTTCTATGCATTCGTAGAAATAAGCCAATTTATTCTCAATATATAAAAAAGTCACTATCATAGAAAAGATAAACGTTACGTTGTAATTTAGAGTATTCGATAAAAATTTTATCGACGAACTAAATGATTAATAAAATGCCTCAAATCAAATATGTGTACGGAAATCGGTAAAATATTCCAAACATAGGCAATACTATAGGTGATAACTCAGCTAGGAGATCTTTCATGAATTATGCTTGGAAATAAATGTAGCGGCTCATTAAAGTGAACTCCTCGAAGTGAAGTCTGAAGTATTTGACTCCAAACGAAGTCGAAGAACTCCTTCGGAGTCAAATGAATATTGCCTCAGTAAGCGTACCAAGTAGGCAATGATAGATTCCATCGTTGCCGCACAACGGCTGCTTTCTTTTCACCACGCTCAACGATTTCCCCCCTTCTGAGCGCGAAAGCGAATTTGAAAGATCGGCTTGAATCACAAGCATTGAGAGCGCGAAAATGAGCGTCGATTGTGTCGCCGAGAGCTCATCACACCATTGAAAGTAGTCATGTTTCTCATGCTTAGAGGAGAAATATTGCTCGAATATCAGCAGCTATTAAAAAGAAGTACTCCGATCAACACTGCCCCTCCCCTCCCCTCCGAGAAAAACATCGGGAACATATGAAATTCAAAAAAGAATGAAAAGATCACAATAGAGATTTCCCTCTTCAGGCCGTTACCTGAGATATTTTTGGTGGAATGAGAGAGAAAACCGAAGTAAATGATCGATTGCTCGTTAATTTGAAGCGAAAAAAGGTCATTGGATATTTTTGAAAGTTTATAGTAAAGCAAGTTGCTCGCTTCTTGATAACTCTCTCGCTCGTCCCCCCCTCTCCAATTTGCTGAGAAGAAACCGAGAGATCATCAAGAACTCCTCTTTTCTAGCGTCTTAATGGCGTCTTCCCGTTGTCGAATGGGTGATGCAAATGAGGATAACACTTATTCTCTCGTATATATTCATAAATTTCAGGAGAGACTCACCTGAGGGATGCGCTGAGGACGATGAGGATCGATCACCTCTTGAAGGTACAACTCAATGATAACGCAAATATTTATCGAAAAACAACGGTATCACTTAAAATAGAGAATTAATTACGGAGAAATTCATGCCAACTTAGATTTATTAACGATCCTAAATGATCACCATCGGATATATGAAATTAACGATTCTATTCTAGAAATATTTTAAGAAAATCTAAAGAAACCGCCTTGTAAAATTTAAAAGAAATGATCGAAATTTCATGGAATTATGCGACTATTAGTGACCACTGATGAGTTATTCCGGTTTATACTGGTTCATTCTGGTTTATTCTGGTTTATTCCGGTTTATTGTGGTTTATTCTGCTTTGCTCTGGTTTATCCTGGTTCATTCTGATTTATTCTGGTTTATTCTGGTACCAATTGATGGGAGAAGATATCCACCTAATTTTTTTAACTTATCGTTAAGAAAATTGACTGAATCTGCTAGAAATTTCCCCTCAAATGTAAGTAATTTCCCGCAAATATTTCATATTTCCGATCATCTTATATGATATTTTAATAAAAATTCATTATATAATATTTTCATTGAATTTCCCCTTCTCATTTCCAAGCAAAAATCCTTCCGAGAAATTGCTCACTTAATGATCACTTCCAAAAAAAAGAAGTTAACCATCGACTCCTATTAATATTCGCTTCGCGTAGGAAATATGATTAAACGCTTCTTTGCATATAAGGCGATAGTGAGCAAGTATGCATAGCTCACCATGAACTACCTACCCGTCCGGGAGGAAATGCGATAGGGAAGGTGGTGGAAGCAGATAAGGGAGGAGTGGGAATGGAGACGAAAGATGAGAACAAGATAGAAGGTACGGGTATGAGGATCATATCCTTTTCATTAATGAGTAATAATTCCTTGAAAAGCTTCCAATTTCGAATGGCAATTAACTCATATCGATTTCGAATCGTCACATCAACCTCATTTACATTAAGTATTCGTCGATAATCATTATCAGATAAATGAAAGATGAAACATCTCTTCACTCGATTACTTTCCATAGATTATGTTGTAATCTGTATGATAATAAATGCAAATATATCGTCGTTTATGAGTTTGAGAAGGTGAAAAGTGAAGAATTCAGTTGTACCACCCCCTTCTCCCCCCGGGCATATCTGTTATACAAATTTCGAGAGCAATATCATTTTCTGGATGTAAACGAGATCCAGACTACTACGAAATTCTATTTATCTCTACACTATCCCATTGACAAATTCATAGGTGAAATTCAATCGATAGTTACGCTAAATTCGCTGCTCCATCGCCATAATCGACAATAATCTCTACTGATATCAATCATCTTATAGGAATAAAACTTGAGAAATTAATAGAATCGAATGAAAGAAATTATGTTTTGGCTGTCCTCTAGAAGTCGCCTATCGGAACTTTTAAAATTTCAATGAGAAACTAAATCGGCCAACTAACAAACGCAAAAATACCCACAATTGTCGAGCGATTATAAACGATTTATGGCGAATTTTTCGATTTCGAAATAATAATTTCCTTAAAAAAAGAGAATTTAATCTCCTCTCTATTCGTGTTCAATTGGAAATTTCAACCTTTTTCTAATAGCAAAAAAAAAGAAATGAATACAAAACACATAATCGTCTCATCGTTTAATGCGAAAGAAATTGGAATATTTCTTAGCGTTTAATTCCCTTTCCGATTATCTCCATATGGATAATTATTCAGAAATTCTAACAATTAAAAACATCAACCTCTTCTCATCAAAGAGATCTCCATCAGTTCTTCCTTCAGGATATTCCCACTCTTCTTTCAGGATAATAGATTCGTAAATTTCCCTTTCCCCCCCCAAAAAAAGCTCAGAAAATAAAAAATAAAACAAAATAAAGTGCGCCTAAATATACCTTAAAGGTAATTTCTATTTGTATTTGCTTCGATTTATTTGTGCTAAGCGCTAATTGAAGATCCCCCCTAATGAGCCATATAAAACATCAGATTAGATCTCTACTCAAAACAAATGAAGCCCACAAATCACCTCGATAAGTCTCCATCTCAGTGTAGTTGCCATTATTCGGCAATAACTTCCCTTACCAATCATAAATCAATACCTTAAAATTACTTTTCTTTACAATTACTTTGCGACAACTTCTCAACGTATAGGCGAAGCAAAAGAACACCACATTTTATACTTTCCAAGCTAACATTCATCATCGAATAAGATGTAAGAAGATCCATAAGAAGCTCAAATATCCAACAAGAAAGAATATACACATCTGCAAGATAAATGCTTCAACAGAAGCAATGCACACAACTCTCATTAAGAAAGAAGAAAACCACGAAAGGATATGAGCAATATACTTGGAAATATGCACGTGACGAATCACGAAACTGCTACTATTCCATTTTGATGTCGACGTCACTTATGGAATGCGGTGGCGATACATCAGATATACTTTCAATATCGATCAGCTCCTCCTGAAATAAATAAATTTGCTTATGTAAGCGCCTCAACTACAACCTATATTTTTGCCACAAACCCACACAAAAACGCTAATTTAATCAAAGAATTCGTGGCGATGAAAATATAACAATTCGATGACTTCAGCGAATACCGCTGATAATAGCATACTGCACGACGACATCGCAAACCTTTTCGAACCTACTTGTGCGCTAATCCAGGGAAATGCAGTTAATTTCTGTCACTTCCTTGCCTATCACCAAGCGGTTTTTGAAGGTTTCCCTCTCCTCTCTCCCATATTACCTCCTCGAAAACTTTTCATTCCTCAAAATAATGGGAGCAGCGGTCTTTTTATTGTGAACCCCTTCTTTTTTCGAATTTCAGGCAGTATTTCATCAAGGCACTTTGTCCGCGAACAGAATGGCCGAATATACCGAATTAACTCGGATAAAAACTTAAATGCTCAAATATACTGGCTTCGGATAGAGAACCTGAGTCATAAGCACACTAAATTACCTTGAGTGAAGAACTCAACTTTCGTTTTTATAACCTTCAAGGCTCGAGGTGACCGCTCCAAATTGGAATTCCCACTCAAGCTAGTACAGCAGATTTCACTTTAACCTCCTCACTCCTTCTCGCCTTCAAAAAATAATCAGCATTAAGCCATCATCACGAACACACCTTTACCACCGGGACTGCATGTGAGACGACTGTTTGCTGACTGCCGGAGTGCAAACGTTCTGCACATTTTGTGCTTGATGACTGCGAATCGTTGCATATCATGGCGCTTCGTTTCACTTTCTCAGTTGCTGACAGCCAATTCGAGCGGGGAGCGTCATTCAAGTCGAAATTCCCCTCTCTAAATCGAGCGAACCACTTACGAGCTGTGCTTTCAGCAAGGAACTTCTCTCCATAGACAGCACGAATATTACGTGCTGCTTCCGTTGCTTTCGAGCCTCGATTGAACTCGTAAAGAAGGAGATGACGAATGAATTCCGCTCTCCTGTTCTGCCCCTCCACACCCTAAAACAACGCAAAGCTATTTCCTTCAAAAAAAATTCGAAACGACTTCATTTAAATGCTAGGAAGCTATTTTATCTAATTTATTTGCCGTTTCTCCTCACTCACTAATGAGCAAATAAAAAAGCATTGAAACTTAAAAGATTCTCCTTGGGTGCACAACTGTCGGTAGGAGAACAACTACCTACGTTAAGCGTTGAGGGGACGACAAAAGAGGAATAATCGAGGCACAAAAAGACTGGAAGAAAATTCCCCGCATTACTATTATTGATGAAATGACGCTTTCCAATTACGCCAACGGCGGTTTCTCATTAATTAACCGCAAATTACGTTCAAATTGGTCAGCAGTCCTCTCTAATTATAACCAAATATCTCTCTCACATATTGACCTCTGCGTCCATATCTATTCTTTTGCTTCCATATCCCCCCTCCCCATCTTTCTTTTCTGCTACTTCCATCGTTCCGCCCCTTTCTCATCTTCACCTGATGTGTTCTGAAAACGTGCTAAAGGCAACTGCACAGCGAAACGGTTAAATCAAGAAGCTTAAAGCATCTGAGAAACAACTCAGTGCTTCTGATTGCACAAGCGCTTTCATTAAAACAAATTCGACATTCTTTAGGCCAGGCCAGTACAAAGCATATTTATAGCCCATCCCAACCTGCCGTTTCTCCCTTCAGTTTAGAAGACATTTTTCCCCGAGTGGAAGGGAATGGAGGGAGGTAGGTTGGGAAAAGCAGTTTCCTGACCTCAATCTGTGATAATTCTTATCATATATCGTCCAAAAATTGAGAAAAAGAATATAATTACTTTATATCGTATAAAAAGAAAAGGATAAAATGAAAAATATGTGGTAAACTCACTGATGGACTGCACAGCCATTGCGCAGTTTCCTTTGCAGATGAGGCGATCGATGAGGAAGGACTACTCTGAGTTACATCTTCAACTATATCGTCGAAGTATAGCACACCGCTACTAGCTTCTTCCGAAGCCTAAACGATGATCAGATAATTGAAATTCAACCGCGACTGAAATCAGAACTTAAATGAAAATCCATTATCTTCATTACGCTACTTAAGGATACATGCATATAGCCCCACTCTGCCTCCTCCGTCAATGGTACTAATTTCATGAGACTTCCAATGGCATCTGCCATTTGTCGAAATTGAGTAGCTAGAATTTCTAGGCCTTTAAAAATTTACCTTAATGTCTCTTAATAATCTCTTAATGTTGTTTTCAGTTGCATAAACGAAAAGTTGTACGATGTGTCAAATCATTTTGAGCTCAGCGATAACCTCAATCAAATATACCAATTTCAAGCACAAGAAAAAACCCCCAATAGCGAAATACATGCCACAAATACCACGTATCCGATTGATATCTCTCCGGAAGCAATATGATTCATCATTTTTCCTCTTATTCGCTTTAATTGGCTGATGTTTTCTAAGAAATTTCTATGGATATCGACGACTAGGAAACAAGAAAAATCTCTTGGTATTAAAATAAAACATGAAGGTCTTTATCAATAACTCCTCGTTCTTATCATTGATATTATAAGATAAACGACAAATGAGGCAGATAATAATCTATCTTTGCCGATGAATTTGTTCCAATGAAAAATTAAGGATATAATAGACAGAATGACAGGATTTTTCCCAGCTCGAGCATTATTCATGTGGAAGTCATTTTAACTGCCTATTTTAACCAACCAAATATGAAAAACAACCCGAGGGGTAGTACCAGTTTGTGGGAATCAGAAGTATACACTGCGAGTGGCATTCACATAGAGAGTTACAAAGGCACAACTGAATGACTGCAACCTATAAAGGTGAAATTCGCAAATGTCGAAAACAATGAAAACTTTCTGCTGCAAATATTGCCGTCCGACGGATGAGAGGTTACTTCTTCTAGCAGAGAAGCCATTTATGCTTATGAAGCAATTACATTAACAACTTAAAAACCTCAGTAAAGATCAAACAACAGACGGCAACGATTTAGGTCAGCTAACATTAATCGAAATTTGCGAGCTCAATCCTCCACATCCCCCCCTAACAACAACGAGATAGACAAGAGAGGGAAAGCGGGAGATGGGCTATATCCTTCTCGAGTTTTCTTTTCATTATAGATAAGTGAAAAAGATATAAACGATAAAGCGTCATTCTAAAAATGGAATGAGTGTTCTAACTTCAATGAACTATGGCACTTTTATCAGATCAAGCGAGACAGAATGAAAATCCATCCGGATCCGAAAACTTTTTAAATTTAACTTTAAACGTTCCCAACTCAATCACTCTTCTACCATGTTTAGATTCTTTCAACGGCGATGGATCAACGACTTACGGGGTCATTATGAGTGATATTTCACCCATTAAATGTCACAACTAAAGCTCAACACGATGCCAATCTGCCGTCCACCGGCGTTCAGCGATTTCCCAGCTGAGCTGCCGCATAGATAGACGAACACTAAGAGAGACATAATATACAAATACACTCATACATCCCACACCGACACAATTCGCTTTTACAGACAGAACTCCTCAGAGCATTTGAAATCCTCAAAAGTATGAGGGAATTACTCAAATGCAACATACTGATGAACTGTCCTCACTGCTCTCCTCACATTTTTTCACTTGAAGTCGATTCAGTCCATTCATATTCGTAGTGACGTCATCCTTCATCGTATCATCACGTGCTTCCGACATTCGATTCGTCGTCGCTAAAAAAGTTATGTGCCACCAATAGGCGTTTCTAAAATTATTCCTTATCGAATTTAGGATAATTAATTATACCATTTTATAATAAAACCATTAAGTAATCTTCCAGAAAGATTTTCACTAGAAAAATGAACGAATGGAATAAAAAGGAGGGATGAGCTTGAGGTTAGGAGAGATGAGAGTCGCGGTGAGGAACGAGGCTGAAACACAAAGGATGGCATAAGAGAGGAGGGGGAGGGTTCACGAGAGGTGAAAAACGATAGAGGGATTCCTGATGACGACAAAATCATTTCAGATAGCATCATCTTTCCTCTCTGTAGCAAAACAATTCCGAACACTCAAGCGCAAAAATCAAACTTCAAATCTACATCACAGTCTCTACCCTAAATTATCTTTGCTCTGATAATTCCTCGAATCGTTATCAGTACCGCCGCATAAAGAGATCCTAGTGGAAAGGAGAGGGATAATGACATATAACTTTCTCTTCCATTACTTTTCAACTTGTCAACCTTACTTAATTAGAACGTGAATGTTCTTTTGGCAAAAAGAATATCCCCACTGCGAGTGCGATGAAAAAAGATGTTCTCAGCGCCATCAAAGGGCCACTTTCAAGAATTGAAGCAACGATTTCCGCAAGAGAAAATAAAGTGCACCACGGCTATAATTATCGTAAAATTCATCCAAATTGATAAGTTTGAACTTCAATAGTGAAGAAAAAAGCTTTCAAAGAATGTGGAAAATCTCCATAATTTACTCCTTTGCGATAAAAAAAATACGTCCTTTCTATTTCCCCTCTCTATCCTTTATTATCCTTTCATACGATATATCTCCCAACAAGGAAATAAACATAAAAATGCAAATAAACCTCAAATAGAAAGAGAAAAATTTGACAAAGAACACCTTTTGCATCTTTTAATAATAAAAATAAAAACAATTAGAATAATAAATGGAGAAAAAAGTTCTCTCAATTACGTTCAACGATGATATCTCCCGATGAGCACTGCACTGCATCGGATAAACTCTCAATATCGACATAGGGCTCTTCCTGAAATGATTTACGAATCCCCACAATCACGGATACAATGCAAGCTCAACTACACCACAGCTCCTATCCTATCAAATAGCACACCTGAATCAATGCGTTGCATCCATACACAATAGATGGATTTTCCTATAAGTTGATAGAGACTCTGATCCAAAAACCAGTAAGTTCACTATCAAATATAATAGATCCCGATATGAACCTTCTTTCAGAAATTATCTATTTTAAAAATCGAGAAAAATTAAAAAAGAATCTAAGCCTAATTAATTCCCTCAAAAGTCCAACTTAGTCCAACCTACCTGAAAAATGACCATCAGGTTGAACATAGCTCAAGTTCGAATCTAACTACTCCTATTTATAAACATGCAGATTATTAACAAGTTGAGAATCCTTACAAAGAACCCACAACCCTGGAATGGATACCAAGACTATGGTCAAGCTATCTCCAATGGCAAGTTCGCTCAGATCTCGGTATCTTCTATAACCGCTTTCTTTTCTCAAACAGCAACTGCTCTAATATCTATTCAAGCTCTGGAAGCATTCAATCAAATATCCCGAAGCATCCACAGTTCATCCACTGTTCGGTATGAGCGACTAGTGATGGTGAAGGCAACTCAATAAGGAAGCACAGATTCAATAATTGCATCCTGGAACTTTAAGGCGAAAGACCCTACGCTACGACTTTCTCGAATATTGCCCTCAAGACTAATAGCCGACATATGAGATCCCTAATACAGGTATGAAACGCTACAGATAAATAACTTCGCCAATCGCCCATCACTCGGAAGGTCGCTGAATCCCCTTCCCCGGCTCCTTTCCCCCACCCCAATAACTACATCAACGGAACCTAGCCACTACGCCCAACACCTATTTTACCTGGTGCACCTGCCGATTACTAGTTTCCTGATTGCCTTGAACATCCTCTTGCAGTCGTCGAGGTTTCAATTTGCAATTCTCATTGGCCTTACCATCGCGTCCGTTCATATCCGATGTTGAGGGCTGTCCGGATAGGAGAACATCATTCAAATTCAAACTGCTCTCCCTGAATAAAGGAAATACCTTCGAAATAATATAGCCATGTATTCTGATATCAACATTTATTTATCGACTATCCAGCATCGCCGGGTAGTCGATAAACCGGAAAACCCAAACTGGCAAAAGGGACAGAACAAATAACAACAGGAAGCGATAGAGGAGATGGGAGAGATTCGAATATTGCTATGTTTATGATAATAATACCTTAATATAGGTAGAGTATGAAGTGCTCAGTTCCACTGCAACAAAATAAACTATTCTATATTCCAGCTATCTTCAAACGGGGAAATCCGATATCTCGAAGTATCAGCTTCTCTATCCATCGATCGCAACAATCAGTCAACTCTAATGACAATCTGAAGTTTTACTGACTATCTTAATCTCATATCACTATTGAAACAAAAAAAGTTATCCTAATATTTTGAGATCTTTCTGCCTTTATTATTGTAATGGATGAGTGAATGAATAAACAAAAGCAAATATGATTAATTCCTCCTTACTTGAGTAAAACAGTCACCGTCGTGGCGTTCCCACTTTTGGTGATCTTTGAGTTATTCAACGATTTAGCCAACATCTTCCTGGATAGAAACCTTAAAAAATTGCTCATATTATAACATCCTTTAACATCTTTTAATATTTCAACATGTGACAAACCATTTTTGCCAAAAAAAAAAATAATAATAGCAAAAAGATATGATGATATAAGATAACCTGCGATCGGCTTCATACGAAGGTACGGCGGTTACATTCGAGAGCATTTTTCGAGATTTTAGAATGTTCTCGCGGCTAATTTCACCATTCATTGCCGCTTGTTTCAATGACCATCGATGAAGACGCACCTAAGCACGTCATCGTTTAACGTATAATTCGGCAACATTCACATCCCTACTCAACTTTCCATCTAAATTCTGCGATAAGGGTGCGGCTAATACAACTACAGGTGAAACATCGACCACCTATCAGTGGAGATGATTGCATAACTGCACAAATTGAGAGGGGATAAGAGGAATTTGGAACGCCGATAGGATAGAGATGGATTAGAGGAGTGAAGGGTGGGAGAGGGAGACGGAAACACAATAAAAACGAATTTGTACTCCCAAAAAAAGGAAAATATTTCATGTATTTATGAGAGAGTTATTAATGCAGAGTTAAATGAAAAGCACAAGCAAAGTAATATTATCTATCATCAGCATTGCAGTTCTCTAGTTGAAATATCACCTTTCATCGTTTTTCTTTTACACTCTATCACCTTTTAACCTATTTCTATCGGCAGTCACCCACATTCACTTGCACATACCATACTTCCGTTCGGCTACCGTCCATCCCGGATAGCAACTTGGAACCTCAATTTCAGGATACAATAATAGTGAATGGGATAACCCCACTTGGGCGAAAAGTTAATGGGAAAAATATTCCACGTGGAAAATTAAACTTCAAAAATTGCAATTTATCAAAGGAAACCTTACGAGGTGAAGAGGAATTGTCTCATAACATAATTCTACTCTTTAATAAGCAACAACGATATAGACGAATAGATTGAAGAAAAAACCGAAAAAAAAGGACAATTAGATCGAGAAAATATCCTTTAGATATAACCCTCTAAAATGAAACTTTCGAGAAATTTTAAATAATCGAAATATGAAAATACTCTCGTTTAAACATTTCGAATAGTGAAATGTTGAGTGGGGAACGTTTGAGAGCTTAATTTCGTTGGAATTCGCATCATACCCCCAAACTTCCCGATTATTTCCGATCTGGCAAAGTAAAGGTGAGGTGGGTAATTAATCAGCTTTAAAGCGAGTGGGGAAAATGAAATCTATACCATCATAGATGACGTTTATATCCTCTCCCCTTGCTCCATCCTTCCTGCCTTCACATACAATCCCGTCTAGTTCCTCGAAAAAAAATGCTAGGATTCTATGAATTTCCCACTCGACTAAACATATTGCTGAGGTGTTTCCCCCCCCCCCCCCCCCAAAAAAAAAAATTATACCTCTTCTAATGAATATTTTTTCAAAGAAAGAAAAGAAAAGAGGAGAAATTATCACCCTAAAATATTCTTAAATATGAAAATTTTTTGAAGAAATCATAGGGACTCACCTCGGCGGCACTATAATTTTCACTATGATTATGTTGATTTCGTATACATATCACTTTATCCTCATTATCGGTGTGTAGACGTGATTTACATCCTTTCTTTATACAACGATAGATATTTCTCGCATCACGTTTCGTCTTACTCACAAATCGATATTGATAACCTTCATGCAGCAATAATTGATTCCCTTTAGTGGTCGTTAATATTCTATTCATTTTGAAAATTATCTGAAAAAATAATTTAAAATTAAAATCGACGAATATTTTATTCGTTTAAATGAGAAATTCTAAATAATAATATAATAAATATACGATAAATTTTAAATAATAATAATATAATAAATAAAAATATACGATAGAAAAAATAAATAAATATACGATAAATTTGATGAAATATTCGTTAAATTTTTCGAAAAAATATTCATCTTTCAACGATTTAATTCTTATTTAAATGAATAAAAATTCCAATGAAATATTCGAATTATTTTTTTTTTTTCATTTATAAATTATCTCAAATAAAGTAATTCTCTTTAATAATATCGCTCATAGTTATGGCTATAGAATCTCAACGGCGAAATTCAAATCAATGAAGAGTCGAATCGTATATTTCGCATTTGCGAAGAAAAATTTCCAATCCTATTAGAGAATTTATCGATAAAATTCCCCCCTTCCCAATATAATAAGTGCTTAAGCTATCTATATATCATCCTAACGATAATAATATTTAACCATTCGGGGGATAAGAATCGACAACAACAACGTCAACGGATCGGTGGATAGTTGAGAAATGAGGAAACAAAACGAGAGAGTGACAAAGAAAAAAAGACATATCCCATAATAGCGAGACGTACAGAATAGTGCGATTGCGCCGCGTAACGCCCGCTTTGTGAGGCATTTGCGCCGTGGGACGTTCGACATTGTGGCGGCACATTTGCGCCACCACACAATTTACACGTTCGTATCGCGATCGATCCATTGATGACATTCGTACGACTCTCTGAATGAAGCGCTACGCTCTTCCGATCATGAGAATATATTCTATAAGCGTTATGACCTCCCCGACTCCTTATGATTCCAACTAGATGGTTCATCTTTGCTTAACGAAATCCCTAATTATCTCCACTGAACGTAGCAATCTCAGAAAAGTTCAAAAATTAGTATAATGAACATAATTACAACATAACACTTTTGTAACTTATTAATTAAGAGATAAAGTATCTGCAACGATAACCCACATCATAGGTGAATCGATTGCCTTAATGACCGTCGATGGCTCCGTTCCTGCGAAATCCGTCGGCCTTGAATTCTCCCCTCTTCGTTTGTGTCGAAGTTTCTAACCGCTCGATAGACGAAACCTATATTTATCCAACAAATCACATAGCGCTCTCATTTGAGGAACATCGAAATTGAGACAGATGTGTGCGGCAACAGATGTCGACGTTGCGACGTCTAAATGGAACTTAGAAAATCGCATAATAAAAGCTTCATCGGCAACAACATTGAGGAATATTTGAATGATTGAGTCGTTTGGAATCCGATAGCTGCGCTCAACAGATGATACAGATAGCGCATAAAAGTCTAGGTATTCATCTCATACTCTCCTACCTCAACTTCAGCGATACGCGACTTCAGAACCACTAGACAGACAAATCAACACGTCGACGAACGCAGACGTCGTATCGCCACGATACACTCACAGGTGTGAATCTCCGAGCAATAATGCTAGTGTTGCTGATTGTTGCGAGAAACTCTCAGTTGCTACTACCTGACAGGTAGAAATCCTCCTCATAGGTAGAAAAATAACCGCAAGAATCCGCCTGACAGGTAGAAAAATAACCGCAAGCATCCACCTGACAGGTAGAAAAATAACCACAAGCATATTACTCATAAAATGCCAGTTCATTATGTCGAAAGCATTGACTCGATGTACACCCAATATTCATTTCCTGTAAACATCAACCACCTGGAGGTGACATTTGCCCCAAAAACAGTACTTCCAGTAAGCATTGTGGTGCGTAAATATGCCGATGAATCCGCGAATATCGTCGATCCGAATGGAATCATTTAAGGAATCGGATGAAATTTTCGGAAGTTTAACGATGAGAGACGCAACAAATGGCGAATAATATACACTTCGTTTATTGAGAGAGAAAAAAACCGACTTAATGAATATATTAATTTGCGAAAAAAAAAAGAGAAAAATCCATCCTTTTCCGAAAAGAAATCTTAAAAACAATTAAATCTCTTTTAGAAGACTGAAATCGTTCCATAAATAAAAGAAAAAAAAAAAACAAACAAACAAATAAATAAGGTGAAATTTAAAGAATATCATTTCGACAATTACTACTTACTAAATTGCAATCAAAAAACAAACAAACAAACAAAAACAATAACAACAACGACATAAAATTAAAAAAAAATAAAAGTTAACCAGTAAAGGAATTCAGCCGCAAAGAAGCAAACCTAATAGAGTCATCGATTTCAAATGAAGTAACTCTATTTTCAAACTTCAGCTAAAAGAGAGCACAAAAATGCCACTAAGACCTTTTCGAGTCGAAAATTTTATCCCATCATAAGGAAATCATTAAAAAAATGATACGATCAATTGGAAAATTTCAAAGATCATATATATTCCATCAATATTACTTTATACTTCACTGAAATCTTTCTCTTTACTCAAAAATATTTTCGAATATTAATTAATTAAGCGACAAATTTTCACCTATATACAATAATCCGAACAATGAAGAGATTAGTATATTAATAGAATTTTACGATCACTGAAACAAATTGCCGAAATATATCCAAAAAATAAAGACGCAATCGAATGAGACTTTGAGACGGCAAAAGAAAACCTTTTCAAATATTTCCCCCATTATTCAAAGATATTCAAGTGGGAACGCCTATCGCCAATACCTTAAGAGCAATTCAGGTGAGCATTTATTTCTTTATTATTCCCAATAATTTCTTAATTTATCCACCACGAATTTCACTCCAAATGTAAAAATTTGCACATTTCTCTCGTTCACTTCTCATCCCCTTCAATCTATGAGGGCAACTTTTTGAGCTTATAATCTTGCCAACTTTATCAAAGAAACCCGATAGAGCTTAGTGAACAACCTCAGTAGATTCGCAAGAGATGGGAAACCACTCAATTAGAATATATAATTGCCTCTCATAGATTTGAGGATCTCATGAAAGCACCAGTAAGCGAGAGGACTAAAACAACAGCGCAACTGCACCAATAACTCTCAATGTTCGATCTTAACGACGCCTTCGATCGGTGGAAGTGTCGTACGCGGTGTTGTCCTTTCCGCATTCGCCAATGCCACATCTCTTTCTGAAACAATATCCTGCCTTCACGACAGTAACCGCAATTCAAGGAATTCACCTGCACAAATTGGAATCCAGGTGTATCTCTTCCGGAGATGAAAGCAACCCATTAAAAAAAACAAGACCGCGACTAGTCGATAAATACAGAAGTGGTCGGTCTCATCAACAAGACCTCACTACCGTCGACATGCAATACGACTGGGTCTCAGCTTCTCGCATCAACAATTCGTTTTCCCCTCATTAATAAATAAACAGACCTTTCTCCCCACCGTAATTTATCACAAAACCTCCTACGATTTGTTAGAAAATTCCCCCAAAACAACTTTCTAGAAATTCTAAAGTGTGTTTCTTAAGAATAATTTTCTCCGCCAACAAAATGAAGGTTCCATCAATGTGCTTTCAAAGACGCGCAATCTCTCGGTATGTTTATTTACACTGAATGCGAGGAAGGGGTTATATTTGAGATCCTACGATCTCCCTATGGACGACCCTCTCTCGTTGACGAAGAATACAGACAGAAACGAACGGATTGCCACTACGATTCGCATTATACTAGCATTTTGAAGTCCAACATATACAGTGTTTCTCAAAATTCCTATTAAACGTAAACTTATCTCCCCGAATGGCAGTAAGTGCATTTTCGAGCTTTCAAGATAACCTTCAACTTTCCAGGAAATCAGCACGGCAAACCAAAAAAAAACAAGCGGAAGTGCTTCATATGCTTTCAGCTTTATAAAAATTTCAAATAGCTCCCTCCCCCCCTTAACCCTCAATGGCTTCAGTTAACTCAACGTCAACTCACTTTGATAACGTCTCATTGATATGAACAAAAAGTATAGATAACAACCAAAAAGACGTCAAATAATTTTTCAACAGAAAGAACGATCGCGGAACTCCTAATCTGCCTTTTCGCGATCTCTTCCTATACCTCCGTTACCTCTTGCCACAATGGCGCAACTTAGCTCAAATATCTTTGACCGCACTATCAACTTCCTCAAATATAACTCGGTCAGCAAAAAGACTTTATGACGTCTCTTAGAGTGAAAAGCTGAGCGATTACGTTGCCAGCTTACCGATCGTGGCTGCAGGTGCAGCAACTGGGCAACCATGTGAAGCCACAACCGTACTCGGATCTGACCTTATCGTTGCCGCATCTGGTTCCGTCTTTATGTTTTCAACAGCGGCTGCGTCTGCAATTCGTGAATATCAATTAATTAAGCAGCTGTTTAATTATCGCTTCAAGTAGCAGCATATCATAAAGAAGCTATTGACGATCAAAGGTTTATTCACCAGTCGCTCTAAACCCAAGTGTTATGCCGACCAATAATATAATTGAAAGAGCAAAACCGTCGTTCACAGAGTATCAAACGATCTTCGATCCCATTAATGACGTTTGATAGCGAGGTAAATGGACTAAACATCAAAAATCAAGAGCGCTTCCATATTTCGTCTACCAAATCAACCGTTTTCGCATTTTCCCAATTTTCTCCGACCTTCGATAATGAAAGTTCCAATTTCACCGAACAATAAAATAGAAGATTTGCAAACAAAAAATGGCCAACGTTTCGGAGATCTTCGATCCCGATGGCAGAAGATTCTATCGCACCTTTTTCACTTAAAAAACATGGATCAACAAAATTTATATGATATATATCGTTTTATCTCTAACATTACAATAAGATTCTAAAAGAAAAAAGCCCGAATCGAAGAAAAAAACTAGGAGGATCCCAAATTAGCGTGCCACTTTTACTTCTGAAGCTTTAATACTTATCGCCTCATCCAAAATAAGCAGACGATCAACAGCGACCTACCGGTCATTGGCGAACACATTGGATGATCAGTTTTGCCGACTGCTGTGCCGCTCATTTTCGGCTTCGATACAGTGGAACGACGACGTGACGCTGAAGGTCTCGACTTTCTGAAATTCCATTTCACAACGCATGTGAGAAACAAAAAAGAACCGGTATTGTTTACTTGATTAAGAAAGCAGTGGGGCATGTACACCTGTAATTATCGAACAATACTGTCATGGAGAAGTGAAAAGATAAACCTATCATATATCTCCTATATGCAGCGTTTGTATGTCAGATTATTTGCAGTCAATAAAATCTCCAAATCACCTATGGATAAGAGCGGATGCCGGAAAGTTCGCATCGTTCTTCTAATCTTGATTTAAGCTTATCACCTAGCAAAACATAATCGACGTCAAATTTCCAGCAGTTCATCGAGAAACGTCCCCCCCCCCCCCTTCTCTCGTCAATTCATGAATAAAACACTTTTCGGCAAATTTTCTTCATGCAAATTCCATAAAGAACGTAAAGAGTAACCAAAAAGAAACGAACTTTTTTGGCGGTTTTGGCTTATCTTCGACGGTTTTCACCGAATTGGAATCCGAATCATCCGATGAATCACTCAATTTTTCGTACTGAATGAGGCGATCGAGAAGGAAATTTTTATCTCGAGATAATTTCAGCAATTTTCGTTGGAGATTCCTCAACTCCTCCTGATAACACTCATTCTCCTATAAAATTATGACGATAAACCGTTATAACCGCAAAAAAAAACGGAGGATGAATCTGAGACTCAATAAAAGTTAATTTCGGTTACTATCGATTGTTTTAGTAGATTTTATTTAAAACGTTCGTATCAAATCATAGCACTACTTCAGGTGACAGTCAAATCCACTAAAGCATTATTTCGCTAGGAAACTTCGAGCAATAAAGTCGGACTTCAAGAAGTCATTAAACTCAACTTTTCTTAATGAAAATATCACTTCAAAAGTTAATTTTCTCCTCGAATAACGATTACTTATATTATTTCCACGATTTAACAATCGAAAAGCGGAAATTTCATTTAACTAATAGAAGTGTGGAAGAAGTTTCACTGAGATATCCATACTTCAATCCAACAAAATTAATTTAAAAAAAAATTGGACGATAGTATTGTGGAAGAAAATTCTTCTCCAAAGGTTCTAGAAGAAACTAGGTGGAATCTATTTATCGGAAATTGCGACTAGGAGAACTCACATAAACGAGAAATTTGAAGCGTTTCTTAAGCATTCGATATTGTTCTTTAGGAGTTGGCTGTGAGACTTGTTGAAAGTTTGCAGCGCTCGTCTGCGCCTTCTCGTTATCGACTGATATAAGATGTGGCGATGAAGTGCTATGGAATTGAGCCGGCGTATTAGCAATCAGAGGTGCACTCATTAATGCGGCTCGTGTATATGGTGGTGGTGGTTGAGTTAATTGCGCAGGTTGAGGCGGTGGAATGGGTGACGCATTCTGTGACGGTATTGACAACATTCGAGATGAACCAGGTGATGGCGACAACGCTAAACTTGAGGCGATACGAGAAGGAGCTGGAGATGGTGAAGGAGCAACACTCGATGCCAAACGAGATGAGCCTGATGAAGGTGAGGGGGCAAGGCTTGATGACTGCAAAGGTGTTGCCGGCTGAGAGGAATGTGGCGAAGGATATGCGGAAGATGTGCGGAACTGTGGAGGTCCCATCACGTGGTTCACTGAGGGGAGGGGTTGTTGCGGTGGAGGTGCTCCGCTGATGGCGGTCACATTCCGCATTCCCATGCAACTATCATTCACTGGCTCGTGCATTACACCTGCAAATTTACAGCATTATCGAACAGGAAAACATCACATCTCATGTGTTAAATGCGTCGCTTAAGCTATTCATGCAAATGCAGAGTGGTGCCCCAACCCCTCCTCCTCCAGTGCCTTCCCATTTTCCTTCCCTCCAATCCATGAAACCTGGAACTGCGTCCGCACTCTGGAAACAGCGATTCACGAGGCGAACATACGAGCATTTCAAATCCTATATAGGTTTCTTCAACGAGTTATTAACGTCAACACTATGCAAGTCAGAATAACCTTCTAAATGAGTTGACACAATATGCAGTCTTTTTACTCTCACCTCGTCGGATTGAGAGCGTTCAGGAATTGCATATCCAATTACGTCACTTCAGCTCAGAAATCAAATATTAAGGGAATCGAAAACATCTTTCATAGGAGAGTGAAATGATTAAATTAATTCTTTTCCGGATGGTACCATATTCCGGAAAATAAACAAAAGCTGACATGCCGCGTGTAAACCTCCGACTCCTGAACGGAACCCTCTCCCCTCAATATCCGAGAAAAAATACCGGAAATCATGGGAACATAAGACCTGGTCAAACGACCTATCCTTTGCCTAGCGGCTGAAGCTATTTTCAAAGCTTTCACGTTAAGTACTATGTTTAAAATTTCGTTTTATGAGCTAGATTTTTAAAATTTGCTTTTGTAACACCATACTCGGTGAGGAACGTTTGCAACAAACGTCGAGAACCTCCGAACTATAAAGCACAGTATGTGCTTTTTGTAAAATATTTCAATATGCATTCAAAATCATCTTTTCAATCACTTCCAATAGCATAAATATTCAAACACTTTAAATTTATTCAATTTTCTGCTAAACGTTATTCGCATAAAGCTGAAATATTCCGAACACATAAAATTGCGTAGAGAACGGTCAACGCAGCAAAAGTGATCGCGCTTTCGGCGCAATATGCGCTTTTTGCATTCTCTCATTCGGATCGACCGTCTCATAAAATATTGAGAAATAAATCTGTTTTGAGAATTGAAAATGGAAGAGGGAAGAGGGGATGGAGATTCTTCATGGAAGAGGGGAGGTGGGAGGGCGAAATAACTAAGGAGGATGGAGATTCTTCATGGAAGAGGGGAGGTGGGAGGGCGAAATAACTAAGGAGGATGGAGATTCTTCATGGAAGAGGGGAGGTGGGAGGGCGAAATAACTAAGGAGGATGGAGATTCTTCATGGAAGAGGGGAGGTGGGAGGGCGAAATAACTAAGGAGGATGGAGATTCTTCATGGAAGAGGGGAGGTGGGAGGGCGAAATAACTAAGGGGATGGAGCAAAATCGATAAGACTCCAAATTCGAGAGTGAGTGAAGCGTTCTCTTCTAGTTATCCTCTCATCGACACTTGTCTATAATGTAGCAATGCTCATTTTCCAATATATGAAGGGAACATTTAGAGATAAACAAGAGCAACAATAGATTTTTTAGCTTATTATCGGCAATGATTTTGCTTAATTGCCATAGAGTCTCTCGTCGAGAATATACAACGTTGTTGGCAAAACAGTGTGGCACTTTAGGTTACCTCAGGTCCAGTTATATGCTCGGAAAAAGTTGTAGTAATTTAGATAAGTTCATCGCAGTGATTGCGTTTTCGGATGGATGACATCGTTGATGGTATTTAGCTGCAACGTTTTTCTCTTTGAAGTTTCAAATGTCCACAAGAGATACGAAAGCAAAGTTTGGGGCGGGGAAGAGCTGAGCTCGAGCCCGTGTTTGTGTCATCAGTCGTTTAGTTGAGGTTCAGGTCGTCAGTGGTGTGGTTGATGTGGTTTCGCTTGTAGATGTGCTACGAAGTCGGTGTGTTTCGAAGTCGGAGCTGTAGTTGAAGTTGAAGTTAATGTTGCGGTTGGTAAATAGGTGACTGGTGGGGTTTATTTTCGTCTCAATGCTTCGGAGAGGAAGTTCACTTGAGAACACGAAGCTGCTTTTCTTTTAATTAAATTGTAGATTCATTCTATTATTTCGCCTCCAGATTCCCTTAATTCGTGGAAGTAATATGAAAGGGGAGATGAGGTGTGGACATAATTATTACTCTAATTATTCGTTAATTAATTAACCGTGGTTGTTTTATGGAATTATTTGATTCATAATGCATCTTTTAAGGCAAATAAATAATTTTCCCCGTCAAAAGAAGATGTACGATGAAGATGAAGGAGAAGAGATGCCATTTGAAGGCGATGAAGAGGAGGAAATTTCATCCGAACAATGGCAGGTATGAATAAATTCAGACTATTAATATGATAGCAATATTTGAATGATGATACCCAAGTTATATTCAGAATCCATCACTCGTGATACTCAAGTCAGGAGGTACACGTGAATGTGCCAAACGCGATTGTTGCATAAGTCTAAAAGTTGCTCTCTATGCCGCCTGTAGCATCTAGTAAGGGGGTTAAATATCTCATATAGGAGTTCGCTCAGCATCGACATCTGCGGTTCACTAGAAGAATCACAGTAGTGTATGATGCTAGAACAAGAGTCGAAAATGTTCGCATTCGGCTAGCTATCGTTGTGGTTGGCATGTCTGCCTACTTGGACGCATTGGAATAATTTTTGAAGATAGGCAAAAGATGAGATTATTCCCATACTCTGACAGAAGGTTGAGGAAATATTATAACAAAGAGAGGGTGTACCACGATTACTTTTACAGCTGGTAACGAATTTCATTTTATGAATGAGATATTTCATCGGAGGCAGAGTTTCATTTCCCAGAAGTGCAGATGTGTCCATAATAGAAATTGCTTCCCTATGCGATGAGCAACTTCGGGGACTATGTGCTGTGGGAATGGTGACAATGAAAAACATTTCCAACAACGTTTCGCTTTCTAATGGTATCAACAAGTGAGAAATGTGCTTAGTAGAGCAATAGGTATGAGAAGAATATGTGAGAACGATGGAGCATATTCTGTATTACATTGAGCGCTTAAACACTAAAAATGTTACTTTTCTATGAAGCATATTCATGAAGTGCTGCTAGAGCTTGATCATCCTTCATCTTCATCTTCCTTCCTCTATTCTTTCTTTTTTTTTTGTAATTGGTGTTATTGAGTTTCTTGGGAAACGTTCCGATTCCGCGTCTCATTTAATCGTGCTCGCTGAATACCCATCTTCGTCGACACGATTTGATGGATTTGCTGCAACGATTGGTCCCTCATTCTCACATATTAATGTGCGTTAAAGACCCTTAGAAATGGACAAGGAATCACTACTGTTATTCTGATTTGGCTTCCCCTTGTGCTTATTTATTGTCACTTCGTAGTTACGGACCTAAGGAGAGAATTCTATTTTTAGTGAATGAGAAATTCATCGGCGCAATTTAAATTATTTGAAGGAGGCATGTTGGGTGGTAATTTCGGCATATTTCGATGAGAAAGGTCTCGTACGCCAACAGCTCGACAGTTTTGATGAGTTCATTCAAATGAACGTCCAACGAATTGTCGAGGATTCACCACCTGTCGAACTGCAATCTGAGGTGCAACATTTCTCAGGTGAAGATCGTTCTCTTAAGTTATGATTATGTCTAACTACTACTGGTTTTATTATACTTGTTTGTGAGAGATAGTTTCTTGTGTGATTGTTATAAACGTCATGGGAGTGCCACAGTGTTTTGTAGCCTTTGGCGCTCCTAACAGAAAGTAATGATGTGTAATAAAGGTGACCTAACCGTTGTCGTCCCCACCGTTTCGAGTGAATAAGGCACCACCATCTTTCTGGCCTAGCGGACCTTCACAGAATCGAGAACTTCCAGGTGGAGAAAATCTATCAGATCGGAAGTAGATATATCTACTTGAGTTGACATGTGGATGTGCTCTGGGGACCTCGATCTTCGGATAGAAGACATGGAAGTGAGGCACTGAGTCCGTAAATGTGATTGCAATTTTTCTATTCGAGTGGTGACCGCAGCACAATTCAATGGCGGCTGAATGAAGGGAATATCAGGGGTTGACGTAGTTGAAGGAATTAGAGGGAATGTAACTGCACTGCAAAGCAATTACAGTTGATATCGTTACTGAGTTCGTCATATCTTGCTGTAATTATTTACTAGTTTCCTTTCCATTACGTGGATATGCTTTAGGTGACATTGAAAATCCGACAAAGTTCGCTTTGAAATTGGATCAGATTTATCTTTCGAAGCCAACTCATTGGGAGAAGGATGGAGCACCGACACCGATGATGCCCAACGAAGTACGGTTTGCCCTGTGCCTTTTTTCAAATCCTCATATCAGGATAATATGGCTCATAGATTTGTGGTGCTTTGTTTGTATTGCTATAGTTGTTATTGTTTGTACGTGATGAAATATATTTATTTAATTTAGTTATTTCGGGATATGAACACCGCCTCTGTCATCTCACTTTTGTCTTTGTTAGAGACTCACTTATTTGGTTTGGAATATATGTGGTCTCTGCTGACTCAAATGCTGGCTTTTTGTTGAATACGGCTATAGTACTTTAAGTCAGCTGCTCCTGAAATTACCGATTTGATTGTAAGAGGGTTCAGTGTTTGAATGCACCACAACGGTGCAGTTACTTCGTATTGGCTGCATTTTTAGGCCAGATTACGCAATTTGACATATTCATCACCGCTATACGTTGATATCACGAAGACAATATCGCGTGATGGGGAGGACCCGAAAGAGTCGAAGTACGAGAAGGTTTTCGTCGGCAAGATACCAATTATGTTAAGGTATGATAGCCGATCGTTTTGATTTTCATGCAGCCGGGTTATACGGAGAAATGATGTTTGAGCAGGTTTGGGACGTTATTTTCTCCCTTAAAGTTTAAACATCGTTCTCAGTTGAGTCGTAATGGTGGTTATTTGTAGTTCTGACACTTATGTGGCGATCTTGAGATATCGAGTAAGGTTATACAGGAGAGTTGGGAACACCAGAGACAGTGTAGGACCTGAAAAGTGAACATTCTAGCCGATTTGTTTTCATTGCTGCATGCTTAGCGGTGATAACTGGCCGTTATAACAACACACCCCGCTATTGTTGAGATAGCGAAGATATTTGATTGAACTGCACAAACTCTAAACCTAATTGTTTTAACAAGCATGCCTAGAGCTTAGAAGAGAGAAATGGCACATACTAACAAGCTTGCTCGTGCGTAACAGTTCTCTACTTTAAAATCGTTCTCATGTTAGCAACTACGGGTGTGCAGTTGAAATTAACAGTTGTGATACAACTGCATTCCTGGACTATTAGATTAGTGGTCAGGATAATTTCATCTCCACCTTCTTCTGTTCAGCTCCCCCGTTTACATGGTATCATCTCTCCATGCATTATTCTTTTGTTTAAAGCAATTTGTACAAATACTTTTATTTTGAAAAATAAGTGATCAATATTTTTTATTTCGTGGCATTTGCTTTGTGGAGGTTCTCTAGGGATTTAGAGGTTTGGATGGTTTTCAGGTCGTCATATTGTATGCTTTCGAATATGTCTGATCGTGATCTCACTGAGCTCAACGAATGTCCTCTAGATCCCGGCGGTTACTTCATCATCAACGGATCTGAAAAGGTTCATTTTAGTGATGCTTTTTCTGTGCTTTGATTCGTCTCCTTTGACTTTTGATGAGCAGATTCGATTTCTCTGATGGCAGTGCCAACAGCCGTTTCGACGGTCAATCAGTTCGGGCATTCTGGCCAAGTTTCTATATTTCCTAAGGTGAAGTGGGACATGGATTGTTAGCGAACATTGGATTGCAAAGCCTCAATTCCGGTCTCATTTCCCTAACCTTTTCTTATTTTTTGCCGCCGAACTTCACAGATGAGGTGGCCTCGACGATTGGTTTTTGTATTTGATTTTTTTATCCCTTTGTTTATTGCATCGAATCCTTCAGCGGTCGATCTTATGGCTGCTATTTCTAATCTGAGACATCAAATGTGACGTTTCTAGCAAGATCTCGTTCCTATACCGATACATTTTTAGGTGTTGATCGCGCAGGAGAAGATGGCTACGAACACTGTGTACGTGTTCTCGATGAAAGATGGCAAATATGCATATAAGACCGAATGTCGTTCATGCCTTGAAAATTCAAGGTCCTCTTTTCTCTTTTGTCCAAGCTCGTTGATGTGAACTTGGCCCCTTTTTTATAGTTTTTGGCTGTTACGGTTTGTTGAACTCCTCAATGTGACGAAAGATACAAGAACTGTACGACGTTTATTAAAGTTGTTGTATTGCTCTTAAGGCACGAATTTGAGTATTGGCACCGTCTATGATTCAGATAAAGTCTTTACGTTCTGTGCGTATGACGTGCATTTCGGTTAGTTATTGAATCAGATCACTTACAGTCTTTAATGTTCATCTTTATCGCCTCTGCGTCGATTGCATTTGCTCATAATTAAGGGCTTTTAGGTCAGTGCTGAATTCCTCTAGGTCGGCGCTTCTTTTGGCCTTAGGTTGTTGTTTTTTGGTAATGACGATACTTTTTGACGGTATTGAGTGGTTATTTTGATGGCAATGGTTTTTTGGATGACGGTAGTGAACATTCATTTATTATACTTCCATGTCGAGTACTCGATGCAATTCTAATGTTTTAATGGCAAACCGTTTGCAGCCGTCCAACATCAACACTATGGGTGAATATGATGGCAAGAGGAGGGTCGACCAAGAAGTCGGCAATGGGACAACGAATTATTGCCATTCTGCCATATATCAAACAGGTATGACGATTTATTTGTTGCGAAGTTGTTTTGATTCGTTATTTTTTAGATGTGGTTGAGAGGGGAGGGGGGAATATTTCAAAGTGATCCGTCAGTCCAGCAGAAGATTGTCGGTCTTTTAAAGTAGTTGGTTTTTTTTCTTCTATTAAATAGTTTGAATACTGTCCTTGTTTATTACCAGCATGCGGGAGATCCCGGCTGCTTAGGTTTTGCGGTAAAAATGTGTATTCCAAATTGATTTAGTGACTGCGTCTAATTTTTATTTCAGTAGATGTTCTTAATTCAGTTTTCGTGATAAAGCAATAGACGCTGTCGCATTTAAGATCGTTTATAAGCAGAAGGTTTAATTTACGAGATATGCACCTCCGACTCATGTGGATGCGAGGTTATTTATGGGTGGAAGTGTGGACCTTTCCATAGGTGGCAAGAAGAATTTGTTTTTGAACGTGCGCATCTTGTTGGTGATAACGCATGGAGCACTGATCCGTCTTTCTTCTTGTTGATGAAATAGTAGAGTGTTTTAGAATCGTAGTTGGGTCATTTGGGTATTTATGCATGGGTGCTGCGGGTTCATATTTCTCAATTTCCACCTTATTTCATTCATTGCGAAGATGGCTAATTGATGCATTTTTGAAGCGTTTAATTTCGAACGCTTTAAGGAGATCCCAATAATGATTGTGTTCCGCGCTCTGGGATTCGTCTCCGATCACGATATTCTTGAGCACATTATTTACGACTTCGAGGATCCGGAAATGATGGAGATGGTCAAGCCAAGTCTTGACGAAGCTTTTGTCATCCAGGTTTTTAAATACATTGCAATAAGCTTTTTTTGTGCTCAGTTTCGAGTGTTTACTCTCACGAAACATTTCTGTTGCGAGTCAAGGATTTTAGGTGAGGATACGAAGTTTCAAGGAGTAAACTAACGTTGATTTAGGCTCTTTTTACTTTTCGTCCCTGTAGTTGTTATGTTTCGTTTATGAAGCACATGTTGCATTTGACGACTTCGTCTGATTTTTTAACGACACTCCTCTCTCTTTCCACCCGCTCTTATTCCAGCCCCACCCCATTTTCCATGTTTTCAGTAGGGGTTAAAAAAATGTCAAAGTTAGCTCAAGAATCACAATGTTCCACCCACCGAGCTAAGTGTGAAGTGTTGTAATGCTTCCGTTAATCTTGAAAACGATATTTTTTTTCCACTTTCGTCAAAGTAAGGAGTGGAAAAGGCGAGGGAAAGGGATAGAAGAGATATGATTTTCTTAAATATGTTGGGTGGATTACCGGGGTTGAACTTGATTCAGGAGCAGAATGTGGCACTGAACTTTATTGGTGCTCGTGGAGCTAAGCCAGGAGTAACGAAGGAGCAACGAATTAAATATGCAAAGGAGATTCTTCAGAAGGAGATGTTACCTCACGTAGGTATATCGGATTTCTGTGAAACCAAAAAAGCGGTTCGTTTTTTTCTTTATCTTGATGTCTTCTTTTTCTTAGACATATTTTAAGGATCTTTTTTCTTTAAAAATATGATATGTTTAGAGTTGTTAGGATCGTGTGTTGCCTTATTTGAATAGTAGATTTATTGGGAGAAATACCTCTTGTTTCGATTTTTCATGCTCCGATGCTGGATCTCTGCCATATAGAACCTGTCAGTTCTGCTATTTTGCTAGGATCGTTTATTGTTGTTGTTGTTGTTTTGTTTTGTTTTTTCTTTGAGTCTGTGGAGGAAAAGGTCTTAAAGTGCAGTGAATATTTCTGATATACGACGTAAGGTGCATTATTTTACGAAGATGTACCAGCTGTTAATGTTTGATCCAAACTGTTTTATGATGATTTCATTTCATTGAAGAGAATGTTATGTATTGTTCACACTGAAGTTTAACAGTTCTTTAATGTAAAATGCCGCATTTTTACCTCAGCAAATGAAATATAGATTCAGTTTATTCAACACTTCAACATATAAGTTTCTGAGAAACGTTTTTTGTCGCTATCCGTGCTTTCGATTTAGGGGTAGCAGAGAGTTAGTTAAGTGTTTATTTTTTAGTAGGAAGTAGATCCGGAAAAAGAAGAGAACCTTCATTGCCTTAATTTTTGCAGATGACTGATGTTTTGCTGCCAAATGTTCGTTTCATTCATCGGCAGCCGGAGTTTTTTTTCTAGATCATTTAGATCCGTCGTTGAGTTCCACCATTTTTGCTTCTCCTGCCGTGATTCATAAGTAGCATGATTCCACGATCCGTGGTCCTTGGCACGATCCATAGTCTCTGATCCATTTGCATGAAGCAAAATTTTCTGAATTGTTTTCACTGGTTTACTTAGAAAAGAATTTATGGAAAGTGTTTTATTGTAGTATTTCATTGGCTATATGGTACATCGTCTGCTTCTGGCAGCATTGGGGAGACGTGAATTGGATGATCGAGATCATATTGGAAATAAGAGACTCGATCTTGCCGGTCCTCTGCTTGCGTTCCTCTTTCGAGCGCTCTTCAAAAATCTTCTTAAAGAGGTTATCTTTGCATCGATACTAAACGAACTCAGTGGATTTTTATTTATTATGAATGTAGTAATAGAAAACAAGCATATTTTCCCTCGAAACGGTGTTTTAGAGCTTAGTGTGGCTTAATATCGCATCTGCATTTGAAAAAGTTTCCGATCCCTCGTGGGACCGCAGTCCGTTGATTGACGTCATGTGGACGTGAACTTTGCTGGCTCCTGAATGGTATCGCAGATGGTTCGTACATAAGTTAAGTAAGGCTTTCCTTCATTGGAATCCATTTCTTTCCAGCAGTTTAGGTGGAAAAAAGTGGGTTCTGTTATCTAGATTCTCATCAGTTTCAATTTAGGTGCGCCTCACTGCGCAGAAATATATAAACAAAAACGGTGACTTCATACTCGATGCTTGTGTTAAAACTTCGACTATCACACGTGGATTGGCGTATTCGCTGGCAACGGGCAACTGGGGTGACCAAAAGAAGGCTCATCAGTCGAGAGCAGGAGTTAGCCAGGTTTGTACTGGAATTATTTTGCATATCGGAATCGAACTTACCTAAACGTACCATTAAAGATTAGCTCGAACTCGAGGTCATGCTATGATGATTTCGAGTTGGGTTAGTGCAAACAGTAGTAGATGGGAGATGTTTGTGGTATGCCGTTGAAATAGCCACGCAGCATGCCTGGTAGTGTTATTTGAAGCCGTTTTAAAAAGTTGTATTAGTCAAAGAAGGCTGCTGGTGTATGTGAAAGATGGTAAGCTTGTATTGCCCACATTTTTTAACGTTTATCAGGTGTTGAACACCAGTGATGTATTGTTTCACAGGTGTTGAATCGCCTTACCTACACGGCAACCTTATCTCATCTTCGTCGATGTAACTCCCCGATCGGCAGAGAGGGCAAATTGGCGAAGCCTCGGCAACTGCATAACACGCAGTGGGGAATGGTTTGTCCAGCCGAGACACCGGAAGGACAGGCGGTCGGACTGGTGAAAAATCTCGCGCTCATGGCATATATATCTGTCGGCAGTTTGCCCGAGCCCATCCTTGAGTTCTTAGAAGAATGGTCAATGGAAAACCTCGAAGGTTCGTTTCGTGATTTAAGAAAAATTCGTCAGTTTGTTTTTATGATGTGGGATGGCAGTTGTCCGCGAATGGACGCTGTACCGGGGAGGAATTTCATGGATTCCTTTCGAGGAGACGGGTCCAGGTGACAGTGGGGTCGGAATGTCGTTGAATGTGGAATTTTTGTCAGCCCAACGAATGTAAAGAATGCAGAACAAATCTACAGGGCTTGTCTAGCATCGTAATAGTGCTTAAAAGATGTTCATGTAATCGCTGTCAGAGGTGGCGCCATCAGCAATAGCGGACGCAACGAAGATCTTCGTGAATGGTGCGTGGGTGGGGATTCATCGTGATCCCGAGCAGTTAATGAGCACCCTCAAAAAGTTGAGGCGAGAAATGGACATCATTGTATCTGAGGTAAGCATATCGCTTGCTTTACGCCAATTTTTTCGCACAGTCTGGCACATTTGTGTTTGCTGGAAAGGGAAGGAGAGGATTTGAGGTGGATAATGCGTCATAGCAGCGTAAACTCACAGTTTCAACTGTACTTAGCTAAAAGGTTTGTGCTGTATCCGTCATGCTGCCCTCTTCCTTGACATTTGAAGTTGACGTTCATAACCATATAGTGCGGGTAAGCTTAGTTTGGAAGCCTCAGGTTTTCCATGCTCTATAATGCGATGCAATGGAGAGCAGTGATTTTTTCGATCGCTGATCCTATTAAAATGAATTCCTCTAGTAGGATCAGTGGATTTTAGGAGATGGATGTGTGTTCATTTTCACCCGGAAGCATGTTTCCGTCTATAAAGTATACTTTAATTGTTTAGACTTTTGAGGCCATTTGTCCAATGCACGATCTTTAGGTATCGATGGTGCGTGATATCCGTGATCGTGAAATTCGTATCTATACGGATGCGGGACGCGTGTGCCGTCCGCTGTTGATCGTTGAAAATCAGAAGCTCGTGCTTAAGAAGAAGCACATCGATCAGCTCAAGGACACTAATGACAACTATGCATGGTCTGATCTCGTTGCTGGAGGCGTTGTTGAATTGATTGACGCCATGGAAGAGGGTATGGTGTCTTTAGATGTTGCTGAAATATTACTGACGCGTTTACTGCAGTGATGTTTAATCCAGAGATATTTTCTTTGCAAAGAATAATTCAGTTTGATCGAATTGTAAATAACTTTTATGGAATTTGCTTTATGAAGTTTCGTGACGACGTTCAGTACTGAGTGTTAAATGACTGTTTTGCATTGCAGAGACAGTAATGTTGGCAATGATGCCCGAAGATTTGAAGGCTGGCGGCTACTGTGATACGTACACTCACTGCGAAATTCATCCGGCGATGATATTAGGTGTATGCGCCTCGATTATTCCATTTCCTGATCACAACCAGAGCCCCAGAAATACTTATCAGGTAAGTATTTTTGTGCGTTTGTTCGCTCGCAGCCATCCGGAAGCCATCTGGTTCTTTTACTAACAGTGCAAAATTAGATGCAGAGAGGCCTTAGATATTCGTTTGGGATGGAAGACCTTTATTTTAGTTATATTTAATGCATCCTCGTTGTTGGGATATGTAGTTCATGCAGAGATGTTCTGTGGGTAATATACTGGAATGTAACACAACTACATTTATTTCGCAGTGAAATTAGCAATGAGTTGGAGTTGGGGATAAGTGCTAATTCAGCTACAGTTTCTGTGTGATCTTTAAGTGGCCCACTAGTTAGCTTTCACATCGCACCCTTTCTTTTATTATTACCAGAGCGGAGTTTCATTGAGTGAATCATAAACTGACGCATTCTGCAGAGTGCTATGGGTAAGCAAGCAATGGGTGTTTACACGACTAATTTTCACGTACGAATGGATACTTTGGCGCATGTGTTGTATTATCCACAGAAGCCACTCGTTACAACGCGGTCTATGGAATATCTCAGGTTTTCAGTCGATCAAATTATTTGGAGTTGATAATTAGTTGTTGAGATTATATGACAGTGTTTATTATCAACCGTTTAATCGCGTCTTATTTAATAATTCAAAGCAGTAACTTCATTATTTACGGGATAGATTTATGCAAGCGTTTTTTCATCGTGAATTAAAAATTTGTGGGATGCATAAGCTGCGCTCAGCCGATGCCATTATTGCACCCATTCTTTTAGCTTTTAATCTGCAGTTGAGTCATTTCGATCTGCGCACTATTATCCTTCTTATCTGTCAAGTCTGTTCACCTAAATTGTAGTTTTGCGAACATTTTGTTTGTCTTTGCTGTCCAAGCTCCTATGCTTTTGTATTTTTCCTCGCCTCGGAGCTTTGAAATAAATAAATATTATATATTACTTGGCACCACTATTTTATTTATCATGATACCAAGCAGCTGTGTATAATGATTATTCATCTCACGATTCTTTAAAAGGTGTAATTATCTAGTTTGATACGTGATTGTGTTAACGTATTAACTTACTCTTCATTATTATTTTATAGATTCAATGAGCTACCCGCAGGTATTAATGCGATAGTGGCAATCCTCTCATATACGGGATATAATCAGGAAGACTCAGTTATCATGAACCAATCCGGAATCGACCGAGGACTCTTCAGATCGGTTCGGTGTTATTCATGCTCATGTTGTTTTCTATAGGAAACATTTTTTTGGCGGAGGGAAAGTGGGTCATAACAACTTGTTGCGAAACTTTTAGGCTTAAAGGTTGAAATTGATCTTTTACAGCCCAATACCGGTATAATGAAAACCTAAAAATTGTTTCTGGACGTTGTCTTGGTAGCTGTGAAGGTTAACTCTCCATTTGAAATATTGTGCGACAGTGACAGTGTTGTTCTTTTGGAGGTTTGTTTAGAGACTAGATCAAGTAAAGCTCTATTAAAGGTATGTTAACCATAACAGCCGTTTTGTTGCAAGTGAAGCATATTTTAAGGGGAATATTGTGCAAACGAAGATTTCGATGAGCATTTCTTCAGGTGTTCTATAGATCGTATCGTGATCAAGAGGCAAACTTGGACAACGCAAATGAAGAACTAATTGAAAAACCAACCAGGTAGAGTTTCATTGCTTATTCGTCCGAAAGGATTATTTCGAGTTGTGGTTTCGAACATCAGACCGAACATATTTTATGTGAAGAAATGAATAGAATACAATCATTTCTGTAGCAGATAGTTGATAATTCTTTAGGTTATGTTGAAGTATGAATTTAGTCGAGTGACGATCGCGTAGAGCGATGGAATTTTTAGAGTGGAACGATATTTGCG